>CM042899.1:32328500-32716000 GCA_023653625.1 Triadica sebifera
AAAATTAATAATCATTATCATCATCATTACTTGCTGTAGAAAAAAAAATCTTTTAAAAGAACATAATTTACAAAAACCAAAATATTAGTTTAAAAAAAATATTATTGCCATCAAACTTATTGGGATATTTAAAATTTCATCTTCTTTTATGGTTGTTTTTTAGATGAAGGCCGGTCTAGTTACAAGCTATTTCTTGGTGCTTCGACATCTTGGAAGACAATGAAAATCACTACACAAAATTTTTTGTCATTTGAAGAGAAGCAGGTTGTGTCACCGGTTCGAATGCTATGGGTTGAAGCTTCCTTGTCCGATGACGTTCAAGCACAGTTTTCAAATTTGTTGTCCATTGGGTTTGAAGCTTCATCGGAAGAGGACAAGATGGGTATGAAAAAAAGGATTTTTGAGTGGGTTCTTATCTAAAGACATCTGGTTGTGACTTTGATTTCGACAGTAAGATGAAGAATGGGTTTGATTTGTCGATTTCGGTATGTTGAAACTGAGACTAGAGAAGAAGTGAAGGAAAGCTAGAGAAAATAAAATATTGTCTGGTTGACGAGAAAGTGAGGGAAAGTGAGATAAAATTTTGATGAGATAACAAAAAAAGTTAGAGAAAAGAAAACATTTTGGCTGAAATCAATTTTTGATTGTGGAGGCTATTATTGTCCTTTTATTTATTAAATTGCAAGTCATTTTATTTAAAAGAAAAATTCTATAAAAGTTAGCAAACTATTAACAGAATTAACAAACTCGGATAAGGATTTGGAAGTAGGAATTTTGTGTTATAAAATTAAAATTCAAGAAATTTTGCATTACAAATTAAAGTTGAATTACCATTGTGTAACATACTAGCCGAGTTGCCATTGTAATTTACCTATTGAAATTTTGTTCAAAACCCTTAATGCTTAGTTGTTTTGTGCATGATGAGGTGACTCTACGATTTCTGTTGGTGCTGAGTTCGGAGGTTGTGTTGCACTAGACAATATGCTCGTAGGCTTTGAAATCAAAACTAGAACTGAAATCACATCATTAATGAGTTAACAGTTAGTTTAAACTGAATTAGTAAGAGCTCATGAACTAAAATCACATCATTTTTTATACTAAATTCTACTTGAAATTTAAATTGAATTCTACTAATTTTGTAAAATTTATTTATATATACCAAATATAGCCTATATGAATGTCATTTTTAAAAGTTAAAGTTTTTTTTTTAAATTGCCTTATTGGTAGTTATTTTCATTTTATTTATATCTTTCTTATTACCAACTGATGAGAGTATGGATTTTACATTGAAAATAAAAAAAAATTAATGGAGTAAGAGACAACGGTGTGATATATATACTTAGAGAACTGGTAATTAAAAAAATAAATTGTATTTTTTTTAATTTAGATTATTTGGTCAATTCATATATGTCTTTAGATTGCTTTCAAAAAAAGTATTTCTTTTAGAATTGGAACTGATGTTATTTAATCATTTTTTAATATTTATGTAATTATTTTAGAAAAAATACTTTAAATGAGGAAGTAACGAATTGATTGAACAATTCTTGATTAGTATATATGCCAGAATCACAATTAATCAGAAGGAAAATTACCAACTGCAAAAATTATTCTTTTAGTTTGAATCGTAATTGAAACCTTCGAATTATATCCTGATCATGAGTCTTCTATTTCAGTTTTCAATTTATTTAACTGATCTATAATTTTATTATAATTTTTCTTTCTAAACTTTTCATATTCATATCTTTCAAATCATTTGGAGTTTCAAAGTACAGGCGCTCTCCATCATTCGCATATCAAATAAATGGTAATATTATAACAATATTCTTATATACGAGGAAATTAAAATGTGGATTCCTTGTTTGATATTTGGACTTAATTCATATGCATTTATATATTGGACATGTGGACGGATATGCAATTGCTTAATCGATTGTATGATTAAAGTCAAATTATAATTATATATTAGGAGCCCATTTAAGTAATCAAATTAATTAATAATGGACTAAGTCATGTGTGGCGTTGCCTTAATTCAAAATATGTATAGAAACCCGAGGACTATTATAAAATTTGATGAATATTTTTGTAATTAATTAATTTTATTAATATAAAAAGGCTGTGCACTTTTACAATTCAGTTTCTTATGTGAAGTACATTGCGATAGCGTTTAGAAGACCGTCTATCGAAATTTAACTATGCCTCATATCAATGGATACAGGTATGATGTAGGATCTATGCTATTTGTTTTTTGTGAATCTGACATGAAATTTCTGTTTTAATGGGATTTATTTCCTATCATTCATTTCTCTTATTTTTTGTCTTATTCTCATGGCATGTTTGATATAATAAAAAAATATAATTTTGTGGGAAATAAAATCCTATTTACATATTGGTATTTTAGGATTCAAATGTTTTTTTTGGTATATTCATATAATAAAACTAAAATTCTATTTTTATGTTTGGTTTAATTTTGTAGAGCATATTTTTGAGAATATAAAATATTTTATTTAAAAAAGTACAAGAAAAATTTTAAATACCAATAAATTTGAGATAATAGAAATCTTAATACATGAATCAAAATTATATTCTCAAATATTTTAGCTATCAAAACTAAAATTGGAATGATAATTTTATTTTTATTACAAAATTTAGGATACCAAAAATATCCTTAAAGAAAATTAAATTAAAAGAAAAAGAAAAAGAAGTGTCTGGATGAAGATGGGGGAAAATGATAATTTATATTTTTATAGATATTATCAATTTCCGACAAATTCCAACGATATTAATATAGTGAATTACAAAAAGAAAAATAAATAGGAGTTGCACCTTCCTCTTTCACATAATGAAAAATTATTAAAATGGACAGGGTGCTATCCAAACACTAATATGCAGGTGCATATGCATTTTCGGGTGCTTCTGCTGGTGCTTTTGATGCCTCTGGTGGCGTTCTCGCACTTGATATCAACCCGTATGCCCTATCATTGATTAATACATGACATTTTGTTAATTGTCTGGTCTAATAAACACTAATATCATTACATGACATTTTGTTATTAGTCTGGTCTGTAAATTTTATTTGTTACTTAAATATTTAAAAAATAAATAAAAAAACAGATTGCAGTATATTTATAAAGAAAACTTACTTCATCTTGTCCTTAAGCCAGCTGCCCCATGTGTTGGTGGTTTTCTCTGCACTATCCACGGCATTATCTGCATGATGCTTGAGATCCTTCATTCCCCCCTTGACTTCCTCGGACATTTTATCGTAGAATTTTGAGACTTCACCGTCGTTACCATCACCGACACCATATACTGATTGGCATACAATATTTAGCAGCAATGCAATTAGCAACAAACCAAAAACACCAGTCCTTGACATTTTTTTACTCTTTTTTGAATCTTTGATCTGCTGGTGGGTATTTGAGGTGTTTGATGAATTATCAATTGTTGATCAATTACAATGGGATTTTTGGTCCAGTATTTATAGGGTTCTTGTGATTGCCTTGTTCGTGGAAGAGAAGTAGCGTTGATAATTGTGGCTATTAAAATTCGTCCTTTACGCTGACATTTGCGGTTATTTTTAAACGACCCACACAATTTCTCTTCTAGTTTTCTGTATTTAGTCCCCTTAATTTTTTTTGTCAATTTTGTTTGAATAATTAAATAGTGTGCTCTAATTTTCTCTTCTAATTTTATGCTAATATTAAATAATTATAACATTGGAAAATGGAAAGTATATATTTGATTTTTTTTTTGTTGGCTAATTAAGGAGTATTATTATTTATTTTTCCGCAAGCACTAACTAGTAAAAATAAAAGAAAGGTTCTCAAAAAAAAAAAAAAACCAAAAGAAAATAAAGGGAGGCAAACAGAAAATTGTTTTATCTCAAAAAAAGTATCAACAATTGGCATTATGGAAATTATTTTTATATTGAAAAAAAGATTTTAACTTTTTAGAATATATGCTTATTTAAAATAAAATAAAATCATTAAATTATTATAATGTAAAAATTTATAATTAATTTTCACAATTACCTATATGTTTTTAAATGATATTGTTATATGATAGTTTATTATTAACTTGATTTATAAATAAATGTAAGAATGAGTAATTTACATAAGATTTGTCCAAAAAAATTTACATAATATTAAATGAAAAATCATCATTAAAATAAGTATTCTGCTATACTAGAATATTTTCATCAGCATGTAGCTCAGATGGTAGAGTGCTCGCCAAGTATTCGAGACGTACAGAGATCGATAAACATTCATCTCCATTATCATTTTCGACATTTTTCGTTTTCCCGCCTCTTTTGTTATTTTACCTTCTTAAAACCCGCCATTTTTGTATTTTTATTTTGACGTTCTTTTTTTTTTCCTTTTTAAGTCACTGTTCACTATGTTCCTACTCCTTATCATCTCTATGGTTAACCCAGTGGATGCTTAAACGCTACTGCGCTCTGGCAAATATAAAACCTTAGGCCTAGCTTCTGCTTCTCAAATGTCGGTGAGTTCAATCTCATAACTTTGCGCACATTTACATTTATTTGATTTAAATATTCTTTATGTCTTCTCAATTTAAATTTAATCAATCCATAGTTCGTCTGTTTGCTTCACTAATTTCTCGAGATCAGGAAGAAATCGCTCTGTGTTGATCTCTTTCTTCTTGTTCTGGTTAGTTTAATTAATAGGAAATTGAAAACAGAGAGAATTAATTTAGAGAATATTCGACATTTAATAAGAATAAAAATTAAACACAACTGCAGGAGACAGAAGGTTAAGAAGGAAAAGCACAATCACACACATGCAAGGCTTCGTTCTTGTCGCACTTGTTATTATGCTTTATCTATCAATTACACAGAAGTCCGAGTAAAGAACGATATTGCCATAGACCCATAGCTAGGGAGAGTAGTTGTGCGTTTGCTATTTTACATTATCTCTTTGCTTCACTAGAGCCTTAGATTCTTCATTAACCTGTACAAGACAAAGAATCACGAGGTGTGAAATGTCAATTCCTTATGATTTCGATGCTTAATTATAATTTATTCATTTTTTTCCTGTTTTATTATGACTTACGTCATCTGAGATTCTTTGAGAAAAAGCTGGAACCGAATCTTATCTCACATCCAAAATGATCGTTAAATTTTAATTTATGGCAATATTTCTATAAGGAGTAAATATTGGTCTACCTAGTTCTAGGGTACGTTGTTTATTTTTAACTTCAATTTGCTGATGATGCTTAAAGTTTGAGCTAGATCCAATAACCTGTATCATGATTCATGAGTAGGTCTGGGGATTAATGGAGGGTTGCAGGGGAATTTGAAATTTGATTAAACAATTTGTGGTGCGTCACATGGTGATTCTTATCAAAGTTAAAAGCACCGGCAAAAATATAATAATTTATAGTCAGCTCCAAATTAGAGGACCATGTGCATGTGATCTAAAACAAGCAGGATTAGATTTCATGTGGGTTTTTTCCATAGAAAGTCTCGGATGGACTGATATGGATGAACTATAAAAGATTTGAAATCTGTAGAAAAAAGTATGTCGAGGGGGAACAGGGTCGGTGTCTGGTCTAGTTTTTAGACGTGTAGCTACCAGGAAAAGAAAAGGGGAGAGGATGACATAATATAGGAAAAAATGTTACCTGTTTAATTTACTAGTGACATTATTGCGACATAATACGTTCTGTTTAATTTACTGAAAGCCCCTTCAGTAATAGTAAGTAACCCATGCTAGCAAGTTGCCTATCCTAGAAGTGTTCCGATTTTTGGGCTAGAGGACATCCACATGCATTATACATTACTCAAGAAAATTTAGTGGAAAGTTAAAAGATTGCTGTTTCTCAATTGCCTTGTCTGTTTTTTGATGGTTTTAATTTGATGAAGTTTTATGCATGACATTTTGGTGATAGTAGCGGTGGCAAGAAATGCCTTGACACTTCTTAGGCTATCCCTTATCTATCTATCAATTCATGTGTGGTTATCTGCCAAGAAAGGAAAGAATATAACATGCAAGAAAACATGGAGTTTTAACATGATATTTTCCAGTAATTAGTAATCATTTACCAGCACGTATTCTACCTCTGCTCTTCACCAATTCCTCTGCCATTGCTCCCAGTAGACCTGTACTTGGGTAGTGGGGCTTGTCCAGATTCTATGTTTATGAGATCTTCCACAAGACGATCATAGTGCCTCTTTACTTCTTCAGTAGATTTTCCACCCACAGCCTTGGCTACATTTTGCCAGCGGTCTGGCGTGTCCTTGTCATATATTGCCAGTGCCTTCTCGAATAGCTTGTTTTGCTTGGGTGTCCAGGATGAGCTAGAACCATCTGAAGAAGATGAGAAGTAGCTTGATGTCATTTTTCTTTTTTTGGTGTAGAAACGATAATATAATGATCTGGTACTAGAGAAGGTAACTACCACAGAGACTTAGAAGAACTGGGTATCAAAATGGTGGATGATAGGGAAGAAGAGTGAAGTCCTAAAGCAAAAGAAAATGCTGAAAGGGAAAGAAACTTTGAGAGGAAAAAAAAAAGTGAAGAGTTGCTTTAGTCAAGGGTGAAGACTCAAGTCAAGGGATGGTATGGGTAAGAGATTGCCATGCCTGTTCCTTATAAGCAGGAGAGAGGGAGGTGGGGTTCTGCAAGTTGGCGAATATTTTTTTAAAGATTAGTATAACAAGATGGGATTCGCTTCCTAAGCAATGGTAAGAAGGACCAAGAAATGTAAAGAGAATCCATGTCGAAGGATTACCCCTTTATAAAGTCTTTTTCTTGTCCTGTATAATATCATCAGAAAGCGAAATTCTTAGAGAATTTCATCTAGTGGGGATTAGATCCCAATTCTGAGTTTACCATCAACCCATAGATGCGCGTATAATATGAACCACCATTCCAGCATTTTAGAAGTTGCACAAATCAAAGTAGTGGCACTTTGATTTTCTTGCTGTTGCTTATTTGGGCAACTTGCCATAATATGCCCTTTTTAAGTAGTATATGTTTATTGGCCTCTCTTATGTATGAATAAGATCTTGGATTTGTTTTTTACAATTGGCAATTAAAAACAAAAGAAGGTGAATGGAGTATCATTCCTTTCTTAGTCCCACTTAGTGACAATAGTAATGGTAATAAGGGCAATCCTTATTATATATGGCTTCAAGGTTTGTTAACTGAGTTAGTATTCAAATAAGATAAGAATGTTTTGCATAATGATAGTCAGAGTGCGATACACTTGGTAAAAAATTCAACATTTCATTCTAGAATTAAACATATTGGATTTCATTACCACTTCATTAGATCTTTATTGGAATATGATGTGTTAGTATTGGAGAAGATTAAATGGAGCAAAAATCCAGTGGATATGCTGACAAAGGCGGTGACTATTGACAAAATGAAGTTGTGTTTAACTTGATTTGGTCTGCTAGGGTAACAAGACCAAAAAAGTTACTGCATTGATCGAAGTGTGAAAACAAATTGAAATCGGTCTTCAAATGGGAGATTGTTAGTCAAACTACATATGCACCAGAAAGTACAATAAAGATGGACGGTGCATCTTTTGTTGAATTAATTAATAATTAGTTGACAAAATATTTGGTAGATAAAATGGTAGGTGAGGATTAATCTTAACTATCTATTTGATGAGTGGCGAATAATCTCAACTATCAATTTGGTTGGTAATACAGTAGGTGTGAAATGATCTCAACCATCAATTAAAGTAGGTGATAATTAATTTTGGTCATCCATTGAGGAGGTGAAGACCTGTATATAGCCTGAGGAATTCATTTGTAATGTATTCTATCCAAAAGTGAGAAAAATAAAAGTTTAGAAAAACTTTAGTGAGAGATTGTGAGTCGTGAGTATTTGTAAACATTTTGTAAAATTTTTCTTCATTTAGTAGCAGTTTGGAGATGTAAACATAATTGACCGAATTCACTTATCAATTTGTATGTGTTTTATTATTTTGCATTTTGCTTCACTTTTTCACAAATTTGATTATAAGAAAATTTGCATTATTTTCCAATTCAAAGATAAATGAATGATTAAAGTATGAACAAACAAAAAAAATGAAGAAACCTCTTCTTCTTAGATTGATCGAGAATCCAAAATACAACCTACTAAATCTCACTAATGACTATAGTAATATTTATATAGAGAAAGACAAGAAATAAAAGCTCAACTAAAGAGACTAAGATTACTGCTATTTCATAAATAAAAATATGACAGCTTGAAGCAAGTTTAGACACGTGTTTCTAGGCCTTGCTAGTCAACTACTCAATATCATGTAAACTTTAGCTCTTTTTCGATGACTACATGCCATAAGCCGTCCACACGATGAATCCAGTGCTGCTGATGCTAATATCCACATGATGGAGACAACAACAGATATAACAACTTGTGAGAAGAGTCTACAGTTATGTTATCTTCAAAAAAAAAAAAAAAGATTAGTGTTATGTCGTATAAGGACTGACTTTGTTAGAATGTTATAATTTTTTTCTTGTTTTTGTTTTGGAAGTTGTGAATTCAAAAAATAACAAATACTCTATCTCATAATGAAATTATTATTTTTTTATTTGAGATAAAGTTTCGTCAATACTTCTGTTTTGAATTGTCATGAATATTTACCTTTCACATATCTCATAAATTCATCTCATGTTCAAGTGAATCAAGAAATATGTAGTTGTAAAACTTGCTCAAAAAGCAACTGCAAGATTCCTATTGATTGCATTACTTTGTTGTAGGGCAATGCATAGTTATGAGGATTCGACCATTTAGGCAAGAAATTCCCTTTATTTCCTTTAAGTTTATAGATAAAGTAATTAGCAAGAGATAATTTTTTTTTCTGTTTCTTCTCTGTTTTCTCACTTAGCAGTGGCTTCTTAGAAGTTAGAAATATAAGCTTCTGCTTTTAGATGGTCCTTGGTGAAAATTTTATTTCTCCTGGCTGTATGTGATTTACACCTAGTTCAGGTAATTAATAGTTATGTTCTAAAAAAAAGTAAATACAATACCTCCTTGTACGGCAAGACATTAAACATGCTCGACTTCAAGCTGATTTCTTTAGCTGTGGTCCCAAGTCAATTTGGTTCTAGATATAGATTAATTTTTGATTCCATAAAAGCGAGCTTTTAAGAAGTGTATGACTATTCTGTGTCTCTAATTATGATGATATGGAAACGCTTCATGTAACTATTTTGCAGATTTTCTTTTGCATTTATTGGGTTTGCTCCACCTTTTCAAGCTAATCCACTTCTAAACTTAATTGGATATTGGAAGGAGTCCAGTTATGGACTCGTTCTGCTTCATGCTTTCTCTGAAAGCTCAGTGGATGTTTGGTGAATTAAAATTAACGGTGTTCCGGTGAAAGTTTCCTATTTGTCATTCTAGTATGTTTTATTACAGTTTTATGGATCGTCTTCTGTTTATACTTTGTAGGCAATGGAAGTTATTGGAAATTAAAGAAGTCGAGGGACTCGCAGAATTGGACAGAGATTATCTGTTGCTTGGCTTGAGATCGTGCTCACACGCAAGAGAACCAAAATGAGATTAAATCGGGTAAATGCGTAAGGAATATCTTTAAATATGCCTAGCAATATTTATTTTTAAAAATTTTAAGATCTCTTATCCTTCCAAGCCACCTCAAAAAAAGTTATATCTATAGCTAAATTTCTTGCCTTTTTCTTTCTGGTGGAGCCATGGAGCTTGATTGTCATCTTGTGTTGTCCTTTCCTATGATTGGATTGGAGCTGTTAAATCTGAGTCCAAGATGACACTCAATGCTTGTGATCATCTTAAACTTCTCTTTTTTTTTTCATTTATTGATATAATTAATTATTTTTTAATTTTTTTATAATATATATATTTTTAAATATGCTTCTGAAAAAAATATTCAGATCATGTATGTTTGATATTATATTTGAAAAAAATATTTTTAGAATACAAATTTTATTTTTAATTTTTTTGAATTTTAAAAGTATTTTTGGAGATAATAAATTGAATAAATATTTTTTTCAAAAATATATTTGAGATAAACCATTGATAAAAAATTTAAAAAATCAATCAATTAAATAAAAAAATTACAAATATAATTTTGTGACCGCAAACACTCATTTATTTATTTGCTTTATTCAAAAACAGATTTTTCTGAAAATAAATTTTTATTTTTGAAAAACGCTTTTTTTAATGTAATGTGAAATAGGCCAAAGAGTCCATGCCCTTCATATTTATGGTAGGGATAATAATTAGACTCATCCTTATAGTGTTTCTCTCTGATTTTGAAGTTTTTTGTGGCGAGAATGGGGTGGTGATAGTATATATACGGCCTATTCCGAAATATTATTTATATATATTTATATTTATATAATTTTATTTATATTTTTAATATAATAAAATAAAAATATAGTATTTATTTAAAAAAATTGTATTTTTTATTTTAAAAATTTATGTAATTAACTAAAATTGTAAAAATAAAAAATATTTTTTAATATTAAAATAAAAAAAAAACTAATAAAATTGGAGATTGAGTTAGAGAAGGGGATCATTATTCCCGTAGGATGGGGGTCCATAATTTTTATCTGCCAGGGACTGGATGAAATTTTAGGAATTGGGAATGTGATAGTAACCTCCGCTCTGTCTTATTACTCTTAGGGTAGAAAAGGCAAAATGACCACATTTAGCGGAATCTCTGACGTTAATTTGAGTTAACATATATATATATATATATATATATATATATATATATATATATATATCATTTGTTATTTCTACCATTGAATCTTCTTGAAGAGAGCATTAGATAGAAAAAAAAAAAAAAAAAAAAGAGAAAGAATGCTTAGCTCACAGATTGTTCCAAAAGATAATGAGTGGACACATGAGGTCCTTGTGGCAACCAATAGGACCCATGGGAAAATCTTGTGTTTTAGGATATGCTCATTTTATCGTGCTGGTCACTAATTCTAGCACAGTGAAAGTATAGAAAACACCCAAGTGAACCAATGATCAATCTGTGGTTCATTTTGGGGTTAATAACAAGAAAAAAAAGTAAGGCTAAACACCGAGGAAGGATTCCTTTGGTCTTTTTTTTTTTGGGGGTAAGAAAAACCTCTTTTAGGTAGCCATTGGACAGAAAGAAGTTTCATGCTGGCAAAAACACTCATCATTTTGTCATTTTTGCTGCCCATGTTCTTGGAAGATTAAGTTGCAGCCACTCGCCTAGCTGAAGAAATTTAATATCCTTTCTTTATATACTGTGGGCTTATTTCCTGTCCTCCTCTTTTTTTTCACTTTTTAGTTTATGGCTGGGCTGGCCTGTTGATGGGCCCAGTCAAAAGTCAACTATATCTTAGGCGTGCTCCGCTTTTAATTACATTCTCCCTGAACTATCTTCAGGTTCAGCTAATGAAATCTCATTAGATCGCATTGTAGACCTAAGATTCTAGTTTCCGAATGGTCACAATATACTATTCAATTTTTTTTCTTCTACTTTTAGATTTTATTATTATTAAAAAAATGCTTTTACCGAATTCTTGGTGATGGTTGTATCCGTGTGAAAGCATAAGAAAGACGACTGCCTGTTAACGTGAAGGATAAGGAGAAACAATTTGAAGTACTTGGACAATAGTGTAAAAAAGCCACAACTTTCTCTCATGACCCTTGAAATTGAATCTCGATCACAGTTTGATTTTCAGACCATCTTTTTGTACGAAAAAGCACCTAAATTTGTTACATTTATGAGAATCCAATTTGCAGGTTACAATCGGCCTAAGTGACTAAAATTTTATGTGATAGCTTTTTCCTCTTGAATCCTGACAATATAAGCTATTTTCTAATTCTTTATTGATTACTCAATGAGAAATATGCCTTCTATTTATTACAAAAGGTTAGACTAAATATTCGAATTCAAGAGCTCTAATCATCGTACTGGTACCATTAAAATAAAACTTATTAGTATTTCCTATCTTTTTAAGCTCTTCTCTCTTTTTACTATAGGAACTTGTAAGTTGTATATTTTGTGATGAATTTTTTTTTTTACTAAATGTAATTTTTTGGTCTATACTAAAGTTAGGTATTTTCTTATTACAAAATTAAATTCAGTAACTAAATTACTTTAGAGTTGTAAATTCATGGACTGAGGGTAAAAAAAATTGCCCTGTTAAAAACTCATTGATATCTCCCACTTTATTGGTCTAGTCCACTCCATCGAATGTTGACTGTTAAGTTGTCGGCCTCTTTTTTTGTACTAGTATATAATTCTCGTATTGTGTCGGAAGAAAAAAATTTAGATAATAAGTAAAGTAAATAATATAAAAGTATGTTAGAAAAGAAATAACATGAAACATAATTATTGTCACAACCTAAAAATTAGTCATGACTGACATGTAGATTGATCACTTTCAACCTAGGCAAGCCTCACAACTGAATTCTAAAATTGACAGTTCCAACATAAAATACTTAATAAAAATGAAACTAAAGTTTGAAGATAAACATACAAATTAAACAGTTATCTCATAAATAAACTGCGAACTCTCTAAATATTACAAAATGAAAATAATTCCAAAGAAAATTTATTAAATGTGCTTGAAAAAAATTATAAGTTGGGCATACCAAAGTTTGTAGTCTCAAGAAAAATGAAGTTTAAGTGATCCACTAAAATTTGAATCAACTAAAAAATACTAAAGCTTTAAGAAGAAAAATAGTACATGATATGAGTATATAACGCGTTCAGTGAATGATAATTATAGCACATAATAGATTGAGAAGAGAAACTTTTGAATGTTTTTATAAATTCTTAAATTTCCAAAATAAATAATGATCAATCAAATAACATTTATTCAACATATATAAAGAAATAAGTAGATAAATAAATATGTAATTCAATCAATAATCAAAAAATTGAAAAAAATTAACGATACAATACAACAAAGAGTGGTGATACTCCACACCAATAATTTGATAAATGCATTACCAATAATAGATATAGATAACAAATATTTTCCACTATAAATACCAATGCAAGAAAAATGTTATATGATGCATGATGACAATAAGTGTAATAATGTTGATGTATCTGTGGAGAGTCTAGATAACAGATATATAATTTATTTTTGGTAGAGCCAGATAATAAATATATAAATTGCTTAGGATGGATTCAGATAACAAATAACTGCGTACTGTACTGGTTTAAAAATATGTTTATAAGCAAAATTCAGTTAACAATATCAATCTAAATTTAAATATCAAAATCAGTTACAGTTTTAAAAGTAACAATTTCAATAATATTATTTTTGAACAAAAATAATTATAAATCAGTTCAGATAATTTCAAAATATTAGTACAGAATACATTGAATCAATAAATATAAGTGTCTGTTCCTAGATATCTGAAGTTCTATAAAGAATTTTAACAATAATTAATTTAATAAATAAAATAATCAATAAAATTAATTAAAACATTTTACAAAAACTTATTTGTACAAAATATTTAACTAAAATCCATTTGTTATAATAAAGGTAAAAGTAATAATTTAATATCCATTTTTGTTGAAAGCACCATAATTATCACTCACCTAGTATCCAACAGAAACTGAATTCAAAATTTAATAAATAGTCACTTAGCAATAAATCTGGCTCTACCAATAAATCTTTGGGTACATTATTTGGGTACATTATTTTATAAATGGGTGGTTCGCTGCCAAAATGAATAACGACTTCAAAAAATCCATTCTAAAACATATAGCTACAAATGGAAGGGATGCGATCTTGAGTGTTTAATAGGAGGGAGGCCATATCTGAAACATACACAATATTCATATATTTTTTCCACTTACACAGAAGTCGCTGATTACTGACTTCAGAAGAAAGTAATTACTATGAAGAGTTTACTGCATATATGGATACTTATCCCCTTCCAACCTTTAGTTCTTCCTGTCAAATTATTAAATATAACATGCAGACCTTACTACGGTCCATACACGCTTAATCCTTAGATAAAAGAATCGAACAAGCAGAGGAAAACCAACAAACCTAGACTGCTCAATCCTTGAAGAACACATCAGAACACGAGAAAAGCCAAACAAAATCACATCAAAGTGCCAATGTATGTATAACCATCAAAACCCTCCTCCTTTATCCAGGCTTGGGACTGGCCATGTGCTTTACCACATAGGCAGAGTTACAAATTTTTTTTTTTTATAAAAAAAATCAAGCAATGACAGAGACCACAACATTAAAAGCAATGATTCCACACACAGAAGCATACACCAAGTGCATGACAGTAAAGGGACATCCGACCTTTCTTTAAGACATGAAAGCCTGAAACCCATCCGCAACATCAACCAGACAAAATCCGAATCCAATGCTTAGCAATATAATCCTTTTTATCAGTCACTCTAAATCCAGGAACAGAGAGATAATATAATAGGCCAGAGTATATTTATGAAAGCAAGTAACATAATAGACAAGACTTTGTATCTCTTCACATTAAATGGAAATTGGTTTTCTAGTTGAGCATTCTTTTAAAAGGACTTGCCACATGCAAATAACAGTATCAGTTCTCATATTCTTATCCCATGAAAACTTTTGATCAACCACTCCCACCCAGTGAAGCTAGAGCATCCTTTTCACAGACCTGAGCATCTTAACTTGCTAACTAAATCTCTCACTCCTCGTTTTTGCATAAGGAAAAGTTAGGAGACCAAAAATTAGTGGATTCAACATCATCTTTTAATATGCAGTTCTTTAGCAATATTGAACAAAAAGTGAAGTCGTAAAGTGTCATCTGAAAAGGCAACCTCAAATTAAAAGGACAAATTGGAAACAATAGATTAGAAAACTAAAATGTTGTGAAAGTCTGCAAGTTTTGCAAAGGCACAGGAAAGCATCATAGATTCCATTTCCCAAATGTTCAACCACCCCAAGGCAGAGAAAAGCATCAAAGACTCCATTATCCAAGTTCGCAACCACAAGGCAGAGACAGCACTCAAAGACTCCATTCATCCAACTGTTATTCCCACACGAAGGAAGAGAAAACAAACCACATGATGATATCCGGAGAATTCAATTGAAAATAAATCCATATTCAAGCCATGTACAAAAGGACTAAAGGTGGTCATAAACTTACAGTATAATGAAAAACTGGCCATAGAGAGAATCACAAACCAGATTTTCCTGAATCCTCAAGACCAGATCAAACATTGAAAAGAAAACAATCGAGAAGAAAACCAGGCACTTCCATTTGCAATAATTGATCAGAATTTGGCGTAATTAGGAACTCTGAAACTCAACTATACAGTTTAATAAATAAGAGAACTGAACCTTCTGAAAATTACCATCTTCAATACCATAAAGCTCATCTCACTTCTATTTGCAATCATGGATGCGAATTTGGCATAATTAGGAACTCTGAAACTCAACTATACCATTTCATCAATAGGAGAACTGAACCTTCTGCTACCATCTTCAACACCACCACAACCCCGCAAAAGAAAGAGCATTATCTGGTCAGATGATATGAGCAAAAGGGAAAATTGAAGGCATTTTGCTTGTTTGGAACAAGTTACGCACATGCCATTTTGAATTCTATATAACAACAATGAATAACTAGCAAGGCAAACCGGAATACCATCATAATCTTGAAAGAAGAATCGTTTGAAATCTTCACAAGAGGTTAACTGTGAAACCAATTTTTGCATGGCCAACTGAACATTGTCAATGCTGCAAGAACTGTGTCCTGTCCTTACAAAGCAAATTATTGCAAATAACCCTAGTCTCAAGCTCTGCTTCCATGAAAGTTCTTAATTGCAAAACTAACTGCCAGCTCTATAAGATAATTCATGTACAGGAAGAAGTCATACTAAACAAGCATCGACTCATAATTTGTCTTCTGTAGAGACGCATGTTAATATTGGAGAATATATTTTTTTACAAATATGCAGATTTCCTAAGCTCAATTGCCTTATTTTGCAATATTCAATGTCACTTTCAGCATCAGACAAGCCATGATTTATATAGTTCCCCAATCAAAAAAATTAGAACTAGAAAGTCCAATCTAAAAGAACTTGAATCTACATGCTAATCTCACTCTGCAATTCCCAAAATAGAACCAACAAAGAAAAAATTAGAACCACCAGCTGCAATTCTCAGTTTGCTTTCCAAAAGAAAGTGAAGTAAAAAAAAAGCATTGGAGAGAGGTCATTTTGAAGAGCAGAAAAATAGGAAATAGAACAATTTTAATCACTTGAATAAAGAGGCAAATTCAAAGAGAATCCTTTTAAAGAGCAGAAAATAATAACTAAAAAAATAGAGAATTTGATAATTAAAAAATGAAAAAACAAATCTAAGAAAGACATTTGGTTGAAACAAAAATAACCAGGTTCAAGTCAATAATAAAGAAGTAAACTAAAAAAACATCAAGAGCTACCTAACCTAACTGATGTGGAAGAAAAGTTTTACCACAAACAATTAAAAAAGATTAAAAAAAGAATTAGTCCAATTGATTCATATGATTTGTTCTTCTCAATTCTCCAAGAGAGATTCTGCAATAACAATGTTAAATTCCAAGACAAGTCACAAAAGGTATTCATGACATTTCACATTTTGTCAAAACAGAAATACCCTGATATCATGTACGAAATAATATAAGGACAAATGAATTCTTCATATAACACAGTAAAAGGCGGCAAGACAGCATTCAACCACAGAATATATAACTTCAAACTAACACTCATGTTCTGACACAACAATAACATTAGTAATGAATAGAGGAAGTACAGAAACAGCAAAAGAGCATCAGCACAAATAAGACTCCACAATAATTCAGCCATAAAACAGTACAACTAGTCGGATAACAGTGAACTCCCTGATCAACTGCTTCATTTATCATTAAAGACATCAACCAGGCCCTGGAAGAATCACATAATTGGATATCAGACACCACCACTTGAAAAATAATAAGAAATTAACAAAATTTTGTATTGGAAATACATAAGCAACCAAACCAATAGAGATTCTATTACTGTACACAATTACAAATATTTTATCAATTAAAAAAAAATGCACACATAAGATAATAATAATAAAAAAAGAGTAAAGACAAAGGAACTCCCTAAGTACTCTTTGCCAACATATTTCTTCCCTCGTGTGTACAAGTAGAAGACTCAGATTTCTCAGTAAGTTGATGAAATCCTAGAAATTCACACAATCAGTTCTTAAAATCCACCACTATCAGCAATTTAGAAATCACAAGCCATGAGAGCAAAGAAGGTCAAAGAAAAGCTGCTCATATAAAACTCAATCCAAATCCTCATCAAGTGATCAAGCAGAAAACACAAAAAAAAAAAAAGGAACAACTTCCTCAGATCTCTTGTCTGCGTTTTCTCTAAAGTCAAAATTGAAAATCCCTGGAAACAGATATGCAACCAGATCAACTTTAATGATTTTTTTTTTCTAATGCAAAAACAGCATATCATAAAAATTGCTGTTATTATCTAAAAACAAAAAGAACAAATAAGAAACAAGAGCAGCTCCCTGATCACTTCTTGTTAACATGTTTCTCCACACATAAAAGTTAAGAAGACAAGTTTTCCCAATCAATTTGCCCTCATAGCTCTCAGACCTGATAAATTCCTGGGAAATCACAAAACCAATGCTAAGAATCCACCACTTCCCAGCAAGCATACTATCACAAGTTACAAATTATGAAGAGAAATCCAAGAAAATCCCTTTATCAATCCCATCTTCATCAAGTCATTGAAGAATAAAAAAAACTTCTCCTATTTGCACATCTTTATCCAATTCCTGTTATATTAATTCAAACCCCAAACACAAAGTTGTCACAGAACAAGTAGGCTAAAATAGCTTTGCTTTATAGATTCTTTCACAAGGAGAAAAAAATTTACAATAGAGGGCAAGGTAAAAGAAATTCTTCCTGATAGCTCTCAGACAACATACTTTTAAAATTCAAGATTGAGAAAAACAGAAAACAGACCTGTAATCAAACCAATCCAGATTATAGTTCTCTTTGCAAAGAAGCAAGGAACTAAATTTACAGTCATTGACTAAGAAAACACATATATATATATATATATATATATATATATATATATAAATTGATCCCTGATCACATATTTCAGAGATGTTTCTTGAGATAATTAAATTTTAACCATATATTTCTCCTAGCTGTGACTGATTCTTGAGAAATCACACTAACAAATACTTTAAAATATACAGCCAAACAAATTCAAATTCTAGCTCCTGTCAAAACTAAAAAAAGGAACTACAAATTAACATTTTTGACTAAGAAAACAAATAAAAGAAATAAATGAAAGAATAAGAATTGCTCCCTCAATTCAAAACACATTTCTCCAGATAAATTTCACCCAATATATTCCTAAAAGCATGATTGCTTCTAATCACACAACCAACACCTAAAATCAACCCTTAAACACAACAGTAGTAATAAAAGTACATGTATAAGCATGCGCGCGTGCACACACAACAGAAATATATTACTTAAACTAAAATCAGCAAAAATAGAGAGGAAAAACAAAAGGAGCAACAAAATCAGAATCTAATTAGTTAGTTAAAAGGAATATGAGTCATATGACCTGAAGAAAAAATACGATAGAGAAAATACTTCCTGATAGCTTTAGGTCAAGCTACTCCCTTAACACAAACTAGAGAACCCTGACAATACACATGCAAGTCGACCAACTTCAGGTCTAGTTTGCTTTATGAAGAAGTAAGGAACCATAATAACAATATTAACTAAAACAGAAATAAGGAGCTCCGTCATCACTCATTTGGGGCATGTTTCTCCACAGCTAATCCCAATCAATCTTCACCGACATGTTTTTCCAAACTGATGGACTCCTGAGAATTAACACAGCCATTGCTTAAAATTAACCACAATCTAGCAAGCTTAAAATAATGAGTAAAAGAGGCTAAGTCTAAGAAAACTATTTCAATCATGATCGCATCACATCATCGCACGACAAACATGGAACCGCTTTTATTCACAAAATTTAATTCAGTCTCAAGCTCCAGACAGACTCTATCAAAAAGAAAAAAAAAAATTGATATGTCATACAATGAGGAGAATGATATCCCATCTGGGAAGAGTCTAAGCAAGAGACAACAAAACTCATTTTTTTCCATATCTTCATTTGATCATCATGGGCTTCTCACATCTTATCCGTTTCTTTTCCAGTTTTATATTAGCCCTTAGCCCAAGGACAAAGATAATATCAGAATAAGTTCGCATGTGGATGGAAGACAGGAAACTTCACTGTAAAACAAGCCATAATCCAAAGCAAAAGGCTCAACCAATTCAGCTTCCAAAATAATCGTAGACCTAAGAAATCATCAATTGAAAAAAAATAAAAGATCAGTCTGCTTTCTACCAATAATCATGCGGAAAGTTTAATTATGAAAATTATGAATTCATTGTCGAAAAACACTTCCCTCAATCAACTGAAGCTGGTTCTAGACGATATGAACTGACCTAGGCTTCCAATTTTCAGTTCAGGTTATTCAAAAACTAACATGAATTCCAAAACTGGCTAAAATCTCACAAATCCAATCCAATCCAATCCAATAAAGCATTCAATATTCATGAAATATATCTTGGAAAGAAAAATCGGATACCAAACGCAGTGCTAAAATTAGATCAACTTTCTCCTTGCATCAATAAGCAAAAGCGGATGTAAAAAATCAAAATCAAAATCAAAATCAAAATCAAAACCAACATCCATGAATCATAATCCAAATAGAATCCCGATCTACCGATGAAAGATAGAGAAAAAGAAACGAGAACGAAATTAGAATCCTATTACCGTCGCTTGACCCACGAGCACCCTGCAAGAACACGGAAACAGCGAGAAGAAAATTGGGAGGGGAATTATATTTATAGAACAGCTAGACGGCTAAAGTCGGTTAATGGAAGACGCGTGCGCAGTTTTGCTTGTACGCGTTATTTCTTTATTTTATTGAAAGACGCGAAGAGGTATTATTCTTTTATTTTATTTTATATTTAACAAACTTGTTTTGTTTTCTTTTGAATCCTTTCAACTGAAAAGCAAAAGAATTGCTGGCTGAAATCTATATTAATCACATTTCTTTTTTTTTTTTTTAAATTTTATCTAGGCCGAATAAAATTCTATATGCCACCATTGCAAAAACCCTCTAAATTAATCCCATTTCTATCGCATAGTCGGTTGGCGAAAGGAGAAATTTTAACTAGTTAATCTCTGAATTACTTTTTTTTAGATCTCAACGGGAAAAAATTCAAACATCAACACAAAATTATCTCCAAATCAATTTAGGTTAAAAAAATTCAATCATATCTTCTTGGGGATATCCGATAAAATTAGTAAGTTAACCTCTGAATTTATATATATATATATATATATTCATTAATATAGTCAATAATTTATTGATAAATAAAATTATAATTAATTAGTTTTTTAAAGCCAAAGTTATAATTAGTTTATATTTTATAAAACAAAATTAAATTTCTATATTTTTTTGTCTTAAAATGGAATGAATTTTTTATATTTATATATTCTATTATAAAGCCCAATTTAATACATGAGTTTAATTTGGATTTTTTTTTCGAAAATTAATAACATTCATTGGAATTTGGACGCGCGTGTGCTGGTAATACTAGCGGGCCGGCGCCTTTACCAAGTAGCATTTTCACCAAAGGCCGTTGCGACTCACACATAGATTAAATAGTGAAGGGTTAACTTTTAAATGATTAAATAACTACAAAAATTAATAAAAATGGCTTACATTTAATTTATGTACTCCAAATGTTTTGTTAATTTTGTATTCTCTCCTTGATTTTTTTTAATTTTCACACTGATTTAAAAAAATGTAATTAATGTGATTAAATATATATATATATATATTATCTTATATAATTTTATATTAATTAAGCATTTTTAAGATAATAGTTGGTATTTGTTATATAATACAAAATTAATAAATAATTATATTATTTTAAAAAAATGAACTATTTTCTAAGGAAAATAAAAAAAATATATAATTGATTTGATTTATGAAGGAATATATAAATCTAACTTGTACCAAAAAAATTCTATAAATGAATAAATAAGTGGAGTCACATGCAAGTTGCTAAAGTTACTAATTCCAAATCTGTATGGGTGAAAGAATGGCCCTATTTCATTTATTTGTTGCTCGTTGATGATGAATCTTCTTTGCTATCTTAAAACAATTTCCACTATAATATCAAAAATTAATAAATAGATAAAATAATAAAAGAGAGAGGATGAGTGGCATAGAATAGAGGTTATTGGCCGAGTGGGAGTTGAGAAAAAAGCAGCCCAATGGGCTTTTGGTAACACCCTCCCTTCGAACCCACCTTTAGATAGTTTAGGAGGATGACACTGTAAAGTGGTTATTTAAGGGTTTGTTTGTGACTGAATTTGGAAATATTTTTGAAAAAAAAAATTATTTTTTTAAATTTTAAAAACTGTTTTTGCAAGAAGTAGATAAATAAATATTTTTTTAAAAATAAATTTATGAAAAACAGTTTATAAAAAATTAAAAAATCAGTTAATTAAATCAAAAAAATTTTAAATTTATTTTTTTGAACACTCAACAATAATCTCAAACACTCCATAAATATATTAATTTAAGCTTTCAGCTTATATCATGATTGTATTCATAATACATTGTCTTTTCTTTTTACAATAGTATTTTTCACGAGAGTATTAAATTTTATGCGCATTCTATTTATTTATACGATTGCATTTTTTATTTTCAGTGTGTTTTATTTTCATAGTATTAAAAAAATTTATATTTTAGTTTTATTTTACAGATAAAAATTTTAATTTATATATTTAATTTTAGTATTTTTAAATGTTTTAATTATTGTTATTATTGTTTAATATAAAAAAAATATTAAACAAGCATCCTTTCGCTTTCCAAGGGTACTAGGAATGACCCATGAAAGACAGGATGCTCGCGTATACCGCTGGCCAAGCCAAGTTGGGTGAGTCATTGATGAGAGATGGAGGCAGGAGACATCATGCCCATAGAGGAGATTTACATGGCATTTTTTCCGCTCGTTTGCCCAACACGGTGATGTCACTGGACCTGGCAGAATTTCAATCACTATGAAGTTTGCTGGATTCCAGCCAAGTTTGGAGTCTTGTGCATTATTTGTTGAAGCACATTCGCAAACTGATGACCCTGATCAGGCAAGGAGCAATTTTGACTATATGATAAGAGTTGGACATAGGCTTGATGATAGGTGTACTGCTAGCATGATTGCAGTTTATGAGAAGAAAAATTTGTTGGATAAGACCTTAGATCTTTTATTGCACTTTCTAAAGAATGGGTTTGAACCAAGAACTGCTACATGCACTGTTCTTGTTGACTGGTTGGGTAAATTATAGTTAGTTGATGAGGCCAAGCAGCTTTCGGATAAGATTGCTGAGCAGGGTGAAGCTCCTTTCAAGATTCACGTAAGCCTCGGTATGTATGCAAGGGCTGGGAATCAGAAAAAGACACTTCAAGCCCTGAGGGTTCTGAAAAGTAAGAAGTAGCTGTTGAGGTCAAATGACTTTGAGAGACTTATAAATGGGCTTATTGTTGGAGGCTTTATGCAGGACGCCCAAAAGGTAAAAGCACTAATGAAGGCCCAGGGTTTTCCTGCATCCGAGCATATAAAGGTCCATATAAAGGTGGCCACTAGCGGACTTAAGAGGGGCTGGTGGTGGCAACTGTCCCTCCAAGAAAAAAAAAAATAGCATATTTAGTCTTTTATATTTTTCTTATTTTTCATAAATATTTTTTTCTTGTCCCACAGAATAAAATTATTTGTTTTATAGTTTTATGTTTCTTTGTAGTTGATCCTCTCAAACCTTTAAGTTTGGATCTGCCACTGAAGGTGGCCTTGATGGCATCCCAAGCTTTCAGTCGCAAGAGAGCAACAACATCATAGCCTGGTGATTTGATTATGAGCCATTGACTGGTAAAGATGAGAAATAAGAACGTCTTCAGTGATCATTTTTGAAATTTAATACTACGTTTATAGGTGGGATGTGATCAATGAAGGGGCAGCTGATAACCTATTCGGTGGCTTACCATTTCAAGCATCACAAGTGAGTTTTTGCCATGGTTCTTATACACATGTTTTCTCGAGGCATGAACTGATTTTAAACATGATATGGCGACCCTCTGTAGTAATAATTTGAAAGAGGTAGCTTTCCTTAATCCCTATCAGTTGAACGGGCAGTTCTGGATACAATTATTATGTCATTCTGTGTTGAATTGCCAAATCATTTCCATCTGTTCTACACATGGTTAGCTTTTGTGTGCATAACATCTCCATATCATGCACTTATAGCCTTGTAGTTCTTACATCAGGCATCTGATCTGAAGTTTTATTCTAACCATGCTTTATCATTTGTTTCGGTTCAGAATTAGAGAATACAAGTCTTAATGTGATTAGTTTTTGAAGGTGTATTACCCCTTGAATGGGCTGATATCAGAATAAACCTTATTACAAGCTAATAATATTCTCCTCTGATGAATTCATTTAACCGCTTCAGTTCTCCACTTTGCTGCTCTACCACTGCTCGAACAACATCAACAATGGAAATCATCCCAACTATCGTCCCATCTATCACAGGAACATGCCGAATGTGATAATCTGTAAAATGAAAATTCATCATCTGTTCAGCATTGCTGCTATGCTATCTCCTGAAATTTTTTTCTATGTAAGAGTAAATCGATTGCACATGAATATAAATAAACGTGCTAAGCACCTGTCATAAGCTGCATTGCTCGAAGAATGTTCATATCAGATGTCACTGTTATTAACTTATTCTGTGAAAGATGGAAAAATGAAAGCATTTTTAGATAGGGGAAAAATTATCGGTCCCAAGAGAAGCAACGTTGTATAAGAGATAACCTCATCGGTCATGATTTCTGCAACTCTTGTGTTCTTAGAGGATCTCTCTCGTGCAATTATCTTCTTCAGATAGTCTGCTTGGTCATCCATGCCATCATGAACGACAATTACAATCAGTTTATATAATCAAATGTGTGCTTTCTAGTGTTGAAAACCTCCAGGTTTATGTTTTCTTTGGCAATTATGGTGTTCCAGTTATCTACTATAATATTAAAGTTTGATCCGAACTTTTTCAGTACGTTTGAGAATTATTCTATGATTCATTCAGTATCACGTATAGTTCCTGGATGTTAAAAGATATATTCAGTTTACCTCTTTCTGTGATGATTCCTGCAATATGTTGCTCTCCAGGCTTTAGCACTACTAGTGACCCGACATTATTTTGTGCCATCTGCAAGTTTTTATGTAAAGCAGTAATGTTTCTGGTACAGAAAAAGATAATTTCTTTAATTTTATATCTGAAACAGTGTAGAAACCTACACTCTTCACGGCATCATAGACAGTGTCACTGGGGAGGCACGAGATCCAAGGACCGGTTTTTTCATCTCCCTTTATCTTCAGGACATCGGCAACTGTTAAATTCTCCAGTCCTTTCTCCGGCATTGGAGAGGAGGTGACACATCCAAAACGTGAGAATATGTTTTTCTTCTCAACTGACTCTCCACTATTTAAATGCTTTAGAAATCCTAGCTTGAGTATTTCTTGGCAAGATCTTACTCCTCGGATAAGTCCCTGCATTCTTTCCTTTTTATAGAAAACCATAATTAATTTCATAAACTTTCCGATAATCCATTGTCTAATGCAAGCTTTTATTTAATAAATTTATCTAATGCATACCTTTTGTATCTTCAACCTTGAATATCATGCGAGTTTAATTTCTTTTTTCTCCCCATTCAAGACTGTTATTTAGCTGTTAGTAAGAATATGTGACGTTCAAGATAATGTACTTGTTTAAAAATGCAAGAGATATGGAAAATAATTGGAGCATAAAATGAATTTTGTGAGGAATTGGCATACCTTAAAAGTAAGATTAGAGTTCTTCAGATAACCCGAAGCTCTTGTGATGCTGAAGATATGAATGAGCCCGAAAAATTCGCATTTTTGAAGGAGAAGACACGAGATTATATTGTCAAACAAATCTTTACTTTTTTTCTCATTGGAGTTCTTTTCTTGAATGGCTGGACGAAGAAAAGGGAAGGTATTTGTAGAATTTTACCTTGCCACGCACGTTGCTTCTCTCTTTGGGCTTATGGCTCTTGAAAGCAAGCAAAAAGATAAAGATTCGAGACATCCAGTATCAGCATTCAGTAGTCATTCATACAAATGGAATCCTAATACTTTCTTTCAAGATTTAATTTGGTTTTGATTTAATTTTATTTTTTTTAAATAACATCTAAAGAGCAGCATAAAGCAATGGAATTTTAACGTTCCTTTGGTTTTCTGTAATTTGCTTTAGCTTAAAGAATGATGTTTTTATGGTTTTTTATATGGACATAATCTCGTCTTATCTGCTGGTTTAAGTCTAACACCAGTGATCTGGCTTAGTTGACTACAGTCTACAAATATATCATGCGGGAGGAAGGAGTCATAAAAATGCCTATGAGCAAAAGATTCGGGCAAACTATATACTTGAAGTTCCTTTTGGGCAGAAAATCATTTGCCCTAAACCTATATCATCAGAACAGGATGGAGATAAATTAGCTGAAGAGTGAAGATGACAAAAATGAGAGATGCTTGCCCTCATAGAGAAGAAAAAGCGATCTAAAGAATCAATTTTTTCTTCTCAAGTAAAGCCTTGCCCTCTATAGAGGCAAAGAAACTAAAAGTGAAGTTTGTGAATTCGAAGTCTGCTATGCTAACAGTTCTAAAAGCTTTCCAAGGTATCAAATGAAAGTTTATTAATACCATATCTCCCAATCAGAATTGAACATCACCTTTAGAAATAACTCAAAAAAACAATATCCGTTTTCTTTGTACTTCAATTATTTTTTTCTATCATCAGCAATGGCAGATCAGAGGCCATTTGGTCGCTTTCGGCTGCCTTGGCTATCAGCAGTGAATGCACCTCGTCCTGAACCCCCACCCCAACCACAAATCACTCGTCCAACTGTTGAAATTGTAGCCCCTGCCCAACCTCAGCGTCCGCCATTTCGACCTGCTGGTATTGCCCAAGTACAACCTCCACCTCGAGTTCAGGCATCTCAAAGAACAGAATCTCAGCAACCATCACCACCTCGTGCAACTACTGAATCTCAGGTCATTGCTCAGCCAGCTTCACCATCTCGTGCAGCAACCCAGACAAGGGCTGCTTCTGTGCCACCATCACCATCTCGTTCAACAAGTGAAGCCCCTGTTGCCTCCCAAACCCGTTCATCTCGTGCAGGCCCAGAGCCAAGAGCTGCATTTGTGCCACC
Organism: Triadica sebifera; assembly: GCA_023653625.1. Lineage (NCBI taxonomy): Eukaryota > Viridiplantae > Streptophyta > Magnoliopsida > Malpighiales > Euphorbiaceae > Triadica > Triadica sebifera. The sequence continues at coordinate 32,354,848 of CM042899.1, forward strand.
CTCTCCAACAAGAACCACTACTCAGCCCCAACCAAGACTGCTAACAATCCCAGAACGACTATCATCATCCCGTTCGGTCTCTCAGCCTGCAGGCCAAACATCCTCACTACCCTCTTCTCCATCTAGGAGGGCTACTCAAGTGCAGCCAACAGTTTCTCGGCCCTCCTCACTACCAAAGAGATCACAACCCACTGCACAAGATACCTCTGTGCTTTCACCACCAGCTTCTCAACAAGAACCAAAGTCTGTAGTGTCTGTCTCAGAAGCCGTGGAAAAGGTCAAGGAAGCTGAAAAAGGAAAAAGAGATGCGGGACTTAAAAGAGAAGGAAAGATTAATGGCCCAGCAAAAGAAGAGCAAGGACAAGCCAAAGAGGTGATGAGTTCCACATCTAATACTGAACAGAAGCAGCAGAAGGAAGCTAACAAGACAATGAATGCTAGCTCCAATGGAGAACAAATCAAAACTGTAAGTTCAACTCATCCAAAGCCCAGTAACAAAATAACTGAATCTCATCAAAAGCCAGGCATGTCAAATGGAGAACAAGTTCCATTGCACAAAGAAATCAGGGATGACGTTACCAAGTTCGTCAATAAGCTAGCAATAGGGCAGCTAAAGTATCCCATGGATGAAAAGCCAGTTAGCGTTGTTACAATAGCTGGGGAAAATAGAGGAGCATCCATGCATGTGGGTTCTGAACCAACAAGAAAAGATGGGTCCATACATATACGGCGGGGTTATAAGCTCAACCCAGATGACAGCACTAGTGCAACCACTGATGGAGAAAAAAGCGCTAAAGGAAAAAAATCGAAGAATCCAACCAGTGAAGAGCCAGTAAAAAAAGCATTTATTAACAGCAATACACAGAGTTTCAATAACTCAATGGTGCTTGAAAGTTCAGTCACTGAGGTAGATCCTGGTGTGCACCTGGTTCTCTCTCATAACCTAGAAGAACCCATCAAGCCAGGTGCTAAACCAGAGTCTCTGGAGACGCACAAATCTGAATTTAGTGTCACCCCTGCTCAGAAGCTTACGTATGATCCCACAATAAGGCGAAGATGCCTAAGAGGGCTTTTCTTGGAATCAAGTGACTCGGACCCTGATAATCCTGAAAAGCCTCGAAGACATGGCTGTCGGTATATCTGCGGGATGAAGAGTCAGGACAAAGACATAGGTGTTCCCTGAGCTAAGCTAAAGATGACTTCACAGCATCTATCCACCAGCAAACACAAGCAATTATGTAAATGATAATAACAATGAATTATAAAAATCGTAATAAGGATGCAATATCATCCAGAAAGTCATGATTTTTATGCATAATGCTTCAGCATATTATGATAATGAATGTTTTGTGCACTCTACTTCACAACTTAACAAGGATGAGGGATCAATAAAAGGGAATATAAGATAAATATAATCTGTGATAAGAAGAAATTGCAATGATAATAGATTTCTGTGAGTACATTTCGGCAAATAAATAAGTGTTTCAACTTATAAAGGACAAGCATGCACTAACGAAAATTATGACAGGATGCAACCCCTAAAGTGCAACCTTTTAAAAAAATATGTACATCAAAATTTTTGGGAAGACTGACGTGAATCTGTCAAAAGTGGCAAAATAGAATAGTCATTCACAAGCCGGTTTCGTGTCAAAGCTGCTCAAGCAGATAGCAAAGGCTTGGAAGGAAGACAGCGGATAGCGATAGTCCATGGTGAAGATGTCTTTCCCAATCTTTCCAAATTGTAGGATAACTTTTTCCTGTTCTTCTGCTGGCACATTTTGGTTGGGCTCTGCTGCTGCCACCAGCTGAAAATTCTTCACAGAGGCAACTGTAACACGTCCTTTAAAATTTAGGCACCAGCATTGCAACTGCTCATGCCATCTTGGTGCTTTATTTTTCAAAACCAGGGGATCTTTTTTGTTGAAAGTTGGTTCGATTGATTCAGGAAGGTTAGTTGAGCTGAATTCAGTAAGTTGCTCCTTTGTTTTTGAATTGGACGATGGAGGAGTATGCTCATTACAACTTGCGAATTCTGTTGGAGTCGGAGCAGTTCCCCCTTCTTGAATTGCAGAGAAAGGGATTGAGTGCATGGTGCACTGCATTCTTCTTGGGCCTCGTGTTCGGAGGACATTCAGCTCATAAGAAACAGTAGCGACGTTATAGTTTCTGGCAGGTACCACTGTAGATACCTGGATTGAATGTATTTTTCTGGGTGGCTTACAATTGGATTGCATTGTTGGATGTGGAGGCTGACTATCGTAAATGGTGAATTTTGTTCCCAGGAAATTAGACCTGCGCAAAACTCGCCACTGAGTTGTATGCAAGAAGAATGCAACAAGACAAAGAACAGAATGCCAAATAATTAAATCTACCTCAGTTTTCCAACATAGGTATTGTTTGATCGACAGAAATCACTTCGAACAAATGATATTCGAAATTCAGTACTTGTTGCCCTTCTAATCTTCTTTGCTGCTAATAGCAGCTTACTCATATCACCAGACAGAGCTGCAGTTTAAGAATATCATATCACTAGCCGAAGCACATGGTTTACTAGATCTAAGATAGAAAAGAACCAGAATTCCAAAATTAGGTTCCTGAAATAGCAATAAGAGCTACAAGTCATCACTTAAAAATTTTAAATCTGATTTTCGGAAAACACATTCAAAAAAATGTAATGATGTTCAATTAAGCTCCAAAGAATACCAATATTCAGTCAACTAACAAAAAAAGAAATGACAAGAACAATAGAAAATTTAAAAACTTTCTTGGTAACAAATACATAATAAATCAATCAGGTCAAGAACAGGGCCAATGCAAATATGTATTTATCCCTTTCAATATTCAAACCAGACTCAACCAGACACCCAACGAGAAACCATTTCTTAAATTCTATGCAATCCTTGATTAAAACAAAAGGAGGAAAAAAAAATCCAAGAGTAGAGATATTTACCAGGGCTTAAACCAAGATATAAAAGATATGTTGAAGTTGCCCTGTCCCGTCTAATAAAGCATTGAATGGGAGAATCTCTTGGCCCCGGCTGAAAAAGTAGCACCATAGAAAAAAAGAATCACATATATTAGTAGCTTGCAAGTTTCCGAAACAAAAGAACACTGACAAGCAAAAAAGCAAAGAAAGAAACCTGCTTTAGCGAGATGGGAAAAGTAAGCCAGCCACATTGCTCAGGGGTCTTGACAATTTCTATAGTGATCTCCCTCCAAGACTTACAAACTGAAGCACAAGCAACAACATCTCTACGGGCAGGCCATGAAGTCTCATTGGCCTCAACACGCTGAATTATGTCATGGAGCAATTCAGGGGGCAAGTTTGCCCACGGGCTCTGATCAATCACTTCACATGGCAATTCAGATCCACCTTCAGGAGCTATGTGTGCCCGCCCACGCCGGCCTATTCCCTTTCCATGTAATTTTCCAATGGATATGGTGCTAATGTCATCTCTTATCTCCCTAAGCTCACGTACAAATCCCTTCAATGGCATTTCTACGAAACTAAATGATTTGACTGCTGAGAAAAGAAATGTCTATTAATCAAATTATAACAACATAAATTCACAGTGTTCAAGCAGTTTGCCTACAAGTTTTAAATACATCATCTAACAACTCTTTTATGTAAAATATATATCAAAGAAAAAAATTAATTCTTTTTCCTTCTTTCGTTCGTTCTCTGTTCTTCCAAGACTGGTTTGGAGATCAGAGATTGAATTTTTTGAGATTGAGAACAAATATTGGATTTTGGATCAAAATTCGAGGGCATATGATAATTCCAAGGTAATTTTGAATCACGTTCCCTGTTGTCGTAATGCTCTTTTTTTAAGTAGAATATATAGCAATTAGTAAGAAATACGAATTAAATTCAGGGCAGTTCAAATGTTAGTGCTTCAGGTTGATTCATGGACGATGCTCGCCCAAACCCAGTCAGCAACATTAGATAAAATCACTTTATAAAAATGTCCAACACTCGCCGTATTATCAATGATTAGCAAGGAAAGAAAAAAAATGAAAAATTATTTCTGAAAACGGATCTCTTGTGCCAACAAATACAGCGGTGAACTGTCCCTAGCATTCCTTATAAAATTAAATTATAAGGCATTCTATCGAATGCCTGGATCGGGGAAAGAAATTCCCAGATTTAGGCTCATATGAACGACGAGGCGTCTAGCCCACGTCATCAATACACGTGTAAATACAATGGCGTACCGCGCGACTGAAGATGTTAGTTAACTAATAGCCTCATCTCTGAGCGTCGAATAAACAATAGACGTTCCTAATGTTTGAATAGGGACGACCCGGCTTGTACAATGAATCGCCTGACTCGACTACCATCGGGACCCTCATAATCGACACATCGCTGGCCATACATTGACCACGATCGTTTGCAGGTACATGTGGCTTGACTATCCATGACCTACAGTCTAATAAAAGCAGACGAATTTACTATCTTAAATTAAATTTTTAAAAAATCCGGATCACGCCATCGCGGCTCACAGAAGAGGCCAAGTCCTTGATTTTACCCTTACCGTCATTTGCTCGCGCATGTCGTTTAATACAAATGATGCGGTATCAGTGTCCGTAAAGATACACGATGAGCTGCCTTTAATTATTTGGCCCTTATAAGGGTCCTCATAAACGACGAGTCGCTGATTTTTTATCGAATTATCAAGACCAGTCCTTCCATCATTTAAGAGTCAATGACAGAAGAAAAAAAACCAGCCGTCTGATTGTGGAGAGAATCGATAACTGAAAAATCAATCATCCTAAGCTGGCTTCAGATGCATAAATAAAAATGAGAACTATGAAAATAAAAGGAAAAAAAAGAAGAGGAAACAAAAAGAAAGAATACCTTGAAAACGGACCTTCGAGTTTCAAAATCATCCAGATCCAGCAGGGGAGATAGGGAGCGGCGATACGTGATCGGATTAAAAAGAAGGTAAAAGTAGGGGTAGATTCATGAATGTATCAATTAGGAGACAAAATCTTTGGAGACGACGAAATTTGAATTCGTCCGAAGAAATTGGGGATCGAGAAGAGGAATTTCGGTGGCAGTGTGGCACCACTGTCTCGGGAGAAACAAAAGCTCCCTCGGTAGGAGAAAGGAAGAGAGAGGGTGGAGGGAGGTAAATAATATAAAAAAAATCAAAAATCAAAAAATAAAAAATAAAAGAAAATGGCGATTATATCCTGACAATTCTTTTGTCGTACTGAGACAGTTGAAGAAGAGGAAGGGAGAGTGGCTTTCTGGAACGGCGGCACCGGCCTGAGGGCTAAACAAAAGGTTTTCCCCTCCTCTCCGCGCTGCCACAGCCACAGCCACAGCCACACACGCTTTCTTTCTCTGTGGGATTTCAAGTTCTGATCTTTCCTTCTTATTAAAAACGTATATTTTCCTTTTTAACTGCTTTTTGCCTTTGTCCGTTAATTTTTTGGGTTGTTCTTGTGTGCATTTCGCTCGGATGGAAATTTTTCACATCTTCCAACACGTGTCCCCCTGTTCAAGCACTGTCTCTTCCATTGGAATTTCTAGTTGTCACAAAGGGTATAAATCTTTTTTAGTATATACATGCATTCAAATATTTTTAATTAGCTGCGGATTTCATATTTTTATTTCTTTAGTGAGTTCATAATCATACCTATCTTCGTACTATAAAAATAATTTATATTTTTAAATAAAAATCAATAATATATTGTTTAACTTGATTTTGTAAATGAATATATAGAACTGATTTAAATAAAAAAATTTATGTTCATATGATTTTCTTATAAACTTACAAAGAAACACCCCGATATATATATATATATATAATTCAAAAAATAGGAAAATTGAATATGAATTCTCTGCTTTTAATCCTTGCTGTATTACTTTATCAAAATCTAATAAGGTTTGAAATTATCTTTGTATATTGGGTATAAACGAATTCCCTAAACATTAATTAGTAAAATTTCACGCAAGCAATTGAAGGCATCCTTTTCATTCATCTGCGGCTTAATTCATGCAAATTAAGTAAAATTCACGTGTTAGTGAGGATAAAATAGAGTAATGTTACTTGTTCTAATTTATTTTGTACTAACTTGTCCTAATTACATTAAAATATGTATTAAAATATTTGTATTTTATTAATTCATTTATTTGAATATTTTAATGCATATTTGATAGAAGTTGTGATAAAAATAGTTGAAAGAAATAATATTTTTTTTCTAAAATATTATTGAACAGTAGTTGTTGTTATTTATTTACTTGGAAAGCATAGCTCCTTTAATCAAATTAAAGGAACAGAGATTATCAGCATCACGTAGGCATTTTTGGCACTAATTAATTAATTAAAGGTAGACTACACCTCGTGATTCCTTAAACCCTTAATTGTGGCTTAATTATATTAAAACAATAAATTTATTTTTTTATATTCTTTAAAGAATTTAATTAGAATTCTTGGAAATCATTTTCAAGCCTTGTCTTATGCTGGAAAAATGAGAGGGCACACCTTTACTTTTCTTGGATTCCTTATCAAATTATCTGTGTCAATTGGATTGTGATGTTATGTATAGTATCCCCAGCTAGGACTAGGAGACTCTTTCTAATCCCGTCAATATAGGGGTCAAATTAATTAATTTCTTGTATTTTTTATGCTAATTTGATTTTACAGTTTCATAAAATTATAAATACTTATTTTATTATGAATATAAATATTTTTGTTGTTATATTTTTCAAATGGAATCAGGAATATTTCTCTTAATTTTATTATAAATTATTCTTCTTTGTATATATATATCTTTTTACTATAATTAAGCTCAACATATATATCTCTCACGAATATAATTTTCTAATTGTATATAGTTAATTACTCTATTTTTTAATATAATAACAAATTTTAATCACTATACGTATCATTTAATCTTGATTTTTTACCCGTGTTTTGAAGTATAATTAATTAATTGGAGGTGGGATTTTATACTTTTTTTTTTGTTGGGGTTAAAAAAATTGAAGATGGTTGATGAAACATGAATGTATAATTAAAGGAAAATTTCATTTTGATTTTTGATTTTTGATTTTTGATGGTTGAGGCCAGCTGCTATCCATGCATGGTCGGTGTGTAATTATGTTTGCGTGGATAGGAACGGCACGACATTTTGCATGGCTGTCAATGCAATTTTCTTTTCTCACTTTTAAGAGACACTCCAACTTGCAACTTATCATGGTTTCATTAAAAATAATAATTAATAAATAAATAAGTTTCCAACGTCTCATTATTTATTTATTTTTATTTTTCTCTCTTTTATTTATTTATTTTTAATTCAATTATTTCGGTCACATAAAAATTAAAAAATTAGAGAAATAGTATTCTCATACTTCGTATTTAGATAAATCAAGGAGCATATAATTAAATAGGAACATTATTAAAAAAAAGTTAATTATATTCTCAAAATTATAAGAATTATAATTTGAGACGTGAAAAAAAAAGAGTAATTTTATCGTTATTTATATATATTTTAGACCCAGTTCTATGCCTAAAAATTACTTTAATTTTTTTTTTGGCTTGAATAATAGAGAGAATTCCTTGAAATATGTAAAACAAAATACTGTAATATCCTTTTCAAGTAGTAATACCAATTTTATTATTATTAATGAAACATCATTATCAAGTTATTATATTCTTCGAGAAAATGTATTTTTTTCCCAATGAACAAATCATGTCATGACATATATATCCCAGATGTAAGGCTAAGTCTCAACCAACCCTTAATACACCAAACTATATATGAATAGGATTACAAGGCTAATTAATCATCCATATAATAGCATATCCTTGAAGGCAAGCCACAAGTGATGCTGCCCTTTCCCTCAAAATTTGTGGCAACACAAAATTGATTGAACCAATTCCAACCAGATTTCATCTATTCAATAAATCAAATTCTATCTGCTTTAGTAATTTTTTTGGTTTGTTTCTGAGAGAAGTTAATATGGATTTTATATAAATTGGATATTTTAATTCGCGGTCCCTAGATTTTTGCTTAATAATTAATCATATTTTTAAATTTTCAATTATCTCAAGAAAAATTTAAATGTTGATTTTTGTAATCATACAACTATCTTGACGTTGTCTTTCATCCAAAAAATTAAAAAATTAATTATTTGTTTGAGTTAAAAAAAAATATACATTAACATGCTAAATCAAAAAACTATATAGTGGTATTTAACTATTAGTTATTTAGATTAAAAAAAATCAACCTCAAAGGATTTTTTTTCTTTGATAAACACATTATTTTACAAGTTAAAAGTAAAATTATTGCTAACCAAATGTGAAATTTGAAAAATAATTAAATTTCCATATAGCTTAAAAAAGATAATTAGTTTTCGTATTTTAGACATTTAGTAGACAATTTTGCTTTTATTTTTTTTATTATTAAATAAGTAGTTAGGAATGATGGAATATTGACAAACATCCATCGCAAGAAGAGCCATAGTCAACAAAATGTGAATAAAAAACATTAACGATGACGATGTATGCTTTAGTGAATAATTCAATTAGATAATGAATTTCTGGATTTTGGTACGAGATTAATTGTAATTATATTTACTGACTTTTCTATTATTCACTATAAAATTAATGAAATTTTTTTCTTTCAAAAAAATCACTGAATTTTGCTTTAGTTTTATAGAAATTATTTTCGGACATTTGATAACTGAAATGCTAAAATGGTATATAATAGCTATAAAAAAAATGTCACTTCAACTATTATATAAACAATAATGTCATTTTATCTATCACATCAACCTCATATAAGCAATAATATCATATTAAATGCTACATAAATAATATGTTAGCAACTCTAAAAACAAATTATCACATTAGTCAGTCACGTGATACATCCACCTGAAGAATGATAATATATTATTATTAATTTCATTAGTGATCAATGAATTTTATTTCATTTACAGTAAAATTGCTGAACATTTTTTATAAAAATAAAAATTATTTTATTTTCACTTAAATAGGTTTTCTGCTAAATTCAAATATATTGTCCTTTTTTTTAAAATATAATTCATCATATATCGATTATCTATCAATCGAATTTAACAACAATTTATTTAAGTAATATAAAAATAATTTTTTTGATGAAAAAGTTTACTGATTTTATAATAAATTAAGCAAAGTTTAATGATTCACTGATCAAATTAACAATGACATCGTTTTTTACATAGGAGTGCCACATGGCACTAATATAGTACAAAATTTTAAAATTATTGACTGTGGCATTATTGTTTATGTGACTGTTGAAGTGACTTTTTTTTATGACTATGCACCTCAATATTTCAGTTATTAACTGTTCAAATATGAGTTTTGTAAAATTAAAGTAAAGTTTAATAATTTAAAAAAAAATAAAATTAGTAATTCTATAATAAATAATAAAAAGTTAAGTGTTTATCGGTGCAAATTAACAAACTCTGTTAGTCCTTGTCAGATATGTTACAAACAACAGTCATACCTACAGACGTGCAATCCGCCCTACTTTTAATCATTTGGTCAATTTAGACTTCAATTTGAAAATGTCTCCTCACCTAAACTGCATACATACATATACATATATATATATATATACATATACATATATATATATATATATATATATATATATATATTGTAAATTCAAATAGGATCTCATAATTTTTAATGTTAATATTATATCTTATTGAATAATCTAATATAATCATGTACATATTTAATAATTATATATAATCACAAATATATATGTATATATATATATATACTAAATTTAAATACATTCAAATTCATTTCGTATCATTTAAACTAATTGTAACAACATGTAACTAAGTCGGATTATACATGGTTTAATCGGTCTTTTCTTAATCGAATTATTTTGAGTTCCACTGGATGTTTGAATCAATTTATGGATCATATTTTCTCTAAAAAAACAAAAAATTGGAGCCATTTTAGACAGATTTAATTTAATAAAATTTTAATTTGTATTATTTTGAATTATTTTCTGATAGTATTCGAATTAGGTAAAAAAAAAATCAACTCCAAATTCAATCCAAATTCAACAAATTCTAAAAAATTCAAATTCAATTGGGCACAAAATAAAATGGAAAATTTTCTATTTGAAATGATTTAATCAGAACAATTCATAACTTGACTAAAAAAAAATTAAGTTACAAAATTACTCAGTTGATGCTTGTAATTGATGAAGAAAAATTCGAAAGGAGGTGATCCTAGCTACTTTTGAATTTTGAAAGGATTTATTTTTATTATACGGAGTAGTGGATTATTATGATCATCGTACACATGTTATTGGCCATGGCTTTCAAACACTGTGCCACCTAAACCCGAGGGGCCACTCACCAACCGGCTGGCGATGACCTTCAATGGAGTGTTGTCCAAATTTCCAAATACATCGGACACGCATTTTTTTTCCATTTTTGTTACTTTATTTTTAGTAAATGAAGCTACTAGATTTATTTTCAAGCAATCAAGTAAAATTATGTTCAAAATTTGATACTATAACCAAAACCGTATGCATTAGCATGTAAATTAAAATATACAATAACTACGTACTTGTCTAAATTACATATATAATTTGTTTAAATTATATATATATATATATAATACAATACAATACTTCCATTTTATATTAATCCTAAAATGACGCAACCAAAAAATTTGGGTGCCGCTAAAAGGTAAGGAGAGGTTAGATTCTGATTATATGGAATTTGAAAAAAAATGGATTGTTCACTTATATTCCATGGTTGTTTTGCTTCAAGCTGTTATATAGTTGGAAGCTTTGCCAAATGGGCATAATTTTAAAGTGGGAAAGGACAGGTACCACTACATTAAAAATGGGACTGGCATATTCTTCAATTCATGGATAAGACTGATGAATTAAAATTAAAGTTTCTTCATGATTGATTGATGAATTTGATACCACATTTTAGAGAGGCACTAACTGCCAGCTATGCAAGTATATGCTTGTAATGTGACTCTTGTTTCCAACTTTGAGTCCCTACCTGCCAATTGCTTGAATTTATGGTTAATTTTTAACAAATTTTTCTGCATTTGAAGCTGAAAATAATAATATACTTGTGGCCTCACACTCTAGAGTTTGATGTCTAATTAAGGCATGTCAAATTGTCAAAGATATATTTTTCTGTTTTGATACATAAAATACATTTCTTCTCCTCTCTAAATCCAGTTCTTCATTTTTTTTCCCATCCGAGAGATAATCCATCCTTTTCTTCCCTTTTTTTTAAATATAATATTTTAGTTTTTTCTTCTCTTCTATGAGATTTATACGTGGATTTGGTCTAACATTTTGTTTTCTAATTTTTACTTTAACGTTTATTTTATCTGATTTGTTATTCTAACCCTTTTAGAGAGCTTTGAATCTAGAGAGATCAATGACCTTTCTTAGATGAATTATCAATTAGTAAAAATAATTCGTAAAAATAATTTTAATAGTAAAAAGGATTTATAATTTTAATATCATTGAAATAAAAAGCTTATTATGAGATATTTTTCTTTCTCAATAACTAGGATTATAACTAAAAAGAGAAATTATTGTCTACGACTAAAAATTTAACTTGCATATTGGCTACATTATATATATGATCGAGAGGATTGCTACCAATATTTTCTTATGCATTTTCTATACTTTCAATGCATTTCTCATATAATCAATTCAACTAAGAATAGTTGCATTTATGCTTATAAAGCACCCTTTGTCTATTTAATTATAAGTAATCATAAAATTAAAAAAAAATGCTTCATTTTAGGCAAAAAGAAAGAAATGAAGAATGTTTAAAGTTTCGTTGTAATCAAGTAGTCGTGAAGTAGAGTCATAGGCACATAATAATTAAATAAAAGGTAGCCATGCAAACACTGCATCATTAGACTAAATGTAAATGGCTTTTTGCTTTTAGTTGAGCTTTATTTAATTTATGGTTGTGAAAGGAAAGTTACTTTTAATTCATTTATCCAGCAAGGCGTTCTTGATTATGTCGTTTCCTTTGAAAACTTTTCTTCCCATAGCGAGCCCACCTTGATCTCCTTTTGATTCTGCCGCTAATTGTTGTTGTTATCCATTGACTATACTAACTAATTACCTATTTTTTTCATAAGAATTTAGATTTAGATGGGATTTATAAGACAATCAATAGTCAAAGTCACATCTATTTCTTAATTACTTTTTGCTATACGTATGGCTTTTAATTCAAATGCATAATTTTTGAATTTCAGTGATATATAGGCTGAGGTTATTGATTCTTAATAGCTACGATATTCCAAAAAATTAAAATTAAATTAAAATTAGATGAACATAGCTCGAAATTTTCAAATCATCACATATAAACAACGTTAATTGGATGACAATATTAGCTGATATGGTGGAAGTAAAAGGTAAATTGATTTTGTTATCAATATACCCCCACAAGTTTCTAACGATTTATATTCCGTAAGAGTAAAAATTCTTATTTTCAGCCAATTAATTCAACAAAAATAATTGAAAAATAATTTGAGATAAAGAGAGGATAGTGTTAGGAATAGGATAGGCATGACCAAATCAACTATAAAAATTGCTGCCCATGAGTACCCACTGGCCTACTGTGTATGTGCTATTGCAGTTTAGATAAGCAGATTCATAACCATCAGAAACCAACAACAGTAAACCGACAAACATAGGAATATGGAAGATATTGCTGTAGAATATCAAAATTATCTTCAAATACAATTCATACCATTGGAATTATTAGTAATATTACCCCCCGCTAAGGAAACTCAAAAACCATTATTTATTTAAAGCTGCCATATGCAAAAATGTAAACAATCTCTCACATATATCAACAAAGGTTTTCTCTCTCAAGCTTATCACTATCATGAGCCAACTTTGAATAGAAATATTTTGAAATGAGTCAAAATAAATTAATAAAAAAAAAAGAATTGCATACAGTGTAGAGGATAAGAACAAGAGAAAAGATCTGACCCACCAACTTCAATAATAACAGCATAAGAGTTATCGGCACACTGATCAGTTTAGCCACTTTGGGTTTTGAGTAATTGAGAGGAAAAAATAATGGGGTCTTTAATGGCTGGTTGGGACTCACCTGTCCTGGATCCTAAATCAGGTAATCACTAATTAACCATCTTGCTTAATTATCTGTTTTTATTATCGATTGTTTTTTGTTTTCCTAATAATTATAAGTTATTAATGTCAGTGAAATACAAGAGGAATTGGTCATTGACTAAGGAAGAGATCGATTCGTACTGGAAACTAAAGAAGAAAACAGAGGAGGAACATCTCAAAGCAATCTCCAGTTCATCAGATAGCAATCAGGTTTAATTTCTCTTTAATTATTATTTTTAAATTGTTACGGGCAGCATCTTTTAATTATGTGATGTACGTATCAGCAGGAAGGCAAACATGAAGAGGCGTATAGTTTAAAGCAGGGTGGCCTTATGAGATCAAGTTCCTTGCCTGAGAGTAAGACCAAGGGACGAGATATCATGGACATGAATACTGAAAAAAACTTCGATGAATTTATCAAGAAAAATGGATGGTAATTGAACTGAAAATCTTTCCGAATTTAAATATTGAAATTTTCTTATCTTGGGGTAATATGAAATAATAATATTTATTTAGTCATAATCCTTGACATGTCCATAAGTTATGAAGAAGGATAAGAAATTTTTAATAAAAAATTATAAAATTTTGCCAACATATGTAGTTTTCTTGTGGTAATATGAAATTAAATGTAATAATTGTGTATGCAGGTGGAAGAGCAGCAACTGGGCATTTTTGAACGAACCTCCAGTTCCTGAAAGGGCAGCAAACACTTACGCAGCTCAGTTCCACACAGCCGATCTTGCAAATACAGAAGCCAACTAATAATACTGGAATTAGCGCTTGATATTAATTAGTTAATCACACTTACTTATATCACATGTGTATGCATATAATTAAGAGGTATCATCTAAACTAAGCAGTAAGCGCATTTATGTGAGATGGTGTAAATATGTATGGTTTGAAACGTGACATCAGACAGTTCTGCAATTTTAATTTCTACTGCGGACCTGTGCAAATTGTAATGTCGCTACTTTTAAATTATCTGGAATGAGTTTAAATTATGGGGACTTTTTAAGTGTATGTTTTTTTGGAATTTTTTTATAGATAAATTTAGTTTATTAGACTAATTCAATAATACAGTTTTACTGTATAAGTAAATATACTCATGTTTATTTAGATTAATTAAATCTATCTAAAAGTTTTTCATTTCTTTGTCTCATTTTATTTGTTTTCCTCTAAAATCATTTCAGTTTTTATTGTAATTTTTTTCATCATCAAGTTTTTATTTTACGTCAATTTTGATAATATTATATTCAATAATAAGATATAATACTATTTAAAAAATATATTAAAATGACTGTAAACCAAAGATTACACAATATTCTAATTTTAAAATTTATTTTGAAAACGAAATAAAAAAAAGGTTCAGCAACATATTACCCCGTGAGGATTTTGCCCGAATGTTTGCTCATGGTGGCCCAGTAAATTCTACACATAACTGTCGGTAATACAGGTAAGGCATAAGGTATGAGTACGTGTTTGAGAAAAGGATAAAAGTGTTAGTAAAATAATTCATGATTATTTAAGATGTTAAAAATTCTTAAATTTGGGATATTATGGAAGGATAGGAGTTTTTTCTTAAATTTAACACCCCAATTTGGGATATTAAGGAAGGTTAGGAGTTTTTTTAATTATTTTAAAAAAAAAAAATAAATTATTTTTCTTTACTTTATTTGCATATATTTAAAAAAATTTGATATTTAATTTTACATTTTAATATCGTATAATTAAATATAAAATCATTCATTACCATATCTTCTTCCTAAAATATAATAAATAAATATTATATTTTATCCTTATTTTTTAAAATTCTTTTTTACTCCATCCAAACAAAAGGACCTTAGAATTCGCATTGCCGATTCAAAAATTATGAACCATAATTATTTATATATTCTTTTATCATCTTAATTGAAATTCATAACTGTGAAGTGAGTACCCCAATAAATAAAGAGATCTGATTAATAAATATAAGGTGTTTTTTTAGAAAAATAAAATTATGCTATTTCTGATAGTTATTTTTTTTTAATAAAAAAAATTTCTTGAATATTAAAAACCAAAAATTATTTCCGTCCTCAATTTCAGCGGTAATAATTAAAAATAATGACACTTTATTTCTTTTGTTTTGTGAAAAGACAAAAGAAAATTATGCAAAAGATACAAATTAAACGCAATTAATTAAGCTTTCTTCAGTTTTACTTTATAATGAAGACATCTTAATTATCCTTAAGACCAAATTTTCTCCAAAATGAATAATGAGGACACATGCCAACAATATCTAGATAGATTAGTGTCTGCCACCTGCTGGTTTTCTGTGGTCTTTTCCTATATTATATGGTAGGTAGACATAATTTATTTTACGATTTCTGGCTAAACTTAGAAACAAAAAAACAATTTTAGTCAATTTATGAATTTAAATATATAAATAAAAATAAAATCTATTAATATATATAAGATGGTCAGATTATTACTGTAGTTACTATAGTAAACGCACCTCCAATATAACTGTCAATTTTTTAAATAAATAACTAAACAGATATAAGTTATAATCACGTCAATATAATTACAAAACAAAAAAAACAGTATCATAAATTGATTTATCTGCCTAATTTATTAAAATACGATTAAATATGATTAAAAATATATTATTTTATTAATTATGAAGATATATCTAATTATTTTAGTGTTATTCAAAATTCAAACTATATAAAAAATTTAAATATATATTATAATATTTAAAATATATAATATAAATATTAGTATATGCAAATAAATATTAATAAATTAATTATATAGCTATTATTTAGATGAATTAATATATATATATATATATATATATTAAATAAATAATTATTTTATACCTAATTTAAAAAAATCTAATAAAAAAAATAAAAAAAAATTCTATAATGTAAATAGAAAGAAATAAATATAAATTTTTTTATTTAATATTTGTGTATAATTGTGTTGTGTCGTGTCAGTGGTATATATTTAGATATGTTAAGTAAATCGTGTATAATCTCATCGTATTGTGTTAATACAAATTTTAAACGTGTCATGTCCTCATTTTAAATTTTTAATACAATTAATTAATGGTGTTATATTTGTATTTAGTATAATCGTATCATATTTTATTGAAACACGACACAATATGAATTATCACTTCTAATTTGCAATAAGCTTTTTATTTAAGTTATACTTTTTATTTTAAATAGTCATTTTAGAAAAAAAAAATTCAATAAACTTTCTATTTTTAAAATTTATAATAAAAGGTAAGTTTAACTCTCTATATTTAGAAAGTCAAATTTTACTTTCTATTTTAACTGTAATTAATGTACATCTATTTTTTTATGCATATTATATATTTTTATTGATATATTTCTCTAAAAATATTACTCTATTTTCTTATAATAAAAATTATTTATTTATTTAATAAACATTAATTTATATAAAATAAAAAAATAAATAATAAAAAAATAAAGAATCGATTCAACTTATAAAATTATTTTTATATCTAAAGATATTTATATTCTACAAAAATATTTATTAAATTAAAGATTTATTAGAGATATTCTAACAACTCAACTTTGCCCAACCTCCCGGCATAAAAAAGGCACTGTCCAGAAATTAGCCACTACAGTTTCATTCTTCCAAACGACGTCGTTTCAATATTGAGGCTTAATACAATCGCTGTGCAACAAATCCATTCCCTTAAACCCTTGCCACATATGAACGGCATCGTCTTGTCTCATTTATTGCTTTAAGTATTACCCCTGTGACGCGAAGCAAAGTAACTTACTAGTTTGATAAATAAAATCACAGCTACTGTTAAAAGAATTTTTTAGAATAATTCCACACTTAATTCTATGAATATTTTTGGACTTTGAAAATATTTTGAAAGATAAGATGATTCATCATTTCCCCAAAATTCCTTCTTAATTAATTTAATTTGTCAATTAATAAAATTCTCAGTCAAATTAATAATAAATTAAAATGAAAGTTAGAAACAACAACATTCGATGATGAAGTGGACCTTTTAACCACCACAGAAAAAGCTTGTACAGTGCTGAACACGCTAGAATTCAGATCTAAGCACCAATATTACTCCCAATATATGATATGAAAGATGTCCAAATTCAATGAGTTATAATGCTAACTACTTTTTCAACAAATTAAGCTATCGTCTTGAAAAAAAGAAAGGGGTGATTTTGTGAATTTAACCTAATTAGAGCCAGAAAAATTAAAAAGGAATATTTATTTATTTATTTATTTTAGTAATTTCACATTCAAAATGTGCTCATAAATAGTCCATGTGGCTTCAAAAGAGGTTCACTTCTTTCCAACACTTCGGCCGTTTTTGTTAATATTCCTTGGTGTATCGTCATAATTAATTAAGGACAAGACTTCAATGGCAGAGAAGAGCAAGATCTTGATAATCGGAGGGACTGGCTATATCGGAAAATTCATCGTTGAAGCAAGCGCAAAGGTCGGCCACCCCACCTTCGCTTTGGTGAGAGAGAGTACAATCTCGGATCCTGTTAAAGCAAAACTCGTCGAGAATTTCAACAACTTGGGCGTCACCTTACTACATGTAAGCTCATTATAAATTTTCTTTTATCTTGAAGAGAATTAAGGAATGATTTAATTTAGTTTCTTTAAATCATGCAACTGCGCATTTAATTAATTGCAGGGAGATCTTTACAACCATGAGAGTTTGGTGAGCGCCATTAAGCAGGTGGATGTAGTGATTTCTACTGTTGGTGCCCTCCAATTAGCTGATCAGACCAAGATTATTGCTGCCATTAAAGAAGCTGGTAACGTTAAGGTACTAATCTCTTTTCCATTTTCTTAATTTGTTTTACATCATGTTTCTCTTGCTGCTTGTTACTAACCTATACTAGATTCACAAATTTATTCATGAGTCAATTAAATAATTTATAAATAATCATGTATATTTAATAGTTTAATCTACGCATGAATTGATTTAAATAAGAAAAATTCTTATTAGTTATAGAGAAATATTAAACATCTTTCTCAAATAATACATACTTTCATTTTTTAATGCTATAAGACAAGCAATGAAAAAAATTAAAAATACAGAAAAAGTAATATAAAAGGTAATGTGAAAAAAATTAGCTATCATTCTTCTTAGTTTTATATTGAAAGTGAGATTTCCAATGCAACAATAAATATTTAATAATTAAAATTATTAATTTACATACGTTACATTATATTACTGATTAATTTATGAATAAAGTTATAATTAGGATATAAGTAAATATTTTCCTTATTTTAGATTACAGTAACTTTATTTGTGAAATCTCGATATGGAATTACACATTCCTTCTATAGTACTATTAACTATTAGGTACTGAAACCAATTTAATTTGAAAAAAATAAAAAATAAAAAGATTTTTATCCCTCTCCTTCTCTCTGCTTGTAAGTTTAATCACTTAATCGAAGTGGAAACGAAAAGTATTTTAGAAGTTCATTGAATGAAGAAGAATAAAATTTTGAAAGAAGATTTTTATTAGAAGTTTCTTTGTTCGGTCCGGGTGCGCACTATAATTTGTATTCTGTAGGCCTCACCAGCAACACTTAATGTTGCAGTCGTAGGCCTACTCACCACTGTCGATGTGTTATGAATTAGCTTCCCCCCATTTACTCACATTCTAGAGATCCTCCTGCTAGCATTCTGTCTTGGCTCCATCATGATTTAATTGGCACTATGTACTTGTGTTAGTTTGTGGTTCTTGGGAGCTCTACTCACATTTTTGTACCCTTTTTTTGGGGATAAAATTAGCCTCCCACCTTAGTATAAAATCGTACGTGTTTCGGATTAACGGGTTTATTTTATTGAATTTTTATTCATTATTTTACTTTATTGAATCTTTAAAAAATTATTTTTATTTTATTAACTTTTTAAATAATTATTTCTGCATGTATAAAAGAAATGAAAAGTATAAATATTTTCTCGTTTCTTAATTTTGTCAATTTTTCCTTTCTACGTACTATGAAGAAATAATTATGTGAGAATTCAATAAATTAAAAAATTCCTTAAAAATTTAATATTATAAATATAATTATTAAATGACACAACACAAACTAAGAATATAGAAATTTGATAAAGTAAAATGATAGACTTCGGAATTATTTAGTTTCACTTACACTCCAAATAAATAACAAAAATTGAAGTTTGGTGGCTGGGTAGGGCCACTAATTGACGGTGCATCTATATCAGATCAAGAGAGACTACCATGCAAATAAAATAATTTAAATATTTTTTTTTCTTTTTTTTGATTCACTGTGTGAATATATGGAGTTTAAATAACAAAAATTATCCTCTACTATTTTTTAACATTTCAGACTTGATTTTGTCCTGGCTTAGAAACAAAAACGTTTACTATTAAGTAAGTTTTCATTAAAAAAAATTAGAGAAACCAAGATTGTGTAAATGAGTTGTCACATAATTCTTTTAGTTTAATTAGAAATTTCGAGTTCAATATCTAATTATGCAGTTACTTTAAAATTTTTGAATAAGTGTTTTACCATATTTTGGAATCATAACCGACACAAATATGATTAGTCTCAACATGTTAATATATAGACTGAAAATATATGTGATTATAAAAACAATTAGGGACTTATAAAATATAAAATATAAAACTTTCAAGACAAACAAAATATATGGTTTTCTTTTTTTTTTCTTTTTATTTAGTCTTGATGTGTTAATTCCACATGAATTAATCCCAGTAGAGAAAGGAAGTTTGATATATATTAATTACAATGTTGGGAATGTTCAGAGATTCTTGCCTTCAGAGTTTGGAAATGATGTAGATCATGTGAATGCTGTTGAGCCAGCAAAATCTGCATTTGCAACAAAGGCTCAAATTCGTAGGGCGATTGAAGCTGAAGGTATCCCTTACACGTATGTGTCCTCCAACTTCTTTGCTTCCATGATCATCCCCATATTACTTCCCCCTGGAGACAAAGTCACTATCCATGGTGATGGCAACATCAAAGGTATACTTTAACTATTTAATTAATATCATAAAAAAAATTCTATGTATACATGTGATTATTTGTCTCACAATTTAAATATCAATTATTTATGTCAGCAATTTTTAACAATGAAGAAGACATTGCCACCTACACCATAAGAGCCGTAGATGATCCAAGAACCTTGAACAAGACCCTCCTCATTAGGCCACCTAACAATATTTACTCATTCAATGAGCTTGTTGCCCTCAAGGAGAAGAAGATCGGCAAAACCCTTGAGAAAACCTACGTTACAGAAGAGCAGCTTCTTAAGGATATCCAAGGTGCACGATCGATTACAAATATTTTTGTGATTATCATCTCAAAATCAACTTAATTTTGGGTCTAATTAATCAGTTTCATTTTTCTTTTTTCCCCCCTCGTATGTTGTTGCAGCGGCTCCTCTACCATTTAATGTGGGTCTGGCAATCAATCACTCGGTCTTTATCAGGGGTGATCAAACCAACTTTGACATTGAACCATCATGGGGAGTAGAGGCTTCGGAGCTATATCCTGATGTGAAATATACTCCTGTGGAAGTATTAGTTTGATCACTTAATTTGTTTGACGAATTAATTAAAAATCTGCTGCTTTACTACTACTTATCCTGTCGAAATAAGTGTTCAAATGGCTGTTGATGTTTCAGCAAGCATAAGGAAGTTTACGCTTCTCATTGTGTTGTATGGAAAACATATGAATCAAGAACTTTCCCGGTTTTATTCCTATGGAAGTTATTAATGATCGAGGGTTTTAAACAACTGAATTATATCAATGGATAATCTTTTAATGAATAAAACTCCAGAGTCATGTGTTCTTTTTTTGGGTACAAAAATCCGATTGGAGTCGTGTTTTTTATTTATTTATATAATTACATATTTGTTTAAGTGGTTACCACACTTTCTCCTTTTTTTCCTGTTTAATTTAAGACACATGCAGGGCTACTAATGATACAATTTGGCATTAAATTAAGATTTCATAATCAAGAGAATGTTTTCATCCCTCAATTTTTAAGTATTATTATTATTATCATCAAATGTCTTAATACAGTATTTAATTGTTTTATATGAAATCAATAATTAATATATGAATAAAACTATTAATAAAACTGTATAGGTTTTATTGTATATATGTTAATTTGTGATTGATTAGTATATAAATAATACAGTAAATTGAGTTTAACTAAAAATTTATTTAGAAGTTAACATGCTTACTACTGTATAAACTATAAAGATATACATCTTCAGCTCTGCCATCTATATCTACATGTATTCTTTCATAGAAAATTAATAAGACTATAAGATTAATACCTGAAAAATGTATCCTTGAGCTAGCTCATTGCTTCTTAAAAATCCTTCTCAAATCAGACCATGTAGTAGTCCCCAGAATGGATTCCGGTACCAGAGCAGGTGCCGGAGTCTCCATTGCCTCAGAAGCTATTTAATTTCTCTTCCGGGTTGCTTCTCTTCTCATCCCGTACGTCATTCTCCTTGAATTCCTCCACCTTCATCAACTGCAATATTGGAAGCAAAAGAACAAATCCTAAACTTCTTAACGGAAACTGATAAAAAAACGAATCAAAGAAAAGGAAGTGGCTGATGAAAACGTATGACTCGCCATGAAAAATTTTGAAGATTCTGAACGGAGAATAAGAGTGGGAGCGAGAAAGCCCAGAAGAAGAATATCACTACAAGTACAAACGTTAATTTAAAGGAACATGCATGAAGTATTGAATTAATAATGTGTGATAATCGAGAAACAGAAGGAAAAATGAGCTTCTACAATACTCATCACCAACTTCATATATGTTTGATATTGAAAAAAGAAAGGAAGACAAATTGGTTATGAATGCTTCAACTTACTATATAAGCAAAATTAAATCTAAAAGGGCTTAAATTAAATAATTATGAATATTTCAAATGATCCAAAAAATTCCAAAAGAACCAATCGACTTTTTCTTCACTTGTTTTCGGAAATTAAGGTCATTTGACCAACTAAAAATCAAATTAAAATGCCACGTTGTGTCATTTTAATATATACACGACATGAAAACTTTAACAAAATGGTGTGGAGTGTGAGACTTTGTGAAGTAAAGCTAAGTAGAGCCATAAAAAAAATAATAATTAAAATATGTGTATTTTAGTGATTTCAAATCCCACATGCTGCATGCGTATAAATAGTTGACGGTTTCCGACAGTTTGGGCAGGCATTGTTAAGAAAAAAGAGTAAAATGGCAGCGAGGAGTAGGATATTGGTAATCGGAGGGACTGGTTATATTGGAAAATTTATCGTAGAAGCAAGCGCAAGGGCCGGCAACCCCACCTTTGCTTTGGTGAGAGAGAGCACAGTCATTGATCCTGTTAAAGGAAAACTCGTCCAGAATTTCAAGAGCTTGGGCGTCACCTTGCTTCATGTAATCAACACGACACCATCAATTTTCTACTAATTTCACGTCCTTCTATATATATAAATATATGAAGATAATCAATGAATGATTTTGAAGCATAAGCAAATTAATTGCAGGGAGATATTTACAACCATGAGAGTTTGGTCACCGCCATTAAGCAAGTGGATGTGGTGATTTCCACTGTTGGTGCCAACCAGCAGTTAACTGATCAGACCAAGATTATTGCTGCCATTAAAGAAGCTGGTAACATTAAGGTTCTACTCTCTCCGATGTTCCTAATTAATTTGTCGTACATCTTTATTTATTTGTTGGTTTCTTGAATTTATTCGTGCATCAATACAAGAAAAAAAAAATTAATATATATATATATATATAAGTTTTTTTATGATTAATAATTATTATATATATATATATATGATAATTTATTAAATTGATTTATAAATCAATTTAAATAAGAAAAATTCTTACTCAATATCTCATTGGAAATTGTAAATAATATTTTCAGATACTAAATTTACAAATTTACTAGTTTTTTTTTAATTCAGTTCATGACTTTATTCGTGAATCAAGCTAATGGTAAAATACTACATAATTAAAATAATAATTAATTTATTTATGTTGTATTTAATCTAAGAAGTTGTAAATAGAGTCGAGACAAATATTTTCCTGATTATACATTATAATAACTTTATTCTTGAAATATTGTTTGGAGTCATATATATTATTAAGCCTATAATTAACAATTAAGCCTGACAATTTAATTAAACAAAAAAATGAAAGTTCTTTTTTACCCTTCTTCTTCTAATCATTGTAAGTTTTGTTCAATCAGTTACCTCAAAGTAAAATTGAAAATTATTCTAGAACTTGGTTGAATGATATATATATATATATATATATATATATATATATATAGATATATATATATATATATATAAATTTTGAAAGGAGCATTTTTATTAGAAGTTTCTTAGTTTGGTCACTATAATTTGTACGCCTCGACATTTAATATTGCTGTCCCTCGGCCCACTTCCAAGTTCCCACTGTCAATGTGTCTTTTTTCCCACCTTAATGTAGTTATAATGTAATTAACCGTATTTATCACTTTTATTTTATTAAAATTTTAAATTATTATTTCTGCATATATACAGAATAAAAATCGAGAAATATGAGTATTTTTATCTCTTAATTCTGTTAAGTTTTTTCTCTATATGTCAGAAATAATTATCTAAAAAGTCGATAAATTGAACACAAATAATTATTTAGAGATTCGATAAAATCAAAATAATTGCTTAATAACACAACATAAAATAAGAAGTAAAAAAAATTAACATATGGAAATTGCAATGATCAGAGATTCTTGCCATCAGAGTTTGGAATGGATGTGGATCATGAAAATGCTGTTGAGCCAGCAAAGACTGAATTTAAAATTAAGGCTCAAATTCGTCGAACAATAGAAGCTGCTAGCATCCCTTACACTTATGTGCCCTGCAACTTCTTTGCTGCCATGCTGATCCCCATGTTATTTCCTCCAGGAGACAAAGTCACCATCTATGGCGATGGCAATGTCAAAGGTATGTAGGTAAACTTTAATCAATTATTTATTTTAATCTCATAAAAAAAATTCTGTGCATATGATTATTTATGTCTTACAATTTGAATACTAATTAATTATGTCATCAGCAATTCTTAACAAAGAAGAAGACATTGCCGCCTATACCATAAGAGCCGTAGACGATCCAAGAACCTTGAACAAGACCCTCCTCGTTAGGCCACCTAACAACATCTACACATTCAATGAGATTGTCGCCCTCAGTGAGAAGAAGACCGGCAAAACCCTTGAGAAAACCTACATCTCCGAAGAGCATATTCTTACGGACATCCAAGGTAATTTCATATATTTTCTTTTTTAGGATGAAATCAGGTAAATTTGCCAAGACAAATGGGATGCCTTGAAAAAAAAAATTTAGGAAGCATGTTAACTTTTCTTTTTCCTTTTATATTGTTGCAGCGGCTCCTGATCCATTTAATGTGGTTCTGGCACTGAGTCACTCTGTGTTTATTAAGGGTGATCAAACCAACTTTAAGATTGAACCATCATGGGGAGTAGAGGCTTCCGAGCTATATCCTGATGTGAAATACACTCCTTTGGAAGCATTACTTTGATGACTATGGTTAAGGAATTGAAATCTGCTGATTTTGCTATTTATCCCCTAAAATAAGTATTCATTTTCAAGTTCTACTTCAGTAAATTGCTATACTGTTGTATGCTAATGATTTGATTAATGAAATTTCCAGGTTTTATTAGTTATTAATAAAAATGTTTTGTTTCTATTGAAATTATATCCATTGATAATCTTGTGATGAATATAACTACTGGGTGTTCTCTTGATGATTAATTCTTCCATTTTCCTGCTCACCATATTTCTTTTTATAATTTTAGCACATATGTGGCTACTAATGATTCAATTTGGTATTAAAGATGTCATTGCCAAATTGCAGCCATGAGAATGAATATTTTTATGCTGCTTGCGAATATCATTCATGACCCATCGGAGCCTTTTCTAGTACCTAAATGTTGGATTTGAATAAGGGAGGGAGGGGGATGAAACCTGTCAATTGAGTAGTTGCGAAATTAATTGAGTAGACCGATTATAGAGTGACATTTAACAATTGTGAAAAGAACAATATTTATTTAAACTTAGATTTATAATGGACTAACATAACATATTATCACGCAAGTAATGGAATTTTATTTTTATTGTTGATGTAAATAAAAGAAATTTCCCAGCGAAAATTGCTTTACTCACTTGTCATGCTATCAGCATTCAGTATTCTTCCACCTAAATGTAATATAATAACATCAGACAAAGCCAAGCTTCTTTATGAGTCATTGTTTGTTTTGTCCCACAATTCTTAAGCGTTATCATTATCATCGAATATCTTAAAATATAGTCTGCTCTGTTTTGATCTAAAAGATTAGCTGTCGGTAACCAAATGCAAATTAACTAGTAAAAGTAAACAAAAATTATTGTAAAGCCCTCCATTTACATTACAACACAAGAAACTTTTTTAATACGACTGTTTTCATATATATATATATATATATATATATATATATTCTTTCATTGACAATAAGACCATAAGATTAATGAGTGAAAAATGTACCTTTGAGCTCATCATTCCTGAAAAATCCTTCTCAAATGATCAGACCAGCTATTCCCCAGAACAGATTCCGGTACCGGAGCAGGTGCTGGAGACTCCATTGCCGTAGAAGCTATAGTTTCTCTTCTGGGTTGCTTCTCTGCATATCCCATCATTCTCCTAGCATTCTCTATCCCTCCACCTTCATCAACTGCAATATTGGAAGCAAAAGAGCAAAACCCGAATTTTTTGTCAGTCTACAATGATAGAAACCTAATAGATATAAAAGTGAATAGAAAAAGAAGATGATGAAAATTTATTACTCTAACCATTAGGGTGCAAGTAAGGTTTTGAAGATTCTGAGAGGAGAATAAGAGTGGGGGTTAGAATTGTAAGCACAGCCCAGAATAAGAATATCACTACAAAGGCTCTTTCCCTCATTTGTTTTTAGGAGAGAGAGACAATTTGGTAGTGATTCAGAGGATCAAAGTACATGCATGAATAGTATTTGATGAGAAAGAGAAGGAGAAAAAAAATCGAGGAAGAAGAGAAGAGAAGAACTTGTAAACATTAGTTGGCCATGTTTTAGAAACGTTATCATTATTAAATCCCCAAGTAGTACTCAACTTGTTTTATTGTCTTTCTATAGGGAAGTCAATTTCCCAATATAATTATATATTTATATGAGATTTTGTTGTTCAGTTGTTGTAGAGTTGTTATTTATACCTTCGTAGTTGGTATGATTAGACATCAACCATCTTTCATAAGTTCAAAAAAAGGGGAAGTAAAGTACCCATCTGGCCTTGTTACTTTCATTTTGTACTTATTTCCCCATATGATTATAGCTTGGCCTGAATCAAATTGGTTTTTCATAATGATTATTACTTCAATGTTCAATTATCTCAAAAATTGACTGTTTCAAAGATGAACTTTTCCACATGAAGGCTTATGCTATTGGGTGATCCATTTGGCAAAATAGCTTGGCCTCTAGGTTTTTTCATATTTTAGTGATGAGAAGTTAGCATTGGTGTTTTACGAGTAACCTCAAAGCAATTTCCAGGATTTCTATCTTAAGGTGAAGCTATTACTGAAATTGGTTCTTTGGTAGTCATGAAGATAGGAAAGATATAATTGATGACAATTCCTTGACTGGTCCCAATCTGAATTCATTAAAACAAGTTTGTTATATCAGTAAAATTTGATTTTAGGGAAAGCTGGATTCTAATTAGATTTTAACTGTTATAATTCCTCTGAAAATCTCAGGTTTTCTTTTGGAGTTATGGAGGGAATAAAATAGTTCGTCGACAGAGGAAGTGCCAAATTTTAAATTAAAAATCTTATTGAAAAAAAGGTAAGTGGAAGAATTATATAAAAACAATGTTCAACCATCATATATACTGTATCTGAAGTTGATTATGTCTGACCGAGCTCTCACTCAGGTCATACAAAAAGGTGGAGTTGCTTTCAATCTGGACAAATGACAGCTCAAACATCTTCAAATGAAAACAGAACACGGTGGCTCATCATCTACAGAATTTGATTCCTTTTTATTAGAAAAGGGGAGAAGTACAATATAGAAAAGTGGGAACGGAAACAAAAGAGTGAAGACGAAAATGAAAAAAAAAAAACTAAATCTGAAGTGATGCAGGTATCAAATGCTAATTAAAGCCAAAAAGAAAAAAAAAGTGAATCTTCAATCTGTAAGAGTTTTGCATGTCTCTGAGAATAAAACATGCAAATAACCCAAAACCCATAAGCTAAAGATTTGAAAAGTTGCACTGGTTGTCGCAAAACTTCAGTCCGTGTTGCCACTGCTTCTTGCAGCAGAATTCTTCCCATCATACCTCTGTCAATAACCAAGAAGACCAGTCAATACATTTATGTCGAAGAAGAAAGTGAGAACAAAAGGGTTTAACTAGCTAAAATTTTAAGAGAAGAGAGAGTAGATACAAGATAGCAGGAACGAGCAGCTCTTGCATAAAAATTCAAAGCGCTCACCTGCTTTCCAACAATGAATGGAATGTATTTGTACTTAACCATGTGCATAATTTGGCGCTTCATTGTCAAAACAAACAGAACTATCCAGTAGCAGAGCAGCAAACATTTTAAAAAATGCCATCAGAAGGGCTACACAGAAAGCCTTGGTGATGGAATACCTGAACCCGTAGCCAATGCAACAATTCAGTCTTTAGTGCCAATAATTCACAGAAATCCTAGCTGGACAATTAAAAAAAGAGTGCCAGACAAATGATAACTGCATACACCACCTCAACGCAGATATCAGCAATTATTCTGAACAGATGGTTAGGCAAATTCCCACTTGTCACTCAAGCTATTTACAGCAATATCTTTAATTAGTTGCATATTCGTGATGTCGGATGTAGTTTAAATAGGCATTTCATAGTTTAAGTTTAGATTGAATCGAGAAATGCTATCCTCAATTACCAAGCAAGCAGTCAGGGAGAAAAATAGATAATAATACGAATCAAAAACATGTTCTACAAATTTCGCAACATCAGAAAAATCAGGCCAAAAATGCACGTGAAATTTTATCAATTACCAGAATTTAAACTCAGGGAGGGGGCGAAAAAGGCTTGAACTTATCTGAGTCCCTTGTTGGCAAAGAAACCCCATCCATAACTTCAAGTTCAGGATGAACCTTTGGGGACAGAAACCCAATCAACAAATTTAAGAGATATATTCCAAGGCAATATGAAACAACGTAGAAGCCTTGAACATGGTAAATTCGCAACACTTAAATTGCTGCGGCCCCGAGAGTCCCCAGCCACCTTTCAGTCGGATGAGGTGTTGATCTGTCCAGATAGTACTGGAATACCCTTGAGAAATCATTTCTCCACTCTGCAAGAGGTGCAACAATATTGGAGGCAACATACTCAATATGAAACCAAGGGAGGCCGATTACAGCCAGTCTCATAATTGGAGTAAAAAAGGTTCAATTACGGCTCCATTCCTCTGAAAATTTCCATTAATAATCTAACATTATTAGCATTTCCTTATTTTCTTCTTCCACATTTTCTCAACAACCAAACAACAGAATAACATCCCCGTTTCTTCTATATCCTAATCGCAACATTGTGATATAGCTGAATACAACCCAGAAAAGTTTTAACATTATTTTTTCTGAAAAAATTCTTCTGCTAGGCGTAGATCGCGGGAAAACCAACTTATCACAGTACATGAAAGAGGAAGAGGAAAAGAGAAGAAAAGATTTAGAGTCGGGATTTCATATTGCGTAATTAAGTGCAAATTTATGGAATCAAAGAAATCGGTGATCCACTCTTGATCAGTAAACGAAAGAAGCAAGAAAATTAATGCTAACCTCTTAAGAAACGTCGTAGTCAGGGTTGGTCACAGCGAGCTACACATCTGATAGGCCGTGTAGTATGAATGGTAAAAGAATCAACCCAAGCGATCTTCGTTTTCCGCCTCTCTTTTTAGTCTTGACTGATAAATCAAGAATTGCTGCAGAGGTTAACTCCACTTGTTTCATGGGGAAACCCCTATTCTATGATTCGTGTCAGGAGGGGCGCTGCAGTGCACTTTTCCCTTGCCTTGCTGACGTGTTATGGTTTTCCCTCTAGTACCAATTCTTATATTAACTTGCATTACATACCCAACCTCGTTCATAAATACATAAGTAAGCTTTTATTTTTTTTAATATTTTTAAAAATAAAAATTTTCATTATTTAAATAAATTGTATATGATGTATTATAGATACAGATATATAATATAATTTACATTTCAATACTCCTATAATTTACATTTCAATACTCCCCCTCACTGTTGTTTCGTTGAGATTGCTTTTATGTTTTTTTTTAATAAAAAATATTATATCGTCAATTTATTAAAAAAATGCAAAATTTATTATTATATAAATATAAATTCAAAGTAATTTATAGTTAAATTTATTTAACTTGTATTAGCTTTTTGGATATTCAATCATTTTAATGGGTTTCTCTACAATCAATCACAAATACACAAAATCATTGCATTCTTTAAGTTTTGAATAATAATAGACTATCAATGTTATCTAATATATATCAACAAATTATACTATAAATTTTAATAAATTACAATTAGAAATAAATTTTTAAAAAATTAACAGTTTATTTTTCTATTATTTGATAAAAATGTTATTTAAGATAACAATTAAAAAAAATGAAATTTAAATGTACTGATAGCTTTGCAATTACAATAATTGGTAATGAGTAAAAATTTTAAACTTTTATAAAATATCATTAGATTATACATAAAATTCTAAAATATTAACACAAAAATATCTCAAATATGGAAAAATGTATATTGTATTATAATATTAGAATTTTATACAATATTAAGGGTATTTTATTAAATGACAGAAAAATAAACTCTTAGTTTTTTAAAATTTTATTTTTTATTATAATTTATTAAAATTTCAAGAGAATAAATTGTAATTTTGTTCTATATATATATATATATATACACACACACTTTGTTGTACTCCTATCCAATGTAAAATCGAATTATATTGATACCTTTCTTAATTAATTTAAACATTTTTTCTTCAAAAAAGACATTTTAGCTCGCGATTAGACATAAGATAAGAAGTTCCTTAAATAAACTAAATTGGAAATAATTTATTTATTTTTTAATTGATTTCATTATTTAATTATAATTGATTTAAGATCTTGAAAAACTAGTCGCTCAAAGCACGAGAGAATAATCAATTTTAACTTAAAATTATTTATATATAATAAAATAAATATTTGATAAAACTAGAATTACTATAATATTTTTTTTATTTTAAAGAGTAAGTATTTTGATTTATAGAATCATTATGTTATAGTGTAAAAAAATAAAAGAAAATAATTATTTAAATAACTTATATTTTATATTCGTATTGGGTGAAATTTTGTATTGATAGAGGAAATGATTGTATTATTTCCATAGATTTATTTTTATTTTTTTATAATGAGTATTTTAAATTTATAACGGATAGATAATAATTCATTTGGTATGTTTTTATATCCGTACTACATAATGTTATATTGATGTCCAAATCATTTATATATGAAAAAACTAATTAATTAATATAAATTAAACTAAAAATTAATTAAATTTAAATTTTATTTATTTATAATGGAAAAACCAAATTTATTATTATGAAAAAATTATTTAATTTTTTATTATAAAAAAACCAATTTTAATATAATTTATTCTTATAGAAAAATGATAAGAAAAATAAATTTTAAGTGAAACTAAAAAAGTATTATGTGTCATTGGTAGCTGAGTTAATTTTATAATTTTTGTCAAATAGGACATGAATAAAGATAGTTTAGTGGTTTATTTATATTAAATTAAAACATAAATAGTTTAATTGTACTAAATTAAAATTTATGGTTTGATTGGTACTTTTGACTATATTTTAGGAGCTATTTTGACTTTTCAACTATAGGTTTAATAGAGTTTTATTGACATTTGTTTATTTTTAATATACAAAATTTGATAGAGAACATAATATTTTAAAATATATGATATTTTTCCTTTAAAATAATAATAAATAATAGTTTATTATAATTCAACTTCTAATTTAATTGATAAAAATTATAAAAAAATTAAAAATTTATATAAAATAAATAAAAAATATTATTTTTCTTTCAAAAAAAGTCTCGCATCAGCATTTCTTAATTCAGTTTTATAAAATACTCATTAAATATTAGATAGATTAGAAAATAAAGTTTTATTTAGGAATAACATTTATTTATTTTTTATTAAAAAAAGAATAATATTTACTTTTTTATTTTCACAGCAAACTAGCAAAGCAGATGCAAAACAGTAAGAGTTTTTACCCCTTTCGTAAATCTGTCAGTCAACCTGAGATCCCCATTTTGCCCTCCCACGTCCGCGGAATAGACCCTATGCCCTCGAGCTGCAGTATCTCCTGCTTCTAGCTCATTTCTCTTGCTCAGTGAAGCCTCACATGCACCAGATAACCTCCGATCAGACAACAAGAGGATGAGTACCCTTGGCCGAGCCCTATACACCATTGGGTTCTGGATTCGCGAGACCTGCCGGGCACTTTATCGTCTCGGCTGCCGCCTCCAAGGCAATTACTACTTCCAAGAACAACGTAAGCTCCTCCTTTCTCCAAACCCTATATCCCACCTCTATCATCTCTTTGAATGTCTCTCTTTATACCTATTCATTCGACTTCTGCTTTTAGTTTTCCCTTCATAAGTTTGGTAGAATGCCATTTAACTGTGTAACTTATGTGTATTCTTGCTCCTAAGCTAGATAACTGCAAATTCAGTGGACCTTGCCCTGTGGATTAGGCAGTGTTTGGCACTTTATTTTTTTGAATATGAACTTTTAGCTAACATTGTAACGCAATTCGCGATCAATTTTTTGTACTGGTTGAGCTGTCAACCGTTTCATACAGGTTGCTTGTTTGTCAACTGTGGTTGTTTCTTCCATTAGTGCCTTAGTTATGTGATTTTTTCTATCTTGCAATGGAACTTGGTGAAATGTAGAAATCATTCCAAGGGCTTCTTCTGGTTTTAAAATATTGTATTCTCAGCTTCATCTTTGTTCTATAGTCAGTAAAGCTCCAGAGTTCTGTTCCTTCTTTCAATAAAAATATGCCAATGGCATAATAGGAAGTTTAAAACTCCACCAAATGCTTTTAGTTTTTTTATTTGTTTCCCAACTAGAGGTGCCTCTGTAGCGAGATGTAATATTTTGCAGAGGACTGCAATGTGCTTGTCCCACTAGATGAAGATAGGATAACTTAATTTGCTGCTGATGACAGTTTTGGTACTTATGATATATGTTATACATGCAAAGGTCCAAAAAGAGACCAAATTGAATATTTAAGGATGTGCTGGACATGAAATTTGATTGTCGTTTAATTGAAAATTTGTGAATGCTTATATTTTTGTGCTGTGTGGGAATAAAAAATTTCAGTCTTTCACCTGTTTTTTGACTGTCAAGTGCCAAGTAACTGCTATTTGGCAGAAAGTTTTGAAAGCCTGTAATGCTGGTAGTGGCTCTATCTTCTGGGCCAGAGAAGTTATCTGGTTTAGTTAGAAAGCAGCATGAAAAATTCTGAAGAGATATGTGCATAGGATATCCTTTTTTTTGGCAACGGTTTATTTCATTCGGCAAGGAAAAAATAGAATTCTCTTCCAGGACAGAAGAACAGATGTGGAGAAAATGTTTAGAAAGTAACGAATGCTGTACTCTTAGATCGCAGTAGCCAGTGTACATATGGCAGCGATAACAGCCATGTGTTCAGATCCTGGAATTAATTGATCAATTTTGTTCTATTGGTCTCTTTAGTAGGTGGTGCAATTATTCTTAGTACTAGTTATAGCACTGAGGTTTTATTTTGTTGAGACTATCAACTTGAGGTAGTGCATATTGATTTTTTTGGTGAAATGCATTCTTTGGTTTATTGGCCCAAAAATAATTTTATTTGTTGCGGAATTCCTAAAGGACCACAGAGAATCAGGATAATTCAAGTTTGGAGCTTAGCGCTGCACTGCACATGATTGCATACCAGACACTTTAAGTTTTTTACCAAATCCATATTAGTTGAGAATTGATGACAGAATCCTTCATTCTTTGGTATTTTTCTGAAGCAGTTCTAAGCTCTGCTACTTGCTTTCAGGTTAATCTTGTTCCTTAGTTGCATGTTACCTAATCTGATCTATTGCTGCTTATCAACTGATTTCACGTCTATTTGTGTTCCTTTATTGTGCATTATGTAGATGATTGGATTTTAGAAGTGATATCATCAATACGGATGGTTTTGGTTGTCCTCTTAGTTTAGATTGCTTATCACAACTTGGTTTCTATTCATTAAGGCACATGATTTAATTTATTCATTTACTAATTCTGTTAATTTTTAGTGTCTAGACATCACCCTCATGAACATATTTGATAAAACTCCTGTGGTTGATAAGGATGCATTTGTTCCCCTAGTGCCTCTATCATTGGGGATGTTCAAGTTGGAAGAGGATTTTGAGAGGTATGGCTTTTTGTATATTATAATGCCTTTAAATTTATTCACCAATTGGACTTGGATAGATAAAAAGAAAAAAAAAAGGAAGAAAGGCTGCTTGGGAAAGAATATATTTTCTTTTACATATTGCAGCATTTACATGTTAAAACTTTTCTCAGAAATTATCGTATCAGTTTTGAATTTCTTTTGTTTATATATCTTTACTGAATTTATTGCATTCATCATTTTTGGATGTTTAACATAATGTTTGAGATATTCTCAAGCTCTCTTCTGTTATATCCTGGAAGCAAGTTCACTTAAAATGCACTTTATATTGTTTTGAGTTTCATAGATATTTAATAGTATGAAAAGGCGGGGTCTATTGCTTCCAGTATGTTTTTTCCTCCCCAGAATTAGTTGTTTGGCAATATTTCCTTCTGTTTACATGCTTTCTAGCCATCATTGCTTTATTGAAACTAGAAAGTTTTCTAAGAAACGCATTAACAAGGGTGATCTCAATGACTGGGCCCTATGAAATTAGTATGCACATGACTATCATATGGGCATGTTGTTAAATAATTTTGGATGAATATGACATCCACATTTTGTCGGAGTTCGATTTTTCAGTTAAAGCAATTCCTTTTAGTAAGATTTTTTTCCTTCTTATGCCTGCCACATTTGCTCAATATTTAGTGAACTTATGCCCCATGTTTTGACTGGCAGTTATTTTCAGGAAGATGATGAACATCTAAACAATTATGGAAGAGTCTAAATCAATCACTGCATGTGATCCTTTTGAATCCTTGGTTCCATATTTTAGGGTTCTCCTCTGCTGAAGGTAAAATGCCAACCGTTTGTTTGCTTGTATATTGAAGCTTTTTTTCTCAAATTCTATATGTTCAACTGGAATGAACTCTATAAAATCCTTTTGCAGTTTTCTTTATGGAAGTATTTTTGTAATGATCATATAAATTATCCATTGTGGATAGATGATGTGAACTGCATTAATGTTGGAGCTTGAACTAATAAACAAGACAATTCCCTTGTGCATGTTGCAAAATCTAATCTTAGTGGGAAGGTGCTACCGACTATAATGGGGGACAATGTCACTGTAGGTGAGCAATGGCAGTGATCAATATTTGTTGTTAACCAACTTCATATGTCTTCAACCATGTTACCTGTTCTGATCAGGTCATAGTGCTGTTTTGCATGGCTGTACTATTGAGGATGAGGCTTTTGTTGGCATGTGAGCAACACTACTTGATGGTGTTTTTGTTGAGAAACATGCCATGGTTGCTGCTGGAGCCCTTGTCAGACAAAATACTAGGATTCCTTCTGGAGAGGTATGGCTGGAAACTCTCTTTTCTCTCTCTCCCCTCTGGAGGATATTAAATGCTTTTTTTTTTTTTTTTCAGTTTCTTCACTTAGAAAATTGTTGAGCGTGAATATGTGATTCTATCAGAATTCAGCATGAAGGAAGCACTTAAGTTCCCATAATGTAAATTTGAAATTGTTAAACTTCAGAGCAAAATGATATTGAACATTAGTGGGAGTCAGGAAATGATGGTCCACTTGTTGAGATGATGGAATTGTATCTGTGTTGAGTCAGGAAATTGCTAGAATTACAAATTGGCCCAAAATGGTGTTAATTAGGTAGGAAAGATCACATGGTTCTACCATTCCACTTTCTTTCTTTTTTCTCTTTCTACCTTTTTTAACTCTCTCTTGTGCTGCATGTTTGAAATGATTAAGTTTGTATAGGAAAGTAGCAAGCTTGGATTTAATCGTTTTGATTTCCAATAAAAAATGTAGTAAAAAGGGGTACTTCAATTTTGTTGCTCCAATAGGATGTTTCTCTATAAATTTTCCGTGTTGAACAGATGTTATATAGAAGTAAGTTATAATCCACTCTTTCCCGTGATTGGCACTGCTCCTTCGATGTTACTTTACTTAAATAATACCTATATGACATGATCTGCAAAATTCCAGCTTACAGTTCATGGAAAAATATGCTGGTGTGGGGAGGCAATCCAGCAAAGTTTTTGAGAAAACTAACTGATGAAGAAATAGCCTTTATTTCGCAGTCAGCCATCAATTATTCCAATCTTGCTCAGGTACATGCCGCTGAGAATGCCAAGCCTTTTGATGAGATTGAGTTTGAAAAGATGCTTCGAAAGAAGTTTGGTCGCCGTGATGAAGAGTATGACTCGATGCTGGGCGTTGTTCATGAAACTCTTCCCGAATTTATTCTTCTAGATAATGTCCTACCAAATAAAGCACCCAAAGAAAAATGAGTTTTTTCAAGGCACTGTTTCATAAAATTCAAGTCCTCATTTTTGACCTAGAGGGAATATTCTTGTGCAAATGCATGAAAGAAGGGATCGGTTTCTTTCCTAATAATACCAGATGTGTTTAGGGTACAAATATGGCTCTGCTCCACTTGTGGTTGTCCAGATGCTCCATGGGAGAAGTAAATTCCTAATAACTAAGACACTCAGTATTTTAAGTTTTATTTGTAACATTAAACTTCTTTTGACACAAAATTTCCTCAATTCACTTACTGCTAACAATCATTTCACGATTTCCCATGTGGAATGTCCAAATCACCTAAAATTTTACAAGTAAACTCCCTCTTCATTATTTCTCTCTCCTCTCAAACAGAAATCCTAATTAAAAAGATTCTATCTACATCATTTGATTGCATCTTTGTTTTATTTGACAAACACCCCTCAGCTCTCATCTCTCAATCAAATAATGAAAGAATGAATCCCAGTGAAGCTCTGATTATCAAATTTATTTCTCCAAACTGGACAAAATTGAGAACAAAGAAAGCTTCTTAACAAACCCAAGCAAAAAACCAAACTAACAAATTTGTTTCTCCAGCAATCATCGATTGGGTTTCCGGTTTGGCACTGCTCTTTTTCTTTGATGGAAAAATCTTCTTTTTGATAGAGATGCATTGACCCTTCTGCAAGTTTGAATAAATAAATAACGAAGACTATTTGGTTTGGAAGAAAATGTAAAATATGTGAGAATAAAACAGACAAAAACAGAGCGACGCTGGACTTGCTTTGTTTAGCAGATGAGAACTTGAAGAAACCCATTGATAAGCATGTAAATAACCTCAAATCAACGAGAAATTGCAGAACAGATAGATACCTAGGACACGAAACTAAAAAATTTAGCTAAACCCAGATGTGGGTTCGTAATCGGGTAAATTTACAGTGAAAATAAAATAGTCAATCTGGATTTTTCACCCAAAGGGGTATATCTGGAAGTATCTGCTGCAAAGTTTCTGAGTCTTCCTCGACCAAAGGACGAATCTCATGATTCTAAACAAGCAACCATGAAAAAGCTTTCACAAACTAAGTTTTTTTTTTCCTTTTAAGGTTCAGAAATATCAAATTCTACCCTGTTAAATTTTAAAATGAAGCTTAATCTAATTCAATCCACTGTAATTCGTAGTAGTTTTTTTTGGGTTATTGAATGAGGTCGGAGGTTTTGTCCTAAATGCACATTATTAGCAGAATTTGCAAATTAATCAATTTAGCTATTTGTTTTCCAATAATTAACAAGGTTATTGACCGAATTCAATCTAAAACTTAAATACAACAAAAAAGAAAATGCCATCACTATCAAAAACCCTTTGCAGCGGATGCTTCTCTCAGGCTTTTTCACAGGCTGGAGAGAGAGAAAGATTAATCTTATTTTACAATTAAATAAATAAGTTTTGGAGGTGGTGAAGAGATTATGGGTGTTTCATGGTGGTTCTTTGATTGTATATTAAAATGGGTATTGGGATTTCTAAATTTTTAATTTTAGAATTGGTTGGTTGCTGAAAAATTAAAGGAAAGTGAATAAAAAAAAAGTGTTTGGTTTTATTTGGTTGATAAAAAGTGAAAAAACTGGTAAGAAATTAAATTTTTTTTTTATGGGACCAATTTTGCACTCAATATCTCTTTTTTTTTTTTTTGGTTGACATAGACTTTCATTATCGAAACTGACATATTCCATTGGAGAAAATTTTATATTACAAAATTAATTTAAATAGAATTTATTATTACAAATAAAATTTAAAAATATTAAATTACTACGAGTCGAATCGTATAATTGAGTACGAAATTACCCAAACTAATGCCATAATCAAAAGTTATTTTGATGTTTTATTGTTCCTTTTACCAAAAATATTCAATCCCGTCATGATTTTGTTTTTCATGGTTCTGATATCAAATTATTTCGGGGATGACATGACCAATTAGTCATCTTGTCCTTGCCACTTTCGCATATATTGTGATGTTCTCCGATGAACTTGTGGAAGATTTTGTTATTTATAATGAAATCAGAAATCTAGAAAAGTATCTGCATTTCTGGAAGGATAGCCTAATGGTCTGTTAAATCTATGACAGGATTTGTAAAAGAGTTGTATGACAGGATTTTGCTACATTCATAGGAGGCAAAGGTATTGCTCAGGATGTATGGTTGTTTCTAGTTTCTCCAACAAGGAACTTGTTGGGCATCTCCTGAACAACTTTCGAATATTTCATATGCGCGTCAATGATAGTATCCTTAAGAATTAAAACGGCTTGTCGTTAACTATTACAAAATGACATTGTGCATTGCCGTATTTATTTTACGGTTTAATAAAACGTCGTTTTACCCTCCTTGAGTTGGGTACTATACCATTTCTCCTGCTTCATTCTCATCACAGTATATAGAGACCGCGCACGGAAAAGCAACCCAGCAGATCGGAAGAAAATGGGGACCCTAGGCAGAGCCATATACTCGGTCGGGTTCTGGATTCGCGAGACTGGCCAGGCCCTTGATCGTCTTGGCTGCCGCCTCCAAGGCAACTACTACTTCCAAGAGCAGTGTAAGCTCCTCATTTATCAAAACCCTAGATCCCACCCTAGTTCCTTTACCTTTTTATTATGGCATCTGATTTCACCTTTTCTCTGTCAGTTTTTTGCTGAATTATATCAGCGGTATAGAATGCCATTGAATTTTATGCTTCCGAAATTGGCTAACTTAGATAACTTTGAATTTGGTGGACTGCTCTCTTATTAGGCAGCGTTCTGTTTCAAGGCCTTAACATCGTTAATGCTTACATTCAACAGATATTTCAGAGCAACTGATTGGTGAAATTAAATCTCCGATCATTGCTTCCGTTAGTGTCAGTTTATTTGTTATGTATTTAATCCCATTACTTGCTGCTCCACAGCTGCCCTTGAGTCTATTTGTGTTCCTTAATTTCGCATCACCTAAATCAATAGTTTTAGCAGGCGATATTAATTCCATTGGATGTATTCACTTTCCATAATAATGCTTTGAATATTATAACGTAGCTTATTCTTTTGGAGATTGAGAATTATAATTTAGATTGGGCTGCTCAAATTTGAATCCTGTTGTTTCCTAATTCTGATTCTCTTTTAGTGTCTAGACATCGAACTCTCATGAACGTATTTGATAAAGCTCCTGTGGTTGATAAGGACGCATTTGTGGCCCCTAGTGCCTCTATCATTGGGGACGTTCAAGTGGGTAGAGCATCATCTATTTGGTATGGATGCGTGTTAAGAGGTAAGATTGTTTGGGACTTCTTGTATACTTCATTGATACGTTAACCTTTTGTTTGTCAATTATGCTTGGTTTGATGCCAAAAATATTACACTTGAAACTGTTGCTTAGGCTTTATGTAAGAAGCTCATTTCAACATGACCATTCTATCCAAATTTTAATTTGGCTTGCTCTGCTTGGAGATTTCATTTTCAAAGTATCAAAGATGAATTGTTGCCTCGAGTGGAATGAGCAAAATAATATATTCATATCCAACTAGACCTTGATTGAAGTTTTGTAAATCTGAGTTGAGTTGATTTGTCAACAAAAAATATGTGTTACAACCAATCTTGAATTAGTCATTTGGGCAATATTTTATTCTGCTGACATCTAGTTCTGACTTTTTTGCTTGTGAAAGCTAAGAAGTTACTTGAACAGACTTTGAGCCTGGGTAACCTCGGTGGACCACTGTTTGGTTCATTTTATTGCCTAATGTCAATGTTTTATCAGAGTTTGACTTCTTATTTCAAGTGTTTGAAGTTGAACATTTTGTTTATTATTTTCTTTCTTTTTTTTTTTCCCTCTTGTTTGGAAATATATTATGAATATTTGCTTCATGATTTGATAAGCTAGTGTTCTTAATGAAGATACAAACATCTAAGTAGGTCATAGAGGAGTCCCAATCATATTTCTTGTTAGGATTTCATTTCGAGTCATTGGTGTCATATTAGGGTGGTTTTGCATATTTTGATGGCTGTCTTTGTTGAATATGTTTAGTCATGTACAATTTTCTTTGTGGATAGGTGATGTGAACAGCATAACCATTGGATCTGGAACTAATATACAAGATAACTCCCTTGTGCATGTTGCAAAATCTAATCTGAGTGGGAAGGTGCTACCAACCATAATTGGGGACAATGTCACTGTAGGTGAGCAATATTGTGGTGGTCGTAAATTTCATTGTAACAAACCTCATGTAGGCTTTAACTATCATGTGTGGTTATGATTTAAAGTTTTAAATGAGCAGGCCATAGTGCTGTTCTACATGGCTGTACTGTTGAGGATGAGGCTTTTGTTGGTATGGGAGCTACACTTCTTGATGGTGTTGTTGTTGAGAAACATGCCATGGTTGCTGCTGGAGCCCTTGTAAGACAGAACACAAAAATCCCTGCTGGAGAGGTATGTCTGCAAACAATTTTCAACATGACTTTTAATATTGTATTTTATCAGTGGTTTAGCTTATGCTTCAAATTTTTTCCTGTCAAGATGTATCAATGTATTCATTCAGGCTGTGCATACAGACTCGGCATATATATTAGTAAAATAAAATGTTGAAGAAATTTAAAGCAAAAATGTACTTAATTGGTATGATAAACAATTAACTAGTTGGATAATGTGTTTGTTTGCTTTCCTCTCGTGATTGTGGATGCACAATGTTGTGATGGACCAACTTTAGTATGTATGGAGCTGAACTTGCCTATAAATGGACAAAAAATAGCCGGGTTGATTGGTTTTTACTTGGCTTTCAAAGCTTGCAATTATTGTGCATACGGTGTGGCAATATAATAATTGCTATGCTTGTGCATATCCTGATTCACACAATCATTCAAATAACCTATCCTGGGAATGTTGTCAAGCTCCTGAAATTGCTTAAATTTCCAATGTATCTAAATTGCCTTAATCAAGTAGAGAGTATGTGATTCTACTTTGTCCTCCTTCCTTCCTTTTCCCAATTCTCCCCTCCCTTTATCTATGCTTCACAATCGGAGTAGTTTGCATTAGGTGCTTCTGTAATGATTTTTAATTTGTTGCATTTTCTGCTAAAAGAGAATGAAAATCTACCTCACTTTTCTCATTAATTTTATTTTTCCTGTTTGTGTATATTATCTGTGATCTGTTCCCTGTTTGTGTATATTTTTCCTGTTTGTGTATATTATCTGTGATCTGTTCCCTTTTGCTGGCACTTCTCTTTGGCTCACTTTATTAAAATCTGTGAGACAATTCATAAAAATCCAGCTTAAGTAGTTGTTAACATATGCAGGTCTGGGGAGGAAATCCAGCAAAGTTTCTGAGAAAGCTAACTGATGAAGAGATAGCCTTTGTTTCTCAGTCAGCTGCCAATTATGCCAATCTTGCACAGGTTCATGCTACTGAGAATGCTAAACCTTTTGATGAGATTGAATTTGAGAAGGTGCTTCGCAAGAAATTTGCTCGTCGTGATGAAGAGTATGACTCAATGCTGGGTGTTGTTCGTGAAACTCCCCCTGAACTCATTCTTCCAGATAATATCCTACCGGATAAGGCACAAAAGGCAATTTGAGGTTTTTTCTTAAGGTATTGTCTCTGAAGATTAAAAGCTTGAGATTTGACTTTCAAGAAATATTGTTGTTTTGTGCAAATACATGAATGAACTTTCTTTCCCAATAATACCAGACATGTTTAGGGAAGAATTAGGGCTCCTTTTTTTGCTTTTGGCAATGCTCAACTTATGGTTGTTCAGACTCTATGTTCTTCAATGGGATAAGTTAATGCCATAAAGCAGGATTTATTTTCATGCTCATCCGACAATTGTACCGAGTTCTTTAATTCTTTTTGTGACTTTTTGATAAAGACTTCTGATTAGTTCTTATCAAGAGTAGTCTTTGCATCTATTTTTCTTTGCTTGCTCCTTTGAGTATGACAGAGCTGTTATGCTTGTTTCAAGACAGACATGATACGTTGAGAAGCTGTATGATTTGTGTAAATGCATGCAAGGCAATAATGTCGATGCAGTTGCATGTATTGCTGATACTATCCTTAAGGTGATTATATTTAGCTGTAACAAAAGAATAGAAAGGTTAATCAAGACAAGAGTTACCATCTATAATGTCATAGTATATAGTATTGTAGTCAATTCAAGTGTAGGAGTCCCTTTGCATCCGTGGAGAGCATCATGAACATTAGGTTTTTTTGGCACTCTCTTCAACTTGTATGTGAATTATATGCTGTTTATATGCATTTCTATCTATAGTGTTGTTGCTGTGAGGGTTTCTTTTTATTTTTATTTTTATTTTTATTTATTGACGTTAATTGTTACACCAATGTGGCTGATGGATCATGAGAAAATTCTCTGCGGAGTAAAGGGCCAATTATAGTTTATTTTCTAATATTGAAATAATATTTGGATATGATCATACATGAAGCATGCTTCTAATAATCTCGAATATTTTGTCGCTCTTCTGACGTATAGGATTATCAAATATGGACAGTGGAATTCTCTGTTTGCAGACTTGCTGTGAAATAAAAAACAATTAAACACGTTTGTTTAAATAAATTAAACCTCATTGTAGTAACTTCGGCTAATTTACTCATTTCTTTCCTGTGCAAGAAAGTGGCTTATGTGGAACACGCATTATGGTAATGGCTTTACCAAAATAATTTTCAACTCAAGATTATCAAAATGGGTAGCCTATTTCAAGTTGAATGCATATGTCATGGGGTTAGATGAAGTTCCGTCAATCTTGGGCATTAAAATGTTGGAGTTTTTCCCCTGAAGTTGTTAAAATTTTCTATTAAACCTTTTAGCTGAATTTAATTTTGTTAAAACTTTTAATTTTTAATTTTGATCATATTAAGGATTTATTTGATGAAAAAAATAAATTATTGTTTTTAAACAAATAGCGTTGAATAATAGAATAAAATATATATATATATATTTCAGCTTCTAATTTTTTTTAAATGTTATATTGAGCCTTTCAATTTTCAATTTTCGTTTCATTGAGCACGTTGTTCAAACTTAATGCATCTCTTGCATCTTGACCTAAATAAAAATTTGAAGTCCAAGAATTCAAAAAAAAACAAAATTTCAGTGGAAAATTTTAATAAAACAATAAAATGCATTTTTTCCTCGCATTTTCCCCATTTTATCTGAAGACTTCACAGCAAGAAGCGTAGGTTGTTAGTATTCTCTCATTTAAGCAAATTTCAGAGGTTTTTATATGGCTTCCTGACATTGTTTTCTCATTCTGAGCTGAAACATGGAAAGGAAAGCTTTGATTGGGTAACTCGTAAAAGTGAAATATTTAATATCAGTCTATTTCAGCGTAATGGGCAAGGTGCACTCAGCCAAGCCATGACCCATGTGCCAAAAACCCTGAATTCTGACCCTAGGCTAATAGAATAGGAGAGATACTTGAGTATTTAAATTTTGGGTATGATTAGATTCTTTTAGCAATTATTGCAGGTTGCATGGAATCTGAAAAAAACCGGAAAAAAAACCAATTCGTTCCCCGTGATTTAAGTTAAGGTGTCCTCTGCGGTTGTGACTTTGGACAAAATGGGTCGTCATCTAATCAAATCCAAATCCAAATCCAAATCTCTAAATTGATTCGTTCCTCCCATATGTTTGTTTGGTTTTTTCTTCTCACTCTTTATTTATTATGCCCTTATAAAAAATTCAATTTCTTTTTCGCCCTTTGTTTTTTCCTTTGTTCTTTGCCCCTTCTTCATTTTTCTGCTTCGCATGCTTTATCTTCTATTATGCTTCTAATCCATTTACTTGATGGAGCAATTAGGGATGTTGGCAAGAACCTCCTGTGATTATTTCTTTGAAAAAGGGAAAAAAACAACAACAAGAAGAAGAAGATATTGAAGATGCCCTGAGTAAGTTATAACTGTAGTGAATTATAAATGCATCTTTGTTTATTGTTATTATTATGTAATTCAATATTCATTAGAAGTGGTGGACTGCATAATTATAAACAAATAGAATTGTGGTTGGAGATGCGTGGTTGCGGCAGTGACTACTGGATAGTCTAACAATAGCATACACTTTCCACAAAGTTTCTTGCGCACAGGGGTTAGGGGATAATTAAACAAAAAGAAAAAAAAAATAAACAAAGAAAAATATATCCATTAGGAAAGTGGAAAATCAAGAAGTTGTGCACAGGAAAGGAAATGATGACCTTAACGAGCATTATGAGCTAAAGGAATCATTTTAATAAAATGAATTGAATAATCTATAAATTAAGAATTAAATAAAAATAAAATGTCATAAAAAAATATTTACTTTATAAATATTAATATTTTTCAGTTATTGTTTTTGAAAATTATTATTGACTTACTAATTCATTATTTGGTGAGTATTTTTATTTAAAGAATTATATTGCTCGATGTTCCAAAATCAACAACTACTCCATTTCCATGCACCAACTCCAATCCTTTTGGATTTGGCCCGTAAAGAATTATTCCAATTGAAAGGTCAGAATAAGTATCAAATAAATATTTAGATATATAGACTAATTTTATTAGACAGTAATATATATTTATTTGAAAATAATTTTATTTTTCAAACACTTCAATTATGCTGATTTATAGTGATTTTTGTTTCTTAAAATACAAACATTTTAATCTTCCACCAACTTTCTTTTGATGAACTCAAAATACACATAAATACATAATTAAAAATATTTTATTTAATAACTCAGGATGTGCAAATTACAACTACATATTCGAGAATTCTTTTTTTTTTTTCT
This sequence comes from Triadica sebifera, assembly GCA_023653625.1. NCBI lineage: Eukaryota > Viridiplantae > Streptophyta > Magnoliopsida > Malpighiales > Euphorbiaceae > Triadica > Triadica sebifera. The sequence continues at coordinate 32,399,637 of CM042899.1, forward strand.
ACTTTGTGAACAGAAATATCATTCATCAATTATCTTTTAACTTAAGGTGCGCGTGGGATGTGATTTAAGGTTTTGATTCTTCTTAAAAACGTATTTAGTTATTTTTTATTAATTTAAAAGAACATATTTTCGAAGTAAAACGTATGGAATTGTCATCATTTATTTATTTTTATTTGATTAAGATTTTACAATTTCAATCTTATATATTCAGCTTACTTTAAATCTATATAATTATATGTTTAAAAATGTGTAAATAATTTTAAAAAGAAATTAATTAAAAAAAACTGAAAATAATTTGTATCATACTTTACATTAACTTCAGATTTTATTCATTTCACTCTATCTGTAACGTATTAGGATAGGTATTTGTGTAAATTTCTTGAAGTTAGGGGCTATATTTGTAACGTACCAGGTGGGACCATAGTCGCAGGTTCAGTAGTTGCAATTTTCTTTAAATGCAAAGGGATCAAGGACGCCAGCCAGGGGGGGCAAAGCCGAGCAACAAGAAGAAGAAGCAGAAGAGGAGAAAAGGAGTTTGCTCTTCTAAAAATTAACTTCCAATATATGGGAGCCGTAGCCTTGCCCAGAAACCCAGATATTGCTTCTGCCACTCCTCCTCCTCCTCCTCCTCCTCCTCCTATCATAATGGGTTTCCAGCCGGCGGCTCTCATTGACCATATGGCCCGTGTTGATTGGTCCTTGCTCGATCAAATCCCCGGTGACCGTGGTGGCTCCATACCCGTAAAGCATCTATTTTGATTCAAATTTCTTACGTTTTGCTTCGTTTTGGGTTGTTTTAGCTTTCCGGGTAAAGCTGAATTTGCGTTTTTATTCAGATGTTCTGCTTTTGACTATGTTTTCCTCACGGTACACATTCTATCAAGATCACTCCTTTTCTCAGTCTTGTGCATTATTTTGATATATTTTTTTATATGAATCCGCGTCATTTTCTATCTTCGTAACTGCTGCCCAAATGTGGGCTCGATTCTCTGACCCCTAATCGGTACTGTGTGATTCTCTGGATGTGTAGTGTTCTTATTTTGTTTGTCTCATCAAACTATGTATGGAATTAATCTGAATTGCTTCTTTTTTTTTTTATTCGAATCCCCTGGCTAGCTGGCTTCTTTAATTTACCTGCTCAATTTATACTATCTTTTGCTTTATTCTAACACCTGAATACGATTGTCCTTATCCTTTTTATGGTTGTTACAGTTGTCTTTTTTCCTCTTTATTTTAATGTTTTAGCTGTTATTTTTCGGCCATTGTTTACATATCTTGATTTTACTTTTTACCTGAATATGTCATGGCTTCATGAAGATTGTCATTTTTTATGTGTAAAGTGAAAAGATTTTGGACTGTGTAGGTTGCTATTGATGAACTTGAACTCATATTAAGAGAGGTGAAAACTCATATGCTCACTTCATCCGATGGTACATCTCCTATAAAGACAATTGCTGGGGGTAGCGTAGCAAATACTATACGAGGACTTAGTTTGGGCTTTGGAATCTGTTGTGGGATTATTGGGGCCTGTGGGGAAGATGAGCAAGGCAAATTGTTTGTGAGTAATATGAGCTTCAGTGGGGTAAATATATCGAGATTGAGGAAGAAGAAGGGATCCACCGGCCAGGTGATCTCCATATTCTTGAGCTTCAGTAATATTGGAATAGTTTTGGATGTTCTGTTTTGGTGCTTAAATTCTAAAAACCTGAAGCTTTATTAGTAACTGGTTTGCCACAGTGTGTTTGCCTGGTTGATGCATTGGGCAATCGTACAATGCGACCCTGCCTCTCGGCTGCTGTGAAAGTTCAGGTTCATGCTTCATAATAATGTCTTTTTTTTTTTTTTAAATACCTACTATGGCTGCTGATCTTTACCAACTTTAAGAATTCCTATGGCCTTCTTTTATATATGACCCATTTCAAATATTTATGTTATTTTTGTTCTTTTTAGGCGGATGAATTGACCGATGAAGATTTTAAGGGATCCAAGGTTAGGCAGCTTTGTGGATTAATGTATCTCTTACTTTTATTGTTTACCTTCTCTTGTTTTGGTTAGTCCTACAAACTAGTGAGATTAAAATTATGTTGTTGCAATATAAAATGAGAACATTCTATTGCTTAAATTGTAAATTGCATTAACGTTGAAGGTAACCTATATCAATTTGTGCAATTGTTATATGCTTGAGGCTGTTAAATGAAGATATTAGGTTTGCTAATATGTTACATTTTTCTGCAGTGGTTGATCATGAGATATGCAATTTTTAATATAGAAGTTATTCAAGCTGCTATTCGGATTGCAAAGCAAGAAGGCCTAAATGTCTCATTGGATTTAGCCAGTTTTGAGGTTTATACTCTCTTCCAATCTTATTCATGTTCTTTTATTTCATATGATTACAGGCCACTTTATCCCTTGCTGAAAATATTTGTGCAAACAACTTCATCTATATTGTTAAAAACCAACGAGTTCTTTTGGTTGTTATGCATCTCAACAAGTTGTCATGTAATATGTCAGCAAGAAGTATGTTGTTTCCTTTTGGCATTATACTGATCTTTATTTAATTCATCCCACTGATTGCAGTATTAAAATCCTAAACTTCCATTTATCAGATATACTAATTTACATGCTTTAACAATGGCCAGATGGTTCGAAACTTTAGATTACCTCTTCTTCAGTTGCTGGAGTCGGGGGATGTAGATCTGTGTTTTGCTAATGAGGATGAAGCATTGGAGCTGATGAGGTGATATTTTTGGGTTATGTTCTTAATTTAACATGCTGAGAAAGTTATTCTAGGAATTTCAGACGTTTATGTCGCAATCTTTCTTAAGTAGTGGTTCCTTATTTCTCTTGATATGGTTGTAGAGGTGAGCTAGATGTTGATCCTGATACTGCAGTAGAATTCCTGGGCAAATACTGCAAATGGGTGGTAGTGACCTTAGGTCCGAATGGGTGCATTGCAAAGCATGGAAAAGAGGTTAGTGTTTCCCTTAGCTTATAACCAATTTGTGCATGCTAGAAGGTGAAATTATTGCATTCTCATTCCCACTAAGTGATATGATATGTGATCTTATGTATCCTTAACTCAAATCCATGTCTTGTTTTGAGAAGTGGTAGCCTTCCTTCAGATCTATTTCTGTGTTTGGGATCGTGTTAGACTTATTCTTGTATACAAATAAAAAGTGTTATTCTTGTGTGCTGTTCTCTATTTTTGGACCCTGGTGTCTAGCATTGGCATTGTATATAAGAAAGTTCCCCAACATGTCAGATTGTCCGGGTTCCAGCCATTGGGGAAGCACAGGCAACTGATGCCACTGGAGCAGGAGACCTCTTTGCCAGCGGGTTTTTGTATGGACTGGTCAAGGGGTTATCTTTGGAGGAATGCTGCAAAGTGGGTGCATGTAGTGGTGGATCTGTTGTCCGTGCCCTTGGTGGTGAGGTGACCCCAGAGAACCGGCAATGGATGTATAAACAGATGCAGATTAAGGGCCTACCCGTTCCTGACATTTGCAATTGATGCCATGCCTAAACTTGCATAGACGTGATTGTTTTTCCACCAAAATAGTTAGGATTTTGCATCTCCAATGAGAATCAAGGCAGCTGTGGTTGCATTTTGGGGGCTCATTCTATAATTGCGACTTGTTTTGTCTGTTGAAACATGACAAAATATTGATTGTTAAGTTCCTAAGGCGACTCATTTTTGTGAGACATGATTGACTCCTCATCTTTTCTGGCGCATTATGTAATGAACTATTGGCCAGACTCCGAAGAGGAAGAAACTTGTATATCAAATCGCATTCTACATGACAAACAAGGTTGTTTTTTTCCATGCATCTGCTAAATAACAGGCTTAACTGAAATATGTTTAGATGGATGTTAACAATATCATGGGTATCGTTAGATCACAAACAATCCAATTACAAAGTACCAACTAATAGAAATGGCTTTTCCGTGGCATAAGCTATTTCTAAGTAAAATGAAAATACATTTGATACACTACAGCCTATTTTTCATTCTTTTTTTTTGGGGGGTTAACTGTCCATCCTTAGCGTCTTCGTTAACTGTCAATAAAAATTTGGATGATTATTTCTGATACCACCGAGCTTATATGACTTCCATATTAAGTTCCAATTATTCAGACAAAGAAAATGTATATCAGTTGTTTTACAAGCATTAATATCTGTTTCGTAAGATTCAGAAGAACATTTGGGGCTTGCACTGTTAAAATTTCTAGCACCGGAATTGTCACCACTAAAAGAATTAAATATTAAAGGAACACTACGAAGAGATTATGCAACTTCACGACTTAAGAAAAATAAAAGAATAAGTTCCACCATAGCGGCACACTTCAAGAGATCACACGACTTAAGTGCGGCGAGCGCACAGCATCTAATGACTCAATTTAACAAGCTCGCGTAAAGGCCACTTCTGGTCTATGTTTGTTAATGGTACAAAACAAAAACTAAAGGCATCCTTTCGAAAACCCACCAAAGAGTTCGGTGACTAGCTCTATTCAAGTTTATCAGAAGCTAGCATAAAAATATTCGCACCAATGTGAAAATTATAAATTGCATAAAGAAAATCCAAAAAACTGATGTCTTCCATAGTGCTGATCGTTTTCAACTAAATTCTGCAAACACATTTGGGAACATCAACTAGACTAGGAGAGAGAAGCAGCTTTGGTTTCTTAAATCATCATATATCCATTGGTGCGGTACCCTGGTCAGCGGAAGTACCCTGATCAACACCTACACTTTCCTCAGCAGCGGCAGCAGCAGCATCAGGTTCTGCTGCAGGACCCTCTGGTTCTCCAACAATCTCAAATGCATCAATTAACTGCTGAACAGTTTCCTGATCTAGTATATGGAATGCCTCTCCAACTCCTACTACTGCAATGGTGCATATGGAACTCTTGAATGTTTCTCCTTGTAAGGTTTCCCTAACGGCTATGAGAGCGTCTTTGATCAGATCTTCCCGTGAGGAGTCCATAAAGTTCTCAAATTTACGTTCCAAAAATGTCTTTGCAGCTTGTGAGCGAGACCCAATAGCAAAAGCCTGGTATTCAAAGTAGTTCCCACTAGGGCAATTGTAGTACAGGTGAGCTCCAGATTCGTCCAAACCAGCTACCAGAAGACCAACACCATAAGGTCGTTTCCAAGAGCGTTGGGTGCAGACCTGCCATTCACATGTGTTACAACTAAATGAACACCTGGTGGATGTAAAGTCACAGTATGAAACCACAATTCCTCCATAACACAAACAAGCATGCAACAGCATCAAAATGCTACAAGGCACTTGCTAAACAAGTGAACATATTCTATTTACCAATCAAAGGTAGACATCAACAGGATGATGCCAACAAAGGTATTTTTATTTTTAGAAAGAATAACACTCAAAAATTCTGGCCAGATGTCAATATTCAGATGTTAAAGAAAATCAAAAAACAGAAAAATAACGGCATAGATTCAGATTGACATGTGGAAAATGGGAAGGCAGGAAAACACATTTAATTAAGCTGAACATAGGGTGTGTTAAGATGAATTGAGCATACTGCATGAACATATGTTTATTTGACTGCAACACTGAACCAGAAAGAGCACCTTTCTGAGAGACATTTCAGCTAGAAATGTATTTCAAAATGAGATTAGATGGTGTAAAATAAATGCAAAAAGTAGTAATATGGTCAAAATAACTCCATAATCTCTGTAGAAACATAATCAGGTGAACATAAAAAATAAATAAATAGATATGAAATAAAGACTAATAAACAAATAAAAAAGGCATCCACAACTAACTTGAGTACCTGCACTGTGTATAAATAGCAGAAATAAAGAGTTAAAAGCACTCTCCTGTCCACCCTGACTCATTTTTATTGATTATTATGAAATACATACATACCAATTATGTCACCCTGCTCGCCTATAACATCTTCAAAAGTCAAAGTGAGCCTCATATATCATGTCAGCATGTAGTTAGACACAACATGGGAATACCAATGTGGGAAGTACAATTTCACGGAAGAACCCCCCCCCCCCCCCCCCCCAAGATATTAGATGATGTGTCTCAGGTTTATGTCAGACAGACCATGATTTACTTAATGTTCAAAAGTGGATCCATTCTTCATATGTGTATAGACATATTATCCAAATTAACTTCAAGAATGTCCACAGTAGAATGCACATCATAGATAATGATTTGCAGGACACGCAATCCATGGCTGGTTTAGCAGCAATCTCAACTTGCCAACATTTCCCCACTTTGAGAAAGCAAACCTTCACAGAAAATTATGGCAGAAATTTGCTTGTCAATTTGTTGGCTAGAGTATCACAAGGTTCCCAATACAATGAAAGCATTTATCAACTTTGAAAAACACATGCATCAACAAATAAGCTTGACTGAGCGAAGAAAACAAGGGAAAAGTAATGCATTTTGAATCTATGTTCCCCTCTCTACCTTTTTACATGTGTATGAAACTACACAATAAGCTCATTCATCATCTTCGTCAACTATAACCAAATAAAATCTGAAACTACTGAAGCAAATGGAGTCTGAAATGAGCAAACAAATCTAATGTTTGATTCCATGAAGCTCACATCTTACAAAAAATTCAAGCCTCTTTCATGTTTACTTCTTTCTTTTACAAACAAAGCAAGTAAAAAGTGGAAAGTATAATTGACAAATAAATTATAAACAGTTGCAAATTTGGACACCTAGTGAAATGGCGGTGGTATTTAGTCAAAGCAAAAGAACTTAAAGTTGCTAATGCTATTAGAACCAAGGGATTCTCAGAGTTGTTTAATCTGTTCATGAAAATTATAGAATTGGTGCCTATATATCCCAACAACTAAATAGAAAGAGAAAGTTAATCACTTCAGCCCAAACAATCGTCTGAGTCTTTCTTGGTTAAATTCATTCATTCACAAGGACGAACATCCTATAAACAACACAATCTTAGAATACCTGAATTATCACAATCATAGAGTGCCAGTAAGTACTGAACATGACAGCCACTTGACTTTTCAGTTTACTAATTGAATAATAATTCTTTGCAAAATTTAAGGAACAAGATCAAAGAAGCTAAATTATATATAAAACTAACACACCTATCAACAGGAGTCTCTCTTATAGAAAAAAAAAAAAATTCACCAATAAGAGAAATAACTCGTACATGTATTCATCAAAACTAGGAAAAGGGTCCTAACCAATCAATATGTTAGTTCTTTAGATTTACATGATCGCTGTCAACCAGACATTTGAAAAGAATACTGAAGCAGCAGTGAATCACAAATAATCCTCATAATTTGGAATTTTTATAAATATATAAGCAATTGCCAACAACGTCTGAGACTATACAAGAAAGGTTCTTTCATCTTGTTATGGGAATAGTTCAAAACAGAAGGCTGAATAAGAACAAAATATGAGCTTTCTAGCGCTTCTCACCCAAATTCTAACAGCTCAAGTGCACTCAACTTACTCAGTAAACAAGATACCAAGCAAACAACCACATTACTAAACGGGAGATGAAGTGAAAGTAACTGCAGAAGGCATCTCACCAAAAACCTAGATTCAGCAAAATATCAAACGATAAGCCAAATGAAGAGGTAAACACACAACCAAAAGCAAACCCAACTTCAGAAACTAAAATCAGAACATCTCAAATCCCACGATCTGAAATAATTAACTCCTCAATATATGCAATCACCAAAAGCAAAACGAAAACAAAAAAATAAAAATCCAAAAGTTAGGGTTTGGAATTAATAGAACCTGAGCCTTATCTGCAAGTTGAACGACGAGCCGACCAACAGGAAGAGGGGACTCATAAGTGAAACTATAATTAATGCATTCGGATCGCATATACCGTGAGAGAACGCGACCGTCAGCGGTGAGGCCGGAGATAGCGATGCCGATGTGGTCATCAACCTTGAAGATCTTCTTCTGGTGGGAGGAGAGCTCAGAGTTAGCCTTATTGACACAGGCGAGGACGACGTGAGTCTTGGATCGGATACCGATAGCCGCTGAGCCCTGCTTTACGGCTTCCATGGCATACTCCACCTGAAAAAGCCGACCGGCCGGGCTCCATGTGGTAACATCGGTGTCGTATTGATTCCTAAACATTTTCTGCCCTCAGTTGGAATGGAAACGCTGCCGTTTAAGAATGCACCAAAACACACACACTCACTCTCTCTTCGATTTATCTGTGTCTGTCAGTCTGTGTTTGTAAAATTGTTGTTAGAGGAAGAGAGTGTGGATATTTGAAAAAGAGATCAGCGAAGGTTTTTCCTTCTTTTTCCTCAAGTTTTCAGTGACTTGTTGCACAGGATAGACCTGTTGATCTATTCAAGTCGGGTTTAATGATCCGGGGGTCTAAAATGACCAGCGAGTAAATAACTAAAACTATTCGAACTCGATCTATCCTTATCAAGCGGAATTCGGATATTACAATATTACAATATTTATCTCTTACGATTTACGAGATTAATTGTATAATTATTTTTTATTATTTATTAAATTTAAATATATTTAAATTTATATAAAATAAATTTATTTTATATAAATTTAAATATATTTAAATTTAATCGAATTAATTTTGAGTTAAATAATTTATTTATTAAATTTTTTAGTTGATTCAAACTAATAGTTTGAATAATTTTTTAAATCAAATTTTAAATAATTAAAAAAATTTAATCAAATTCAAGCATCTTATTTTTTAATAGAATTAAACTTAAATTTAATAATGTGACAACTTAATTCAACTCAACTCAATTTAATTACACCTCTAAAAATAGCCCATTTTACAGTCGCCCATTAATTTTGACGGGCTTAACCGGTTAATAGGTGTATAGGGAGGGTTGTCTTTTGACTTTGGATTGGGCTTACATGAAAATTGTGCTTTCTAATCAATCTGGAGCGCGTTAGGATCCAGCAAAATCTAATCGAAATTGATCTTTTTTAGTTCACTTTTTAAATTTGACGCAGCTTTAAAATGTTTTAAAAATTACAATTTTTACAATTCGGTTTGACTATAACCGGCACAGCCCAACAAATGGATTGGTTGAACCTTTTTTATATGGTTTTTTAGAATGTTAAAAATCAAATAAATTAAATTGAATCAAATCAAATTGCAGTTCGATTTGCTTCTTTAAGTAATTCAATTAAAACTTTTAAATAAATTTGGTCAGTTCAATTACGAGTGGTACATAACCGGCACGACCCTAGTTTTTACCTCACTTCATTAACAATATAATTTATTGTTATAATTTATGAACTTTAATTATAACAATATAATTTATGAACTTTAATTTAAATAAAATGTTTATAAATTTATTTATTTTTAACGATAAAATAAATTTTCTATAGACATATTACTCAGTCAAACTAATAGTATTTGGATAAAATAACCAATAGTAAAAGATTTGTATTGTTACAAAACTAAAATTTTAGAATTTTTTTCCGTTTCAATTAAAGTTTATAAATAATGTAATTACTAAGTGAAAAGTAGGGATGACAATTTGGATCCGATCTGCAGTATTCTGTTCTAAACAGAACAAATTTTTTGTATTTTTTTCTATCTCGACTCCGAAATTTTTTTGTCGGAAATAAGGCAGGAATGATATATACATACCTTATTGCGATTTATATATATATATATATATAATAGTTAATTATATTTTAATATAATTAATATTTTTTAAAAATAATAAAATAAAAATATAACACTAATTTAAAGTAAAAAAAATATATTTTTACTTAAATAATTATATATTTAACTAATTAATTAATATAAAAATATTTTTAATATTAAAATAAAAATAAAAAATTTTAATAAAAATATGGAAAATGAGACAGGGCTGGAAATCCTCATTGTCATGTGGTGCAAGAACAGAAATCCTAAATTTTTTACTGATAGGAATCAAGGTGGGGTCGGGAGAACGAGGACTAAGTACCACACCCCCAAACCTGTTTTGTTGCTAAAAAGTGATTTTGAGAAAAAAAAAAAATTGTATAGTTTTTTTTTAATTCAATGTCATCACTAAAAAATTATTGATTTTAAGGGTTAATTGGTTCAAAATAAGAATAGGGAAATATTGAAATTGAAATGATTATTCACCCTTTTTTATTTATATAGTATAGAATTAAAATTTAATTCACTTCAAAATTATAGAGATCCTAAAATTAGAATTAATATCAAAATTTCAAATTATGCCGTAAAATATTATTTAATCAATGAATCGGATTGGGTCAAATGGAAATGGGCTAAAAGGGTCCCGAATGGCTAAAAGCCTAACTCTTTCATTTCCCCTCACAGTCCACGCAGTGTGCACGTGCCGTTAAGAGTATCCGCTTTGCTCAGCTCAGCGCCTGGTGCTGAAGTGAAGAGAGAGCGAAACCCTGAAACTGAAAAACCTTCCATAATCCATTTACCCATTTCCTCAAATCCCCAAATCTAAAAACTGTTAATTAATAAATAACACAACAGAAACCCTTTTGTCTTTGGATCTCTCTTTCCTCTTATCCCTCCAGGGTTTTGCTTCAATCTGCCTTAGTTTATCCGTAAGTCCCAAATCCATTTCGATTCCTTACCTTTACTTCTGTTTCTTTACGCTTGTACTGATTGTTTATTCTTTTTTTTGAGTTTTTTTTTTGTTGATTTTTATTATTTATTTTGTATATTAACGGTTTGATTTATGTGAGCTACTCTGGCTAGAATCTTTCCTTCGCTTTCTCATTTGTGTTCATATCGGTAATTTTTCAGTACGTGAAACAGTAGTTTTAGCTTAGTTAATTAGTGTTTATTTGCTTTTGCTCTCTATTTGGTTGCTGGGAAAGTGTAAGGAAGTCTAAGTAAATAACAAGATTTATGCATTCCATTTATTTTGCTGGCTTTGGATAGTGAAGAACCAAGAAAGAAATGGTCTAGTTGAAATGGTGATTTGGTTTGGGGTTTAGTACTTCAATTTAGATTCTCCCGAAGTGATGAAATATGGGGATTTAATATGTATTTTCATTTTTGTTGTTTTCAAAATTGTTTCCTGGAAAATCCCACTTTATTTATCCGTCGATGTGGGGTTTTTATTTTTATTTTATTTTATATTTTCCATTTTTATTTCTTGGAGTACCTGCTAGTTCTATTTTGCACTTCCAGCTAATAGCCTTTATAGACATTTGAGGGTTTTGCTCTTCCCCTTTCTCTCATTCTCTTTTTCTGCTGTCATGTAACTTTCATTGTGTTATGTTGCATTTTTTTCTTCCAACTGATGATGCACACTTTTATGAACCCATTTTACAACCTCCCCTTTTTCTCTAAGTTGGCATTCGCTTCATTCAAAGTTGAGAGTTGATTTTGACTGCATATTCAGCTAGATATCCCAGGTTCTCCCTTTTCAATAATTTTTCTTAAAAAATTTGATTTTTTTTAAAGAATGTATGCTGCAGATTTCTCTGCTTTGATTGGTATTGCTGGCAAACTAGTTGAGTTTTATACTGTTTTTGTGAAGATGTGTTTGATTACGGTCATGGCTAAGACTCAAGTGTTGCTGGACAAGGCAATGTTAAAATACTGAATCTTTTCCTCATTTTCCCTCTCCCCATCTCTCATCCTTTCTCTCATTTTCTGGTATCAACATTTATTTGACTTTTTTATGGTTTAAAAAAACTGATGTTGCTTGTGTAGCACTGTATTTCTAATCAATGGTTCATTATCATCGGTTGGAAGATATGTTATATGCATCCAATGGGTTGATTAATGCTAGTTATCTTTGGGTCAATCATGTCTTTTTCTTTTTGACCTACTAGGCTTTACTGTAATTATCATCTACCAATTGGATTTTAGAGTTGAATTATGCTAGAATCCTTTTTCCGAATGTAAAAGTAGTCAACGCATGAAAGGCTAAAATTTTACTGACTCTTGCTCTATAATTTGGGATGGAAAATTACTGAGGGTGCTGGGCATAAATACTTGACAGGTCATCTATGTGTTCATGATACATAACAGGTTGCATGAAATGTGCATAGTTAAAATTTTGGGGCTTTGCATGCATATCTTATAAAGGAGAAACATAGGTTCTGGACTAAATTGGGGAGTTAAACACTTTATATGAATCTTTATTAGAAGTTGTATTTGCGAGAGAGCTACTTTTGCTCTTTTAATGATCTATGATTGAAAAATAAATGGGCATTGGAGAAGTTTTTCTGCTTTTAGCTTTGTGGTTTTCTAGATTATAGTCTAGTACTACCTCCTAGTTGTTTTGTGGATTGAAGTAATGAAGTCCTAAAAGGAATGCATTTGGAAAAGTTTGTACCTTTTACTTTAATTCCAGCTTGCAGATTTAGTCATTTGTTTTTCCACAGACACATATTGATGGAAATATTTTGTAGGAAAAAATCTATTAAAGGGCTACAGAACTGAAAGGAAATGTTTCGAATCAGAAAGACAAACCAGCTACAGTCACTAAGCCACCAATTTCTCCAGCAATGTTCGGTGAGTGGAACAGCAAAGGGGAAGGCCAAAATGAAAGTTGGGCAGCCCAAAAAAGGGTCAAAACTCACCACAAAGAAAGGATTGAAAGACCAAGATTCTCAATCATCATCGCGGTTTGATGCCAGCAAAAACAACTTATACGAAATATGCCTTGACGCTCCCACTCCTGTCCGTTTTCTCAAGCCTAAAGAACGTGCTCGTGAGGCTGAGCGCCAGAAATTGGGTCTTGAAAGCAAGGAAAGACAGCGGGAGAAAGAGATTCTTAAGAAAGGAGGGAGGCAATTTATGGGGGTGCCTGATGAGCCTATGATCATGGGGACTCCTGGATTGGACCTTATTGTGCTTGGATTAGTGGATGTGGATAAGATTCCCAAGTATGATCTGACTGAGGAAGATGGGAAGAGGTTGGCCAAGGAGTATAGTAGGGTTTTGATAAGACAACACAGGGCTAGGCAGGCGGCAGAGTCAACCCTTTTGAGGTTGAAAAAGGAGGCTATTGATGCTTTGCCAGAAAACTTGAAGCAAGCAGCTTGGTACCAGATTTGACTCCTTTTCCGGAGAATAGATTCATAGCGACTTTGACACCTCCTATTGAAGGGTACATCGAGAAGGTAAAGGAGGCAGCAAGGCGGAGCTCAGGGAAGGAGAAAATTAGATAAGGTATTCTCTTCTTGAGTAAATGTCATTTTTAAAAGTAATTTTCAGTTGCATCATTTTATCAGGATTAAGGGCAGTGGGAGTCTGTAAGGGGATGCTGCATTTAGCAATGACTCATGGGTTTCACTTCACTGAGAATCTAAGATTAAAAGTTTTCTGTCTTTACTCTGAGCATACATATTAGGAATAACAATTTGTCACTGATCACTGTAAGTTTTTAGCTAAAAGTAGGATATCTTTTATCTTTATCTCATTTCATGTTTGAGGCAGTAATTGATAGCTGTAGGTAGGGAATTTTGCCCGTCAGAAAATGCAAATATATATTGTAGAACTAGACGAAGAGAGAGAATATATTTTTGTTTCTTCACTGCAAGTGATCTTCTGGGATTAGCATTAGCAATGCAAGTTAGAATGTCAACTTTTTAGGAAGATATATTACTGTCACTTGATAAGGTGAAATGTTGATATAGTTAAACTGTAAAGTTGGATTTTTTAATTACTGAATGACCAATATATGAACTAAACTCTTTTTTCTGTCAAACATTGTTCGCAAATGATCTAGTTCTGACCATGACTTTTGGCATGCTGGGAGGGATGAAAAATGAAGGATGTAGAAACCAAATTTCCATCTTTCCTTAGAGTGGGAAAATGAGAATAAAAATAACAGAATGTGTCTGTTAGCTTGGTGGCTGGCCTATTTTCATTTTTCCAAAAATTGGAGAGAGGAGATTGGAAAAAGGAATGTGATTAGTCTTGGAGTTAACCTCTTATATGACAAAACGGTACTTCAACAGGCAAGGACACGACCAATTTTTTTTAGTTCTTTTAATTTTCTCTCCCTACTAGCAGAGATGAGAGAGCCTTGCAGCATCAATTGCTGTTTATATCATTCATGTAAGACGTACAACAGTTCCATTTTTTATTTTTTCCTTTTATGCCCTTCACTACTGAAATATTTTCTGTGACAATACATAATCCAAAGATGGAATGCAACTTTACAAAAACTAAACACATTTTCTTTGTACTTGTGCTTGTACTGTGTTACAATTGATGCGATGCATGTTCACATTTTTTGGATTTTGTTTTCTTCAGATGGAGCTGTCCTGAAAGCGCGAGAGTGAAAGTAGAAAGAATGGTTTTAGTTCGAGCCAGAGGGCTTCTTTTGTGGTTTGGCAAAAGCATAAGAGCAAAGATCACATGCAACAGTTTTGTAAGAACTAGAACTACTGTTGGTGTCAGTATTTACGACATCAGGTTGGTTGGCTATTTATTATGTATTCTGCATTGATCTGGATCGGCTGTGATCATTCTTCTGAAAGTAGTGAATACATATTTTTACCAAATTTAATAAATTGTATATGAGATCAACAGTCTTTCAATGACATCATGAATCTGTCAAAACTATGTACCTGTTTTGTTTTTCCCCATATGTTTTGAACTAATGCTGATAAAAGTGAATTCTTTAACTTGCTATGAAATATTTCTCTTCTGTCTCATCATTGAATCAGATTGGAGTTGTCTATTGTTCTTTGGCCATTTAAATTAAAATAAGCACAGCAAAGTGGAAGGTTAAGGCAAGCACAGAAATTGGCCACCAAGAACAAGAATATATATTACATACACACAGAAATTGGCCACCACCATGAGGTCCACGTGGCCAAAGGCCCGTACTGCTTAGGGCGGGCAGGTGAAGTGATAGGGTTGATAATTGTGGCTAATGTTTGCCAAAGAGACCACAAATAACCATGCAATTACTTTTAAAACAGTTGGTAAGTTTGATTTTGATTCCCCATCCGCTAACCGCTCACCAAACACTAATTTGTTTGGAAGATGCTATATAAAGAAATGTCCTCCAACTCCGTACTACACCTCTTCCCTCACCTATATCTAGCCACCTTTTATGTATCGGGTATGTTTCGCATTTAAAATTTCAGCAGCTACATCATTTTCCATATTCATTTTAACAGTTAAAAGAATCCATCCATGGCTGTTGAGATCAGCAAGATTTTCTCCATCATCCTAAGGTTTTTTGCCTTAGCTGCTACTGTTGTTTCCATTGTTGTCATGGTCAGGAGTCACGATTCTGCTCGAGTTCTGAACTTAACTTTCACTGCAAAATACAGCAACACACCCGCATTCAAGTCAGTTTCTCTCCTATCATATAATCTTACATGCATTTTAGCTCCCTTTAATGCTTTCTTGACGTGATTCCCAAAGCCGGTAATCCAGCATTCCCACTTGGATAAGAGAGCAATCAATGTTTCTCTCGAGCCTCCAACTAATTTGGAATTCCGACCTAGTCTTATCAATTTGGAATCACGTGAAGATTATCATTTACGAATTGTGGTTGATTAATTTTGGTTTGCGTAGGTATTTTGTTATTGTAGAAGCAATTGCGGGCGTATATACTATTATGGTCATTTTACTTTGTTCTAAAAGCCTCCTCAGTCGCTTAATTGTCATTCTTGATATGGTAATACAACAAGCCAATATGATTCTTTTGATTTTCTTCTCTTAATTGTGCATCAAAGGGGAGGGCTCAAATTTTATTGGTGAATGTATAGGTGACAACGGCGCTGCTGAGTTCAAGCATTTCTGCTGCCTTGGCCATAGCTCAAGTGGGAAAGAAAGGGAACAGTCATGCTGGTTGGCTACCTGTTTGTGGCCAAGTTCCAAAATTCTGTGACCAAGCAACCATTGCTCTTGTTGCTGGTTTTGCTGCTGCAGTAATTTACTTTCTGCTTCTTCTCTTCTCCCTTCGTGCAGTCCTTGCTCCCATTTTTGCTGTAAAGCCTTAGATGGTTCTCTCTATTAGACATGTAGTGAGATGAGTGAGTTCGTTTTTACGAACTTGGCATCCTTAGGATTATGCTTATGTAATGATAAGAATATAAGGACTACAGTACACATTTGTTAATGGGCTTGGCTTTTCTATTCTTCTGAGTACAATAACTTATGGGGTGCTTCCATTAAAGACTTATACAAATATACAATAACTTAAAAAAAATCGAAAAATTACACAACAATATTTGTTTACTGAACTACTAATTATCTAATTAAAAAGCTTATAGTTAATTGAATCGAACCGTTCTCTCTCTGTATATAGAATCCCAGGAGTAAACAATGGGAAAAGTGAGGTTTTAGTAATCAGAAGTGATGTTATCCAGTGGCAAAAGCTGAGAGATCTGAGTTGGTAGTCACCAGGTTAAAGCAACTCCTTTAAAGCTTAAAATAAATAAATAAATAAAAAGGAAAAGGCAGATCAATATAGCTTTCTTTTAAAAACCTTTGGATCCTGATCCTAAGTTCTTCTTGCTACCATTGCTTTAGATGCTCTTTTAGATTCACCACAAAAAGTTGTTCTTCGCAAATGATAAAATACTTTTACTAGCAGATTTACTTACCAGCAGTGGACCTTAAAGATCTTTTTTGCATAAAATTTTCGTTGCTTTTTGGTAAAAATTAAAAATAATAATAATGGAAAAAAGTTTGATAGTTCTTAAATTAGTCTTTTCCAAAAACTAATTTAAGAGATGAGAAATATCCAAGTCATTGTAAGGAACATTTAAATATTTTAATTAGCCGATATGGGATATGTTAACACATACTGTTCATATCTACGACTGAACATTTGTGGAAAATTTGGAGTATGAAGTTTGAAGGACTGAATATTTGCGGGTGGCTCAACTGGTGGCTCTGATACTATATTGAATTAATAGATTTTGGGTCTAATTCATTCTAAAAGCTAGCTTAAAGGAGAAAAAATATTAAATTATTATAAAAAATATTTAAATCTTTTAATTAGCCGATATAGAATATATTTTCTTCCTTTTTCTTAATATCAAATAATTGTATTTTGTTTGGGTGTAAGGTCGTAGCTAGCCAGCAAATGAGGTAAGAAAAATTTATCTTTCTACACTAAATTCTGCTAAAAATTAGGAGAGCCACAAGTTGTGATAGTTTTCACTAGTTGGACAAAATAGATTTTCTTATATATATAATGGTCGTGTTGTGAGTGATATCATGAGTTAATTTTGGCACACCATTTAAAGTTCATCAGTCCAACATAATTATTAGTAAATTTGAAATAAATCTCAAGATCTAGTTATTAAAGTTAAAGTGTGTAATTGTTTTTTTTTTTTAAATGAATAGACTCCCATTGATCTTGTGAGCGATTTAATAATATATTAGTAAATCAAAATCAATCTCAAATTCTGTGTCAAATTTAGGGCTGGTACATTATGAATAAGCTCTAAATCTTATGACTATAAGTAATGTAAAATTTATGTTAACATTAGATTTAGTTTTTGGAAAATGATACTTGTCTTAATAATTTTTATCTCAATTTATACCCAACATACATTAAAATATTCGTATTTTATCATCTCACCTACATATATTGCTCAACATTACTTTAATGTAGTTAGAACAAATTGGAACAAATAGCATTACTTTTTTTTTGGATGATGTTAATATTATAAGTTAATGAAGGAGATGATCTACTTAAAGATTTTGGATTAAAATGAAATTCACATACCGATATAGTTAATCCCTAAGAATAGGTAAGAAAGCTTCCATTGATTTTAGTTATAGGTGCAATTTAATTATAATTCATGCAAGAACAACAAATGAGCTCTTGATATTCTTTCTAGTAAAAAAAAAAATCAAGAGTTCCTATGTATAACAGAATTATTAGTTACTGGTTTTTTTGGAACATTTACCATTAAGTGATTTATATGAATCATTAATCTTTCTTTTATGTGTGTTTTCTTTTATTCATATGGTTCTGTATTTTAAAAAATATAAAAATTATTTAAGCACAATGTGCGGGCCAAGTACTTTTTTTACTCAAGAGTTTGCCACTTCAGGTCTTTTAACTGGCATGCATCAATCCGAAATCTTAGTGTCCGCTCTCCAATCCCAGTGGTTAATAATGCACCTAAGTATGATGATATTGTTACATGAGTTTAAGGGTTAATTAAATTGTACATTTGGCCTTAGATTTTTTAGTTATTGTAATGGAAGAGTGGCAATGGAGAAGGTTCATAATAGAATTCATCTTTATTTTCTTTCTCAAAAATTTCACCTCATTCCTAATAAATTATTAGTATTCATCTTACAATATGGAGATACAAATCTCTGATACAAATCTGATTCCAAATTTTCTTAAAAAAATTTAATTTATTTTAATATTAAAAATATTTTTTATTATTTTATTTAATTGCATATTTTTAAAAAAATATATTTTTTATTTTTAAATAAGTATTATTTTTTTAATTTTATTATATTCAGAAATTAATTATGTTAAAAATATAAATATATCGGGACAAGGTATAGAAATAGTAAAAAATTACCCTGTTCAGAGCAAATTTGGATCGGACTCCATAGATACGGGATCCCTATTGTAATTAGAGTAGTATTACTGCACATTTATTTTGGTTTAAGAAGAAGAAAACTGAAAACCACAACATAAAAGGTCACTGTAAACTTGATTAATGAACCATGAAAGTTAGTCAAGAGAATCTAGCAATCTCAGCAGGATGGGAACAGAGAAACATGAAAACTATGCAACTATAAACTATTTGTTTCTTTAGTGATATCCTTTATTATTATTTTAATCAAAGTAATAAAAAAGCAAATATAGAGCCATCATTTTGCTGGTCATAAAAGTTGATCCTTAATTAAGAATCTAAACATATAAAAGAAAATCTTATAGTTATCAAATTGATAGATATATAAAATTGAAGTAATTAAGAGGGTAAAAGCTATTCATAATTATAAACTTTAATTGAATGATAATAAGTCAACTAATTTTCTAAAATAGTAAGAAGTTTTGATATAGGAGATTCACATATATGATTGTTGTAAATTAGTATTAGATTTGGAGCCAGGTAAGGACAAGCTGTTGATAATTATAGCAGAGATTAATATACCAAAACTGTGGATGATTTTTATATTAGAAGATCAAATTAAAACTCAACATTTTCTGTTTCTGGTTCAAAAATTCATTCATGGGTTGGTCCACAGAGTATGTTTTGATTGAATAAGACTGGTTATGGGGTTCATAATGTCATTGGGTGGGGTCACCGTCACAGATTGAGTTGTGTTCAGTTGTTGTTGTTGTTATTATTATTATTATTATTATTATTCCAGTTCCACTTGCTGCTGTCCCCATGTGAAGGAAGCCACTCAGTTTGCAATGATTGAAGTTTGAGACTCCATATCAGATTCTCAATCTTCAGCATTATAATTTTTAACCAACAACTTGCTCTAAAACTATTTCAATTATGAAGAATGAAACTTTGAAGTTGGCTTTGGCATATTAATTGTCAATGTCATGTAAAAGTTTATGTCAATAATAATAATAATAATAATAACAACAACAGACTAATAGCTGAATATCATCTCCTCATTGCTATATAGGAATAATAAATGTTCATTCTAAATATATAATTTTTAATGTTTTAAGCATTATTTTCACTTAACATTTCTTTTTTCCAATTTTACTAATTTAAGTATGCAATTAACTATACTTATTTACTTTTTTTTAAGAAAGCTATACTTTATTTCTTAATTAGTCTATTTCTTATCTTGTCTACTTGTGAGAATTTTTTAGCAGAATCAATCCATTTTTTTAATTCCAACCTCTGTTTTTGGCTTAGACATCAATAATAAATAATTTTTTTTATACAAATATATTAAATTTTCAGATTTTTTTTTATTTTAACTCCTAGTTCAATGTCACTGAGTTGGAATTTATTCATAGCTATTTTTCTTTTAATTGTTATTATGCATCATAGGTTTTGCATTTACTTTCGCACATTGATTTAAATTCAAGATTATTAGTGATAACAAATTGAATAATATTTTATTAATATTTTGATAACGACTATAATACTGGAAATTAATTAAAGGTAGAGACTAGAGAAGACAAAAAAAAAAAAAGAAGAACGCATTATTTGGATTGAAAGATTTTAAAATCTATAGATTTTCTAAAATTTATAAATTTAATCTATAGATTTTAAATAAATTGATTATAAAAATTCATGGATTATAAGAATTTTATCGTTTGGTTTAAATATAAAATTTATAGATTGATAAAGTGATTTCTCTTATACGCATGTTTGGTTCAATGACCACCATCCATAGATTAATCAATTAATTATCAATTTTACTATTGGTAACTTATCATTAATTAAGCTTTTTCTAGACTTTTATATTATATTTATATTTAATTGTGAATTAATATAATTTAGAGTAAATTTTCTAAAAATGCAATTGACGAAATTATCATTATTATTAAATTTGAAATATATAACAAATTTTTTGCTCAAAATTCTAAACTTATTATATGTACTATGTTTACGAATCAATTGATCCATGAATGTTTTTTTCTTTTTCGAATGAATTCATTAATATTTTTTAATTGATATTCAAACCAATAAAAATTAAATAAGTGAAAATAAAACAAAAAAATGACAAATGGTTTTTGTTGTATTTTTAGGTTTAAGGATAGTTTTGGAATACTTTTAATTTATTAGGGACAATCTTAGAATAAAAAAAATTGACAATAATCTCTTGTGGATAAAAAAATAGTTGATTTTGGGTTTTCTCATCTCCAGGAAATCAAATTTTTAAAAAATGAGAAATTTAGGTAGATGAAGGATTTTGGTGGATAAAGAATTTTTCAGAATCTATAGATTTTTACATATTTTTTTAAGTAATCAAATAATAAATTTAACATAAATTAATAAATTATTTTAATTCCCTTATTCAAAATATCTCAATCCAAATATAATCTAAAGTTGTCCAAGTGTCTTCTATTTATTCTATTTTAGTGAGGGTTAACTGAACACGTTGATCATTGGAGGACGTGACTTAATGTCGGAAAATTACCCATTATTCATGACTTTAGTAACCTGCTCCACAATGATGGAAAACCTTATTTCCCCGTTTCTGTTGAAGAAAGTTGGACTCTTCATCTTCATTGTTGATATCTGAATGAAGATATTAAGTTCGGTTTGGACCAAGCTTTAGGGATTAGGTTTCAGAACCTATGACATCATGGCTCCCCTAAAAAAATTTCTTTTGAGTATTTATGTTTAGAATTTTGAAATATATGTCAAACATCGTCTGGGAACATTTCCAAGGTGGTCATGCCAGTCGCCGATACATCAAGGGGTAGGGAACCTAAAAGTCTCATCATCTTAAGTAGGAACCTTATACCCTCCTTATTGTTATTTCTTCTTGTGTTGCATTTCCCTTTTTTGTTCTTCACAATTTGCACAAGCGAGGCATCTCATTCTACCTCTTGCTCTTCTCTTCTTAGAGAATCCCCTTTTTCTCTATTTCCAGGTACGCCTTGTATGTTTTTGTGTCTATGATTTCTCTGTAACTCTCCTTCAATTTCTTCCTTCTTTTGTTCCTCTTTGTTTTTTTAGTGAACTTTTTCTGCTTTTTATGTAAACTGTTATTCTCATCAATTTGTTAAATAAGCTTTTGCTCTATTGGTTAAGCAATTAAGCTATTATTGCTTTCATGTGAGCTACTGGCTCTATCAAATTGTTAAGCAGGCTATTGTTGTTTTCATGCGAGCTATTGCTCTATCGATTAGTTAAGCAAGCTATTGCTATTTTATGTGAGCTATTGCTCTATCAATTAGTTAAGCTATTGTTCTTTTCGTTGCTCTATCGATTGGTTAAGCAAGCAATGGCTACTTTATGTGAACTATTGCTCTATCAAATTATAAAGCAAGCTATTGTTCCTTTTATGTGAGTTGTTGCTCTATCAATATGTTAAGCAATTTATTATTGTTTTTTTTGCGAGCTATTGCTCTATTCATCTGTTAAGCAAGATACTGCTGCTTTTCTTGCAAGCTATTGCTCTATCAATTTGTTCAGCAAGCTTTTGTTGCTTTTATGAAAGTTATTGCTCTATCAATTCATTTAAAAAAGATATTGTTATTTTTCTTGCGAGCTATTGATCTGTAAATTTTTGTACACGCCAATGTCACAATTAGCGATCACAATTCTTATACATAATCAAAGTAAATATTTTATTAATAATTGAAAATGGCAAATAAGGACATAAAATCTAAATCAAACATTTCAGGCAAGTAATCACTTTGCTAAATAACTGATGTAAACTTTATTTAAGTAGAAATCATATACTTATAACAATAAGATTGAATGATCAAACAAACATCAAAACATGACAAACATGAAACTAATTGACAAGGGGAATAAATTCTAACTACCAGCCAAAACAAGTTATTTCATTTCATTACTGATTTATGGATAGTATTTTTTTTTAAGATTATCAATGTTCCAAGTTCTTGACAATATTTTTCCTTCTAAAGATTTGAGCTTATAAGATCTGAGTCCAACCACTTGTTCTATGGTAAAGGTTCCCAATTAGCATCTAGTTTACCAGTAACTGCTACCCCATGGGCTGCCACAACCTTTCTTAACACCAAATCACCCTCTTGAAATGATAACATTCTCACCATTTTAATAATGAAAAAAGACCTTTCTTATTTGATTTGTCTTAATCTCAACTTTATCTTTTTTAAACTCCACCAATTCTAACTTCTCATTCAATAGGGGATTATAATGATTTATTCTCACAAAATGTGACCCTATTTAGTATGAAAAATGCCAAACCTATCAAGGACATATTTCTTTAACTAACGTTACAATTCACTGCATGATGATTGATCCCATTAATTCGTTGATTCAATTTTTTGAATAGGGAATGTGCATATTTAATATAGAAATATTTCATAACAAACATAAAAGCAAATAAAGCAAATGGACACTTTAATTAATTAATATTAAAAGACTTGATGGTTAATTAGAAAAACCTAGTAACAATCACTTTGTTGAAAAACTTTATCTCTTGTTTAAAAGCAACGGAAGAAACTTATTTTATGTTGTTGCTCTCGGAAAATGACCTAAGATATACATTCCCTCGTGTACAAAGCCAATGACTAGTAACCGAGGTATGCGACACCACTTCTTTTATGTCAACACATTTCGTCCGAGGTCCTAAATAAGAACGCCGATATAGGATTCCATTGAGCATAAAATAATTGGCTGACTTCCTCACAGAAATGTCGTTGACCTTATTATTAACCAAGGTTATTCTGAACCTCCATTATGATTTTATCACGTTTTACTTCCTCTCCACGCTAACTTACTTAGTCAAAGCATTTGCCACTTCATTTTTTTTTAACTTGAAATTTGGCTAATTTCACATATGGTTTTCTTAGAATTCAGTGTAAGATATTTTATTTTAATAACTTATATTTGTGAATTTTTAATTGAGATATCAGGACAAATTACAAATAAAAGGTCTTAAGAATTTGATCAATTCCTTATTTAGGCATGACTTCATTTATTAATTAAGTGTAAAAAGTTTAATGTGGATTCGGATAATATGAGTATGATGTATAACCCATAATTATTATATACCGGTAAGCTAAGTCTCTCTTGTTGCTAATTCTAATAATTAAGTTCCTCTATATAAGAAATGATAGAAAATAAGGAAAGTATAAGAAAAATAATTTCATCATTCTTGAGTTAAAAAATGAGAAAAAATCTTGATGCAAAACTTCTCGATAGTTTCTACAATAATGAATTCGGTCAAATTAGGTATAAATATCACTCTTTGTCAATTAAACTCTTTATTTTGTGTTATAAATTGCATGTGTTAGATCCTAAGATTGAGATCCTAAGGTTTTTGTTATAGATCTTTCCATCAAGTGGTATCAGAGCCAAGATACATGTTTTTAAAACTATATTTGAGTTTTTTCTTATCAGGATCTAGAGAAAAATCGAGTTTAATTGAGATTTTGAGTAGATTTTGATCTAATTAATCAAATGCTAGATTTTCTAATTTTATTAATTTTTGGAGTTTTTCATTGATGAAATCAAAATTATATGATATAGCATGTTGATTTAAAGAATAAATCTAAAAGAAATTGGGTTTAGGAGTGAAATCAAGTTTTTGGAAAATTTTCGACAGAAAATTGCAGAGAAATTGGGGGAGGAAGACGTTGGTATGTGCACTGCACGTGCCTAGTGCACGCGTGATATGCATTGAGGCGGCTGAAATGAGTGTGTCTAGCGCATGTAATACACGTGCCAAAGACGTGTGTGGGCACGTTAGCAGGAATAGAGGAGCCACACGCGCTAAACAGATGACACATTTGCGTGTGATACACACGTGGGGCTCGTCAGGCGCGTGTAATACACGCTCGTGCCTCCTGCCCACTTTTTCGATTTTTAAAGTTTTACCCCTGAATTTTTTGATTTTTCATTTTAGTCCACAATTTGTTATTTTTCACTCCATAAGGTTATTTTTTACCCGATTTTTTCAGAAATTAATTTAGATTTTCTAAATTAATTTGAAAAGGCCATAATTGAGAAAAATTGTGACATTTTTAGAGATAAATTGTCATCTCATAACTTATTTGATTTATGCATATGGCATAAAATGTCATATCTAGAAATAATTTTTCTCTTGTAAAATTGACAATGTAATTGAATTTCAGTTATCATAATTTTTCGAGATATTTAAACCCTATGTTCATAAGGAATGAAAAATTATGTTTTCAAGATAATAAATAAGGTGTATCCTGATATATGAATTTCTTTTAAATTTGGCTAAAATATAGTTGTCAAAGTAACATTTTTAACTAAGATTTTAAGAAATGTTCGGTCTTATATATTTTAGGGGTATCTTAGATTTGATTTATAATTATTTGGCCTAAAGGTGTTTATTATAAATTCAAATTTTGAGATGATAATATAAGACATTTGATTGAGAATGAACCAGTCTGAGTGGTTTATTTTGCCCAAAGGTGTTTAAATTTGCAAAGACTACGTAAATTCTCAAATCGTTCTTATATTGAAGAATTATCTATTGAATGTTATATTTTCTACACAAAAGTGATTATAAAATGATGCGCTGAGATTCTTCAGATTAATACTCTTTTATGAATTTGAGTATTATTATTGTCTTGAACTAAAATATTACATTTTTTATTTTTTCAGTCACCTTTTCGATCAATAATTGTACTGTAAAAATTGAGATATTAACAGCCTCAGATTTCAAGGAGTGGAAAAGAGACGTTGAAATGACTATAGAGTTGGCAGATATTGATTTTGTCATGACCACTCCTAAACCATTCGACTTAACTTTTGAAAGTACTGATGTGGAAAAAGAATTATGCTCAACCTGGTATAAGATGAACCGCATGTGTTATTTGACTTTTAAAAGTAAATTCAAAAGCATCTGTTAAGCAGTCTTCTTGAAACTCATATAGCAAAAGAGTTTCTGACAGTTGTGGCTTAGCATTATAAAGTATCTATAAATGCTGAGATTGATACCCTTCTGAAACAACTATACTCCATGAAGTATAACGGAGTAGGAGATGCTAAGGATTACATTCTAAAGACGGTCCACATATAGAATGAGTTAAAGAGTTTTGACATTGTTCTTCCTGATGCTTGTATTGTGCATCAAGCTCTCAATACTTCGTCTATTGAGTTTGAGATGCTTATTACGACTTACAAGTCAAAGGAAGATCCTTGGATTGTTAATGCTTTCATTGTCGTCTGTGTTGCTGAGGAAGAGAAGCTAAAGGCGGGACAATCCAGTATCGCACGTCTTGTATCCAGCCCTCTATCGAAAGGTAAATGGAAAGGTAAGAAAGCTATGTGTTATGTTTCTACTTCTATTCAGGGACATGATTCTTCCCGATCTAATGATGTGGGTAATCTAAAAGGCATTGAGAAAAAGAAAATTAAATGTTTCTTTTGCAAAAAGAAATATCATAAGAAAGTGGATTGTCTTAAATATAAAGCTTGGTTAGAAAAACGTGAGCCTACATATAACTTCTTTGGTCTTGTTATTTGTGAATCCAATTTAGATGATGCCACATCCAGTTCTTGGTGGCTTGATAGTGGAGCAACTAAACATGTTGCTTTCACATTACAGGGATTCACAAACATGAGAAAGTCAAATAAAAATGAGTTGTTGCTCATAGTTGGCAATAGTGTTATGGTTGAAGTTCAACTAGTTGGAAATATTTTTTTGAACTTAGATAGTGGTTATGAACTATTTTTATTAAATGTACTGTTCATACCATCTTTTAGAATAAACGTGATATATGTTTCTGAATTGGACAAAATTGGGTATACTTTTGTATTTAAAGAAAAAGTTGTAAATACAACTTTTAATTCAAAGTAGTTGGTTGGTGTATTTTGTCATATGGTTTGTATCAAGTTTCATTAAGTTCAAATGAAATATATTATACATCTTGTAATGTTAAAAATGTTATTGCCAAAATACCCCTAATAAAGGAAATATCATACATGTTGTGGCATAAAAGACTTGACCACATTTCTAGGGAAAAAGTTGAAAAGCTAATTAAAGATAATATTTTACTTATCATTGATTTCAGTGACCTAGAAATATGTGTTGATTGTTGTAGGGGTAGACTGACCAAAATTAAGAAAAATGGATCTATCAGGAGCTCATATCTCTTAGAGATAATCCTTACAGATATATGCATATCTTATTCATCCATAATATACAATAATAAATATTTTATAATATTTATTGATGATTTTTTTCGACATGGTTATCTGTACTTGATTAAGAAAAAGTCTTTATCTCTTGAGAAATTTAAGATTTTTAAACTAAAGTCGAGAAACAACCGAAAAAATTATCAAAATTGTTAGGTCTGATCGGGGTGCTGAGTATTATGGCAAATAAGGTATAACATGACAATTAAAAGGTTCTTTTGTCAAATACTTGGAGGACTATGGAATAGTAGCTCAATTTATTATGTCAGAAAGTCCCGAACAGAATGGTGTGGCTGAAAGGCGAAATCGCACCTTAAATGAAATGGTTAGAAGCATGATGTCAATGTCTAGTCTCTCGAACTTTTTATGGGGTGAGGCTATTAAAACAACATTATATGTAACATCCTCGACTTTTCCTCCACATGCGTTTTTATATGCATCTCATTTGAACATGTTTATTTTGCATTTTTATTTGAATAAGTTCATGACATATACTTAATAGTATTCAAATATTTTACAATTGTTCCAAGTTGCATGTATTTATTTAAATTATCTAGATGTGGATGATAAAAATTTAAGAATAAAATGAACGGAGAAACTAGATTGAATTAATAAAATTTGATATAGTTTATTAATTACATTGAAGTATAAGATTATGCTATATTTTTAGTATTGACTAGTAGGACTAGACATATATAATTATGTAGAAAAAAATAATAATAAAAAGAGGAAAAATAAAAGGAAAAGACAAAAAAAATAGTCAAAGGAAATGTGAACTTGTCTTCTTTTTAAGAAATGAAGTCTTTTTCCTTATCACACTTTGCATCTAATCTCTACCTATCTTCGTTCTCTCTTTCTTCTACCACCAAATCAACATATTTTCTTCTTGATTTCACTCTAAAGATTACAAAAATTTTAGCCTTGTCAAAACTAAGTATTGGTAAGTGATTATCTTTAATTGTTTTAATATTGATTAGGGTAGTTTAGAGTCTTTAAATGATAGAAAATTATAGCATGATTTTGATTACCATAAAGATAGATTTTGAAAATTTTTAAAACATGAAACTAGTAGATCTATGTCTCATATCTATTTATCAAAAATAGTTTTTTAAGATATGATGTATTTTAAGAGAAATCCTTTTTTGAGTAAAACTGGTTCTGGTTCAATTTTCAGTAGACTACCTTACGATTTTTATCTATTTTGACTATCTTAGAGATATACTTTGATAAAACATAAAACACGAAATTTTTAGATACATGTGTGATCTAGCTGAATACCAAATTTCAGGTTCATATATCATGTGGATTTTGAGTTATGATGAAGAGAATCATGACTATTTCATAATTGCTTAGTGTCCTGTAAAGGTTCAGAAAATTGTTTAATTATTTTAAGCTTTATATATATAATATATATAATTTTTTTAAAATATAAAAGTTATAGAATTATGTCTTAGATAAATTTTGATAAAAATTTCACCTTAATATGTTATGTATAGAGTGATATATAGCCTTTACGAATCATACTGGTATGGAAGTCAATTATGTTCCGGACCAATAAAATATTTTTTATAATTTGAGGATCTTAGAGATATAATTGACAAAAATTATGAACATAAAAAAATGTTCCATATTTACCTATCTAACTTTCTATAAATTTTTACTATAATATGACTTACGTATTGTAAGATATGAATTATCTAAATTGGTACTCTAAAACTGCCTAAGGAAAAAATAGGTCAAAAAATAAAATATAATTAGAAATTCCACCATAAATTGTCCAATACTCAAGTTGCTCTGAAATTTTAATATGTTATGTAATTATATATTAAATTTAATTAGAATTAAGACTCATATTAATTGGTCAAATATATAAAAAGTTATGGACTAATCATTCTCATAAGGTCATATTATCTCATAAGAAAAAAATACTAACTAATGATATGAACTAGACATATTAATTTATTTAAGGCATATTAAATTTATCTAGTCATGAGTTAATCAATTATATTTCAATATTAGACTCACAACAAATTGGAGACATACAAGAAGGGGTTATACAATAAGTTAAAGGTCGAAATAAAAATAAAAATATGAGTTTAATTATTAAGTGATTTCTTTAGTATACATAGACATTGCTTGCTATATGATATGTGAAGTGATTTATGATTATGTGATTCATATGATTGCCCTAATTTGACATTGATGATGAGATTATAAATATTTGTGACATACATAGTATATATAAGTGGTATATGTATGGTATATTTGAGATATATGTTTGACGTATACAATATATACATGATATATGTATAGTATATGTGAGGTATATGTACTGAGGACATAATGGATGATGAATGTTTAGTTACAAATCCATATGCATAATGACTTAAAAGACATTGTGACTAGTTAATCGACATTGCAAGGCAAAAGAAGAGATATATGACCCAACAAATGAGCAAATGAAACAAATGATCAAACTAGCTAGCAAATACAAATGTTCACATGGAAACCCGAGGCAATGTTTGTTTAACCTAGTCACAACAAAATAAAATGAATAAGCATAAGTATAAGTAAAGAGCAATTAGTGAATACTTTATTTTATTTATATTTATATGTTACTGATAGATGAAATGAAATATAAAGCGTATATTAAGTATACCTGTTATTTGCTTGTATAGAATGCTTGATACTTTAGAACTCATTTGATGGTTATCTCACTGAGTCGCAACTCACCAAATTGCATAATTTTTCAGGTAGAGAATAATAGTAGTTCATATTGAGGTGCATATAAAAGTCATGGATAAAAGGTCACTGACCGAGCCTCCTCACTATCTTTTTCCTTGCATAAGAGCATATCATTTATATTTGGGGTTGAATACTTGCACATATATAATTACAATTAATATGTACTAGGATATATAAACGAATTTAACTTGTAAATTTATTAACTTTTAAACATAATGTTTAAGTTATTAATATATGTGATGTTATAGGCTATGATTAAAGCATTCGTATTGATTGTGAAATTGTTGATGATAATATAAGATGAGTTAAAAAAAATTACTCTCACTATAAATATGAATTTTATTTTATTCTTGTTCCATACTTGATAACTTAATATATAAATATAAATGTGGTATATAGAATTATAAGGTGTCAGGTGTTACATTATATATCATCAATATAGTACTTAGTAAGTCTGTGGCTAAAATGTCATTTGAACTGTGGACTAATAGGAAACCTAGCTTAAGTCGCCTTCATGTTTGGAGTTGTCCTTCAAAAGTACGTCTTTATAATCCTACTGAATATAAATTGCAATCTAGATATGCTCATTGCTATTTTATAGGATACCCAAATCATTCTAAAGGCTACAAAATTTATTGTAGAAAAAAGAGTTTTAGAATTGTGGAATCATAGCCAACTAAATTTTTAGAATTTGATATAACTTATCAGTATAAACACTATTAGATAACAAGTAAGGAACAACAGACTAAAGTCATACATATACCTGTTCCAAAGCAACCTGCAATGTTGGTTACTACACCTGTGATTAATCCAGTAATAAGGAATGAACCTATACAGTTAAATGAGGTTTCATCATCATAGGGCGCGATTGCATAAACTCCTCTTAGGAGGTCTATCAGGGAAAGCAAATTTGCTATTTCATCAAATTATGTGGTCTATTTAGGTGAGAGTGATTATGACATTGGTTATGTTTCTAATCCTATATCTTTTAAGGAAGCTGTTTTTAGTACCCAATCAGATATGCGGTGGAAAGCAATGAAAGATGAAATGTAATTTATGGATTGTAATGTCGTGTGGGAGCTTGCTGAATTACTTAAAGGTTGTAGACATATTGGCTATAAATTGGTTTATAAGACCAAAAAAGATTCCAAAGAGAATATTGAGAGGTTTATTACCAGATTAGTTGCTAAAACATTTACTCAGAGAGGAGAAATTGATTATAGTGAAACTTTTTCTCCTATATCCTCAAAAGATACATTTAGAGTAATTATGACACTAGTAGCTCATTATGATTTAGAGTTACATCAGATGGATGTTAAAACCGCATTCCTGAATGAAGAATTAGATGAGCAG
Source organism: Triadica sebifera (assembly GCA_023653625.1). Classification (NCBI taxonomy): domain Eukaryota; kingdom Viridiplantae; phylum Streptophyta; class Magnoliopsida; order Malpighiales; family Euphorbiaceae; genus Triadica; species Triadica sebifera. The sequence continues at coordinate 32,430,456 of CM042899.1, forward strand.
ATCTATATGGAGCAACTTAAAGGTTTTCAGGAAGATGGTAAAAACCATCTTGTCTGTAGACTTAAAAAGTCTATTTATGGTTTAAAACAAGTCCCACGACAGTGGTACTTGAAGTTTGATGATATAATCACTTATCTAGGTTTTGTTGAAAGCAAAGTTGATAGATGCATTTATCTCAAAATTAATGAGAGCAAATATATCTTTCTGATATTTTATGTAAATGATATTTTGCTTGCATGTAATGATTTAGGTACGATGCATGAGGTTAAGCAGTTGTTATCTAAATATTTTGATATGAAAGATCTTAGAGAAGCATCTTTTGTCGTTGGAATTGAAATCCAAAGGAATATATCTCAAAATCTTTTAGGTCTCTCCCAAAAGGCATACATAAAGAGGATATTGAAGAAATTCAATATGCATAATTGTAAATATTGGGATGTACCAATTGCTAAAGGTGATAAATTGAGTTTGACACAATGTTCTAAGAATGAGAATGAGAGAGAATCAATGAAAGCAGTGTCATATGCTAGTGTAGTAGGAAGCTCGATGTATGTTAAAGTCTGCACTAAACCGGACATTGCATTTGTAGTTGGTATTCTAGGTAGATATCAATCTAATCCTGGAATGAACCATTGGATTGCAGCTAAATGAGTTTTGAGATACCTTAAGGGGACTTGTGATTATATCTTAATATACAATAAGGTTTAGCATATTGAGTTAACTGACTATACGAATTCAGATTTTGTTGGTTGCTCATATAATAGAAAATTCATATTAGGTTATATTTTTATGCTACCTGGTGGGGTTGTATCTTGAAAAAGTGTTAAACAGTCCTTAGTATCTTTTTCCACGATGCAGCTGAGTTTGTAGCATGTTATGGTGCAGTCACACAGGTTGTATGGCTACAAAATTTCATTGCAGAAATGTCAATCGTTGATTCTATTGGCAGACCCATAAATTTATATTGTGATAATCTTTCAGCTGTGTTGTTTGCGAAAAATAACAAGAATATCACATGGTCCAAACATATGGAATTCAAATATTTGACATTAAAAAAACTAATAAAGAAAGGTAACATTGAGGTGGATCATATGAATACATAAGATATAATTGCAGATCCTCTAACCAAGTGACTACAACCCAATATTTATGTAAGACATGTCATTAGTATAGATCTAAAGTCTATTATAAATCCCCTTGGATTAGTGGAAGGATTTTAAATTACTTTATGTAATTTTTGTACGTACTTTATATATTGGTATAAATGTACATTATTGTATTTTGATGATCATCAATAAAGTGACATATTTTCATTGAAAAATATTATATGTTATATTTTTATGGGAGAATAAAAAGTTATATTTTCATTGAAAAATATTATCTGATATATCAAATATGATATTTGAAAGTTTTAAGATTAGTGTCATCTTAAACGAAAGTTTGGGGCATTGATATTCATAGCCTTGAGTGTATATCTTGTGACATATAAAATATCTCAAGATGTAAAGTTTTTAAGACATACAAACTTCATTTGAGATCATAAAGGATTTTTTATGAGTAATTGTGTTACATAAAGATAAGAAATTTGACTGATAAGAAAATCAACACATAAATTTTTGATCATAAAGTTAGTGTTGAGTAATTTTTGCCGCATTACCACACTAATGCTCTTAATGATTAGTAGGGTTATTAACATATGTGACTATAGAATGTGTCATGTTCTTGATTATGTGATTTCTGTCATAATCCTATGTTGATAATTTTATTGAATTGAGTGGGAATATAAAATCTTTTGTAATATGTTATCAATTAATGCGCCTAAGTGGGAGAATGTAAGATATTTTATTTTAATATCTTATATTTGTGAATTTTTAATTAAGATATCAGAATAAATTACAAATAAAGGACATTAAAAATTTAATTAATTCTTTACTTAGGCAAGACTTCATTTATTAATTAAGTGTATGAGATTTAATATGAGTTCAGATAATAATATGAGTATAATAGATAACTCATAATTATTATATACCTGTGAGTTAAGTCTCTCTTGTTGTTAACTTTAATCATTAAGCTCATTTATATAAGGAATGATAGAGGATAAGGAAAGTATAAGGAAAATAATTTCATCATTCTTACGTTAGAAAACAAGAGAAGATTTTGGTGCAAAACTTCTCGAATCGTTTCTACAATGATAGATTTGGCCAAATCAGGTATAAATCTCACTCTTTATCAATTAAAATTTTTATTTTGTATTCTAAATTGCATGTGTTAAATCCTGAGGTTGAGTTCCTAAGATTTTTGTTATAGATCTTTCCATCATTCAGGATCTCAAATGATTGAGTAACTTTAGCTATGTACCTTGTCATTCCATATTGGCTAAATCTAGGTCTTTATCACGTCGCATGGCTTCGTACACTTATCTCTAACCTCTTTTACGTAATTAATTCACTATTGCAAGATATTAAGGGACATTAGTAGTGGGATTTTGGTTCATTTTAGATTGATGCAAATGTAATTTAAGGTTCACGAGGTTGACTTTGAGGTGCATTTAAGGTTAATGTAAAGCCAAAATGTCTTAGAGATGTCAGTTCAAGGTATTTGAGTTGAAATTTATTGTAGTTGTTTGTATTTTCTTATAGTTGTAGTGAGGTTATTTATAGTGGCAAGGCTTGGCCGTAAAGTGAGCAAATTCATTTGTGGGTAGACATTTGAAGACACTTAAAATGACTAAATCCATCGAAACTTTGATAGAAAAAATTTGGAATTTCTTGATCCATCAAAGATTTTAGCAAGAAAAACTCAAAGAGTTTATGCTCATTATACCAATGATAGCAAATGAAACAATATTTTATTGATATGTCAATAACAATTATAATAATGGAAAAGAATTAAATAGAAAGACTAGAGAAGGAAAAAAGAAGAAGGAAGAGAGCCCAAATTTGTCCAAGTGTCTCATATTTTATATTATTTTAGTGAGAGTTAACTGAACACGTTGATCATGGAGGACGTGTTTTAATGGCAAAAAACTGCCACTTAGCCATGACTTTTGTAACTGCTCCACAAAGATGAAAGACTTTGTTCCCACATTCATGTTCCCAAATTATATAATGCATCCTGATGCATTATGTTTTGTGTGTTATTAATTTGAACAACAATATTTTTGACTAAAGTTTTAATATTTCACATGTATTTTATTTATTTATAAACAATATTTTTACTATTAGCATATTTTATCGTATTATTGTTGTTGTTGTTCATTGAGAGAAAAAAATTATGTATATTTTAATTTTTTTTAGAGAGAAAATATATTTTAATTTACATATTTGATTTTATTTTTATTATTTTTGAATATTTTAGTTATTATTATTTTTATGATGAAAAATATTAGTTTTGATATATTTGTGAAATAAAATTGTTAAAAATAAATATAGTTGAACTAAAAATGAAAAATATAGAGAGAAAAAATTGTGTTAATGGAGATTGAAAATTATGTATTTAGTAGAAATAATGAACTTATAAGTAATAAACCTGTAAGCTGTAAATAATGAACATGTAAATAATTAATTTGCAAGTTTTAAATAATAAACCTGTATTTTCTATATGATAAATCTGTAAATTCAAAATAATAAATTTTCAAGCTCAAAATGATGAAATTTCAAGTTGTAAACGATGAATTTGTAAGTGATGAAATAATAAGCTGTAAACGATAAATCTGTAAATGATAAAATAATAAACTGTAAAAAATGGACCTGTAATTTTTAAATGATAAATCTGTAGCTTATAAATGATGAACCTGTAAATTAAAAATAATGAATCTATAAATTATAAATAATAAATCTGTAACTTCTAAACAATAAATTTATAAGTTCAAAATAATGAACCTGTAAGTAAAAATGATAAATTTTTAAGTTATAACTGATGAAACTGTAAGTTATAGCCGATAAATCTATAAATTCAAAAATGATAAACCTATAAGTTATAACTGGTGAACTTGTTTAATATTAATTAGTTTACCAAAATTCAATTTTAGAAAAAATATAGACTTTATTTTTATTTCACACGTATGAAAGATGTCCATAATGTAATATGCATATAAGTCTATGATAATAATAACTCATTTATATTGAAGTAGGTTAGATTCTCCATTTGCCTTGTTGATATTTGAATAAAGATATTGGGCTTGGTTTGATCTGACAAGATTTTCAGACCCTATGTCATCAATTGACAATACTATAATTATATAAAAAATCAATTAAATTTACATGTAATAAATTAAAATTTCTTAAAAAATCAGTTCTTTGAAAATCATTAATCCGATCTATTTAAAAGAAGATACATAGGAAATTTTTGGTCGGTTGAACGAATTAAGATAAAATTACTAACACATTTCATTTATGGGTATTAAAATAGGTTGGTGAGTCGTGTTCATATCGTATCGATCCGCTCTGGTGAAAGATTAGGATTAACACAAACGCAACACATTTACTAATCATATGAACCTTAATACAACACAAAAATTAAACGAAATATACAAATTTGATACGTATAACACATTTTAATTTTCGTGCAATATAATACATAAAAATTAAATTGATTATAACAGATTTTTTTGTCAATCTATTATATAACCCATTTTGAGTCGTATTATAAATAAATCGATTCATTTTTTTAACTAACTCGTATATATTCATTATTAATTTTTTTAATTTTACGTATTTTACGAATAAAATTAACGTATCATAACTATTTTGATGCGTCTTCCCATGGCTATTGAGTATTGGCTAACACATCTTAAGCTGATGTTTGAAATGAGATAAAATATAGAGAGAAAGAAAATAAAAAGATAAAATAATTAGATATTTTTATTTTATCTTATTTGAAAATGAAGAAAAATAAAATGAGAGAAAATAAGAAAAATATAGAAGGAAAAAAAATAAAGAGAACATAAAAACATAATTTTACTTTTACCATGTTTGACAATGAAGAAAAATAAAAAATAAAGATAAAATAACATTCATTTTTTATTTATTATTTTTTCTCAATTTTAAAGAGAAAATATGAGAAATTAAGTAAAATATGTCATTACTACTGATAAAATTAATTTTTTTTATTATTGATCAATATAATAAATTATTTATTATTTTATAAAATGATATATTAAATAGTAAATATATATTATTTATATAATAAAATTATCCAAATAAAAAAATAAGTCTTATTTTTTTAATTATTTTATTTATAATATTTTAATTTAAAACACAATGAAAAAATAAAAAGAAAAAAATTATTTTCTTTCGATATTTTTTCTTGTCAAAAGAAAATTCTCAAATATAACAAAGAGGAATGATTTTCCTTCACCTTTCCAAACAAGGCCTAAGTACATTCGCGTCTTTTTAACGAGTAATTTTGCTAACATCCCATGTAATCATAGTGGGTCACAACACAATGCCACGTCACAGTCCAAGCGACATACACGGAACACTGTTCAACTTACTGCCCCAAAACACCCCTTACATTTTGAACGTTATGCCGAAACTACCCCTTTGTCGGTACCATTGGTTGGTGACAACTTGGCGCATCGAGAAACTCAGGGAAACGACAACGGATCAACCGACTGTTTTCAATAAATTCTCTCTCATCACCTTCACCGGCTCCGACGGTCACCCTTTCTCAGTCATCCGCCGCTCTTTAACGTACAAAATCGCCGATTCAATATCGGATAGACATTTATACGTATGCCCCACATTTTTTTCTACTTTTATTTTCTCGTCTCTCATTTTCTCGGATTGCTCCTTATTCTTCTCTTTCTCTCTCTCCTTGTATCTGACTCTGCAGAAGCTGCAGAGGAAGAGCAGACAGTCAAGGAAGAACGAAGGAGAAGCAAAAATCAAACGCGTGAAAACCCTAAATAATTTATTCTCTCTAAATGGAGTATCAACAAGCTTCCCCTGCTACTACTTTCTCCAAAAAGCTCGCTAATGGCGGAGGTTTAACTGGAAAGCACGCTTACGATGGCGTCTTCGGTGGTGCGGCGAAGCCTGGGTCTCGAATTGAGGATTACAGGGAGATATTTGGTGGCTCTGCTACTTGTTCGATTCCAGTTCTTGATTTCCCCGAACTAAAGGAGAGGAACATTTTCGTGGAAGCGCGGAGCTCGAAGCCGGATTACTCGATGATTTTTGGCGGTTTTGAAGGGGCGGATTTTGCTGTACCTTATGAGGAACTGCTTTCGAAACCAAAGAGAGTGAAAAATTCTTCCAAAGAAGCTCGGTATGGTTATAGTTGGTTGAACATGGTTTAACATTTGTGCGTCTTTTTACTATTTATATTTGTTTTGGTATGTTTAATTGAAGAAAGCTGCATTTTTAAAATGTTCAAGGGAAGAGGAGACATTAAAAATTGAAGCTGCTCATGCATTTATCAGCAAAAGGAGAATCTTTGATAACGACAGTGATGTTGATTTATGGGTTCAAATGCTCAACTTTCAGTGTGTTAGGTTAATTAACATCTAACATATTTATTCCGCACATTATTTGTTTCATTTTTTCTGTTGAAGATTTTGGAAAAAATGAGTTTTTTGGTCAGTATTTGTGGAGGCCTTCTTCTGAATTTACCATAGGGACAAAGCATTTTTTTTTTTCCATAATCAAATGCAACATATTTTCTGTATACCGTTCGTTTGTAACCTGACCAAAAAACTTCGTTGATGGGTTTTTGCTTCAGCAATTGATTTAGTGTACGTGAACTTGATAAAAAATCAAAACTTTGATTTCGTTTCTTTATATTGTCATTGGTTTCTAACATCACAATCGAATAGAGCACATGAGATATTTTTGAGGGTAAAACTTGTTGTGGCTATAACTTATGCTGTTTATCAACAAAACATTCTTCTCCTCTTTCCGTTTCATAATTTTCATTATTTTATATATAATTATTATGTCAAGAGGCAGGAGATAGCATAATTATATCAGATAGAATTTGCAGAAGTGGAAAACTGACTGTAGAGAATGGTCTTGTTAAATTGCATAGGGTTCCAGCTGAAGCAAGGTGTGCCTCTGCAGGGCCAGAACATTCTAATTTTTCAGAAGAGAAACAAGCGCCACCTATTGAAGTATCATGCCAGTCGTTTGATGATGTGAAACAGTTCAACATATCATATAATAAAAGTCACATACAAAGCAAAAATGGGATAAATGGACCAACTCATATTGCTCAGCTCAATGCTGTTCCTGGTTATACTGTTTTGATTGATGAAGTGGCTCCCCAGCAGGTGACTGATGTTGGCAAGCCAGTATGGACAGCATTAATTGATGATCATCTAAAGGTTAATGTCAATGAAGGGATAAAGGCAAGCAGACCTCTCAGGAAAGTTGTATCTGGCCCACAACCCATAGATTCTACCAAGAATACTTCTACAAATAATTCTGAGATTCGGAAAAAATCTAGTAGAAATAAATCCTTCTCAAATGATATATCATTTGATTCGTTTGAAATTGGCCTCAGCATGCCATCGACAATGCCACCTTCTAATGATGGTAGTGATAAAGGTAGCTCCATTAGGTTAATTAATTCAAAGTTTGGGGTTTTCAGAAGTGATGATTCCAAAGGTGTTGCTGGCAGTTATTCACCACCCTACCTTGATGAGGAAATAGATACCAATTCAGCTGCTGCTGCCTCAGCAGCTGCTGTGAGGAAAGCAATAGAGGAGGCTCAAGCAAAGATTAAAATAGCAAAAGAATTGATGGAGAGAAAGAAGCAAGGCTTTCAAAATCGTGTAAAACCAAGCTTTAATGATGGCTTAAAAGCTGAGAGAAGGGAGATGAAAGCTGCAGAAAAAGCAAACAGATCCAAAGAGGAGGCACAGGAAATGCATCTGAAAGACTGCAGTCCAAAGCAGGTTTTCAATGGCTTGACAGAGCACAATGCAATAAAAGCAAGCCAAGCAACACAGGACTTCAGAAATGTGAAGAAATCATCTGCTGTGAAAAATGGTATTGGAGAAAGACATAGCAAGTGGGCTCAAGTGGATTCTAGGCTGGAAGCAAAAAGTGGGAAAACAACAAAAGAGTCTTCTGAGCCTGCTGGTACCGGTGCAGACAGGGAAACAGCATTGGAGGTCAACAGGGAAATCAATGTTGAGAAAATGAAAACATCTGCTGATGAAATTGAATGCGAGGAGAAGATGACAGGAGTAGAAAACATCAATAAGTCAATGAACACTGAGAAGAGATTTGAAGCATTTGACGAGGTCCCTAAGCAGGAAAAGGTCCAGTGGGAACTAAGGTCAGTAGAAGCAGCATTTCAGTGGGATATATACAGACACAGTGTCAAGTCAGCTGAAGAGCTTTATCAGCTGGAAGAAAATGAAGCGAAAATCAGAGTTGCCTATGAGCACAATGAAGCTTCTCAAATACCTGAAATGATCAATGAACAGGAAGAAGATAAAAGCACTGTAAGAAGGCTCTCTGAACCAGAAGAAAATGCAAAGTTTGAAATCCAAGAGTTGGAAAACAAAGATATAAAGAAAACAAAAGAGGCTCAAGATCAATTTGAAAATGAGAAGAGACAATGGGAGGCAGACCATCAAGAGGAAATGGTGAATCAATCAAATGAAGTTCCAGCGAGAGAAGAGAATGAGAAGGGACTAGATGAAATTCATAGGTTTAAAGTAAATGAAAGGGGACAGAAAGAAGATTTGAACGGGGTGGAATGTGAAAAGAAACAAGAAGAGCATTTTCACAAGGAAGAAAATGAGAAGATACAAAATGGTGTCCCCAAGCCAGGGGAAGCTGGAAAGTTGGTTCAAGTTCATACACAAGAACTAATTGGTATCAGACATAATGGCTTTCGGGACAAAGAAGAAAGTGAGAAGAGGCAGAAAGAGGATTATGAGACAAAAAGCAAAGGGAACGTGGAAGAGGCCAAAGAGAATGAGAGGATGCTCAAAGAAGATTGTCAGATGAATGAAACTGAGAAACACAATTCTTATGAAGACGTAGAATCTGAGAGGATACAAACAGAGATTCATCTGGTGTCAGAGGACAAGGGAAAAATGGAAGTGACTGAAGGGACTTTCATGTACCAGGAGGACAATATGGAAGCATTGAATCATGTATATAAGCTGGATGAAAATGAAAAGGCAGGCAAACCTGATGAAGCCAATGGAGATGAAGAAAACTTTGAAGGTGAAGAAGTTACTGGTGTAGTTACAGTTTTAGATAATGAGAGGATGATTGAGGATTTTTTTCCTAAAGAGACTGGAAAAGGGTCAAAAATAGTTGAAGAGACAGATGACCAGTTGGAAGGAGAGAATCTTGAAACTGTTGATGCAGAGCATGGTCTCATTGGGCTTGATGGAAATAAGGAGCAGAGAGCAGATGTATATTCAGGCGAAACTGACTTGAACTTAGATCACAAGCAAAATAAATATCATGTGACAGAATATGAGAGAGTCTGTGAACAGAAAAATCATTCTGAAGAAGCAACTTCGCAGTCAGATGAAAACGAACAGGATGCCAGCAACTCTGAAATCAGCTTCAATGATGAAGAAAGCGACCATAATTTTGTATCCTCTAATGAGGAAAGATGGTTAGGTAAAGGGATAGAATCTGAGACATGTTGTGACCTAGAAAAGCAGGTTGAAGAAGCAGTTTGTGGATTGGGAGAAATTAATCAGGATGGAAAAGAGCCTGAAGTCGCAATTAATCACGAAGAAGATGAGACTTTTTTTGAATCTTCTTCCCAAGAAAAATGGGTGAATAACAGTATTGATGTTAAGGCAAGTCAGCTACCTCATGTTTTTGAAGGGGAAGAAAAGAATATGGAAGTATCTCAGGTGGAGCAGGAAGAAAAGAAATTGCAAATATCTGAGGAGAGAACAAACCAAAGCACTAATAAGGAGGAAAATTATCAAGAAACACGGACAGTAGAAACTAGGGAAACTGAAGAGAATTTGCAGAAGGAAATGAAGTTGGGAAAGAAACACCATGAAAGAAAGGAAGAAGTGAAAATAAGGGAAATGGAAAAAGAAAAGGAAAGAATAGCTGTTGAAAGAGCAATTCGAGAAGCCCGTGAAAGGGCTTTTGCCGAAGCCTGTGAAAGGGCTGCTGCTGAGAGAGCAGCTGCAGAAGCCCGAGAAAGGTTAGAGAAGGTTCCTGCCACTAATGGTAAGTCAGCAGCTGAGAAGGCATCTATGGAAGCCAAACTAAAGGCTGAGCGTGCTGCAGTAGAGAGAGCTACTGCAGAGGCAAGGGAAAGAGCACTAGAAAAAGCGTTGTCTGAGAAAGCTTCTTTTCAGATGAGAAATCAGGCTGAAAGGCCTGTAAGTGAGAAGTTTTCTGGTGCTTCAAGAGATTCTGGAATCAAACCTAGTGTGAGTTACTTTTATCATTTTTTTTCTTACACTTTCTTGTTATCATTATGCTGCATCTGTATGGAAATTAAGATTTGATTTTCATTCAGGATCAACATAAAAAAGGTTCAGGTCCTTCCAGTAGTTCAAGATATCCGATCTTTTCAAATAATGATGGTATGAAATACTGTAAAAAAAGCTTCATTGTATTTTCCAAGATATTATTATCTGCTTATGTTGTGCCTGCTTCTGAACAATGCATCTTTTGCGTCATAAAGTCCCCTCATCAACAGATAGATTTCCTGGCACTAATGGTGAATCAGCTGAAAGGTATAAAGCTACATTTGACAGGAATCAGCGGACAGCAGAACGTGCGGTATGCTTCTAGATTGTAATTTGAATATAGAAACCTAAATCTTCTGAATTTTAACTGGCATTCTTCTTTTGAGGTCACTTTCAGGCAAAAGCTCTTGCAGAGAAGAATATGCGTGATCTCCTTGCCCAGAAAGAACAAGCAGAGAGAAATGTAATTATTTATTCAGTTAAAAATTTAATACCCTTGCAATAATGACAATGTATGAATGTTTCTTATTGTCTTGGACTGAAATTTAATGGCAGAGATTAGCAGAAATGTTGGATGCTGATGTCAAACGGTGGTCAAGTGGGAAGGAGAGGAATTTGCGTGCACTGCTCTCAACACTGCAATACGTGCGTAGTTGTTTCTATTTGTTCACAAATTCATCTCCATGCATCTCTCTACTTCTAAAATGCTATATTTGTTTGGGGTAGCTTACCATATGAAGTCTGGATTTCTGATAGACCCAGGGTTTTATGCAATTAGTCTATGACTGGGAAAATCTTTTCCTTTGCTGGAGTATGTCTTCTGGTTCGAAATCTCTTGAATTTATGATAATCCTGTTTTGTGAGAATAAAACAACCGTCTATAAAAGACTGTTTTGAAACTTGCAATTTGCATGAATGGCGCTAAGCCTTAACTTGGTATATCTCTACAGTTGATGAAAAAATAATTTGGTTTTCATTTTTACTCTAACAGCGATGGCTGTTTGATTAAAACTCGTTACTAATTACATAAATGAACACCTTTGGGTTCCTATTGATATTTATTGTGCTGTGTTTTCTTCACATGATTACTGTCAGACTGTCATTTGCATTGGTTTTGTTATTATCTCTAATTAACTAGTGCATTGGATAATGATCCAGATGCGCTTGCTGGATATCCCTTTCAACCTGGTTTTTTCTATTCTTGCAGATCCTTGGCTCTGATAGCGGTTGGCAGCCAATTCCTCTCACAGATCTTATATCAACTGCCGCTGTGAAGAAGGCATACCGTAAAGCCACTCTTTTTGTTCATCCAGACAAGTTACAGCAAAGGGGTGCGAGCATACAGCAGAAATACACATGCGAGAAAGTTTTCGATCTTCTGAAGGTGGGCTTTTCTCTCTCTTTGCTTAAATGAGAACTGTCTCACAGCCTATAGAAATTGCTGGATTCGTTGAGACTCAAGTTGATTCAGGGGGGAAAAAGCAACCAATGACATCACATATAAAGCTCTTATTTTCAAAATGGAAATCCCACTTGCATTGCATTTGATCGAAAATGGAACTAAAAATTGATAATATGAACTGATGTCATAAGTTTTTTTATTCCTATCTGGGTAATCTCACGACCTATTTTTCTGCCTGCAGGATGCTTGGAACAAATTCAATTCAGAAGAACGGTAGACATCGAGGTATCATCCACTTTAGGCAAACTGCATGTTGTAATTGCATCAAAATACATTATTTATGATCGAATTCTCAAAGGTACAAATAGGAAAATTATTGTAGGCATTCTTTTTAACAGTTATGTAACTTTAAAAAGACAGCTGGTAGTGGGAAACTGGATCTATTTGATATTTTGATGCACATATAAGGAGATTCTCAAGAACCTAGTATTATGCTGAATATGGATCAAAATACGCACCTGTAGACATTAAAACTGACCATGGTAACGCAACCAGTGGCCAGGTGATTACATAAATTCCTTGCAAGAAGCGCACTAGTGATGCAAGTTCAAATAAAACAACCGAGTTCCTACCCTACAGCTAGTGAGAGCCGAATAGAATAGGCTGAGACTACAAAATTCTAAATCTCTTACAACTGAAATGAAATTGTAAAATAAAAATTGAGATAACTACAAATTCAACAGCCTGAGAAACTGGCGCTTGCTCATGATGCTTCAGGCAATAGAAGACATAGGTTCGATCATAGGTGGATGATATGAGATCACAGACCAAGCACATGAAGCATTATAGCATTCTGTGCATGCATGCGGTTCTCAGCCTGCGGGAAAACAATAGAATTTGGAGCTTCTATGACACCATCTGTTACCTCTACACCTCTCTCTGCTGGTAAACAATGCATAAAATATGCTTTTGAACCAGCTAATTTCATAAGTTCTTCATCCACCTGCAATGTGTTGCATGTAAATAGCCAAAATAAGAATCATAAATTCTCGGTGTTTTGATACAAAACTTGTTTAAGATAGATTTACTTGTAAGGATTTTGAAAGCTTCATTATCCAAATCAAAAAGAATTGCAGAGCCGGCAAATTCAACATGGAATTAAACAAAATTAATTATTTTGCAGAAGCTTTGCAATTGAAGGAAAAAGGATGCAAAGAAGTGATGATTTTTCTAATGCTCTGCAGCCTGCAGTTACTGTAATTTCACATTCCCATGAGATATCAAGACATCCACAGCAAGAAGAAAACTAACTAGACAGAGCTCAATCTAATGCATGGCGCCACATTGCCAAGTTAAGAAATGAACAAAGTTAAGATGAAAGCTTTCCAAAATATCTTTCGTTATTTTCTCTCTTCTTGCCAATGCAGTGGTATGCTGTTAATTTAAGTAAATTGCAACACGAACTCAGCAGGGTTTTGGATTTACTAGTTATTACAAATATGGGAGTGCCAAAATAAGAGCCAAACAGTTTCAAGTATCTGCGTGCAATCCTTCATCCACTACATATATATTATTTAAATGATCCTAAGATGAAACTCTTTTGCACCACCGCAGAAAACCAACTCATTTTTAAACAAATTCAATATACAATCATTGGCATATCAAATTTAGCATGATATGGAATTTAACTTGATTAAAATGAAAGGATTAGGACTTAGAAACCTCACAGCTCACAATAATTTTACTGAGCACTCGTGACCATCTAAGTTTTTATTCATCATGAGACAATTCATACACTATTGTCAATGTTGTGTATGACTTATATACATAGTAAGTGGACAGATACTGGAGTGCAACGACAACATTTGTTCTTGTGGGGAGTTTCTTGGCTATTTTATGGATTACGGATTAAGTGAATTGGGGTATAAGAGTATTTTTGTAAAATTTTACCGTACATGTTATATATATATATAACATGTGTATTGTAACTTGATTTCGAAGTACCATTAATAAGAAAACCTAACTGCTTTGCTTCCGAAGACGTAGATACATAGCCGAACCTCGTTAAATCTTGTGTTTTTGCTCTTCTCTTATATTTTCTTGCTATTTTCGTTATTTTTCAACAATCAACATATTTTAATGTGATGAGCACGTCTGTTACAATGAATGCATTAATGAGAGGAATGGCAAATACCTGAAACCCTTGAAATACTTTATGACGGTGTGCAGCCTCTTCTTTCTGGCCCATGCTTGCCCAGACATCTGAGTATACAACATCGGCTCCTCTAACAGCTTCGTTTGGATCATTTGTGATCTCAATCTTGCTGATTCCAGCCTGTTGTGCCTTCTGAACTGTCTCTGCATCTGGTTCAAAACCTTTGGGACAGGCACAAACAAAGTGGAAAGGAATAACAGCTGCCAGCAGCAACCAAGAGTGCACAACGTTATTTCCATCCCCAACATATACAACCTGAATTTGAAGAAGGGTTTGGAATCATATCAGAAATTGTACACTTGCATAGTTTAGATACAACACATCCAAAATAAAAATAAAAAATGAAACTACATTGAGTGGCAGGATAGCAAGCTAACCTTGGTTCCTTCCAACCGACCAATGTGTTCAATAATTGTGAGGGCGTCAGCCATTATTTGGCAAGGGTGGTTGTAGTCAGTCAGGCCATTAATTACAGGTACAGTTGCATAATTTGCAAGATCAAGAATATCCTGCACACATACAAATAAGTAACTGCATCTGTAAATATCAATATGCAAAAAGCTAGCTCTCAAGGAAACTTGAAAAGAAAAATCATCAAAACCACTGAAATATTGCAAGTTACAAGATGTCACATCTTCCTTACTTGCATGCAATTTGGTACCAGAAGTCACTCAAATCATCACATAAATCTTTATCTTGCATGATCTTGCATGAATCCAGAGAAATTGACACAAAAATATGCATACATGTACATACGCATAGCCTTATAGAGAAACTGAAATATTGCATGTTACAAGATGTCACATCTTCCCTACTTGCATGCAATTTGGTACCAGAAGTCACTCAAATCATCACATAAAACTTTATCTTGCACGATCTTGCATGAATCTAGAGAAATTGACACAAAAATATGCGGACATGTACATATGCATAACCATATTAGAGAAGGAATTAACGACAATTCAATCATCCGAAGGAATTGCCATTTACACAAGAAACTCACCAGCATACCTGATGAGCAAAAACACGAGCCATGATGATATCATTATAGCGAGACAAAACACGAGCAACATCACGAGTTTCCTCTCGTTTTCCCATCTGGATGTCATCAGGTCCTAAATATATTGCATGTCCTCCAAGCAAGAAGAACCCAGTCTCAAAAGAAACCCGAGTTCTCATAGAAGGCTTTGCAAAGATCATTGCCATGGTCTCTCCTTTAAATGGGAGGAATGTCCTGTCTCCAGATTTTAACAGTGCCTTGACCTCTGCTGCTCGGTCCAAGATCCTCATGATAGTGGCTTTGTCAAAATCGTTAATGTGAAGAAAATCCTTAAGCTCAGTTTTCGCTGCACAATAAGCATCAAAACAGAAAAGAACTTAAATTAAAGTGCAAGTGGCAGTAGCACAAACAGGTCCGGTAACAAGAACATGAAATGCTAAAATTACTTATCAAAGCTGATTATAACGATTAGAAAGCTGATGCTTTAAGAGCTTTTGAACAACTATTAACAGTCGGAGAACCACTATCACATTAAAGGAAACTATTGGTAGAAAAAATCTCACATACTCCAGAAACTTTTCCTTATTGTTCAAAAATCAACAATCAAGACCGTCGATTTCAACTCCCCAAGCAAGAAATCGACCCAAAATTGATAAACATACCTAAAACACAAAGAAAACTGGATGCCTACATTGTGAATAATGTCAGCCTTTCTTCATGTTGTGCATTTTCATCGCTAAAACCGTATTTCAAAAAATAGCGCACAAAAATTCGACGACCCTATCACTGGAGCCTCATTTTCTCTTTCGAAGGATGCCTAAAACCCTAATCCCACACCATTTCGTTCAAAAGGAATGATTTCAACCAAGACTCGTGATAACACTATCACATTCGCTAAGCGAGATCAAACAAGAAATTTGAGAAAAATTTGAAATACGGAGATGGACCTTTGCCATTGACAGAATAAGAAGTTGAGGAGGTAGAAGAGGAGCTTTGGCAGGAGATTCTTCCAGAAAGCGCCCAAGAAGACACCGATACACTGGAGAATCGGGAAGACCGCGAGAAAATATCAGCGTAGAAAGCAGAGGAAGACGAGTAGAGAGATACTTTGTTTGATGGAACTGCACAGTGACACGAAATCGCCGCCATTGTTTGTGTTCTTTTGGATTGTAGTAGTAGCAGTTGCAGTTCAGTGATTTATCATTGATGTTAGTGGGTTTTATGGGGGGGCGAAGATTACGGAAATATCCTCGGACCTCGGAGAGGATGGAACGACCCCGTTTCTTTGTAGTGTATTTAGGAGCAGAGCGGGCATGCAATGGTATAGCAGCAGTATATGTACAATTCTGTGTGGTATGGAGTATATGTACAATTTTTTAAGTTCAATCCATTAAATTTAATTTTATAAAAATTAAAATTAAATCACTTCATGAAAATCCATTAATCCCTATTTAATTAACTGTTAGATTCAATTTTTATGTGCTTAATAAAAAAAATTTTGATTTTCCACTATCAGAACACAAGCTATATATTTCTTTTTAAGCTATTATTTGATTTTCAAGTACTTGGTAAAATAATTATTATAATTTTAACATATGTTGAATTTAAATTTCATCCAATGAAAGGATTATTTGGAGAGTCAATTAATATTTTGTCGAATTTCGTTAGTATTCTATGTTCTAATTCTGAACTTGGATTGTCCAAATATAAATTATAAATTGAAATTAATTAGTTTTTTTCTCAGTAAAAAAAAAGTTTCTATTAAATATTTTTTTAGAAAATAATTATTTTTGTTAATTAAGAAGAATTATATATTTTGAACTTATAAATATAAATTCCAGTTTATGAAATCAAAACACTATATAATGATCTGTAAGGCGACTAAAATGGCTGTGTTTAATTAAAAAAATAAAAACAAATTTGAATTACATTTTCCCGAATGCCAAGGCTAAAATTCATCCATGATTATTAATGCTTGTTATACATCCTGAGCATGTTGAGGAGTGATTGTTAGAAATTACTTTAGCCGAAAGATCGATAGTAATGAACTGAATGTTGTTGAATATGAATTTAAGAGTTTCTATTCACCATTTTTAAACATGAGTTGTCACTAATGTAAGATATTTTATTTTAATATTTTATATTTATGGTCTTTTAATTGAGATATCAGGACAAATTATAAATAAATAGTCATAAGAATTTGATCAATTCTTTATTTATGCAACATTTTATTTATTAATTAAGTGTGAGAGATTTTGTATGGACTCAGATAATAATATGTGTATGATAGATAACTCATAATTACTATATACCGGTGAATTAAGTTTCTCTTGTTACTAACTCTAATAATTAAGTTTCTCCATATAAGAAATGATAAAGAATAAGAAAAGAGAATAAAAAGAATTTTATCATTTTTGAGTTAGAAAACGAGAGAAAATCTTAATGCAAAATTTCTCGGATCGATTTAAAAACGATGAATTCAGCCAAATCAAATACATATCTTCTTCTTTCTCAATTAAACTTGTTTATTTTGTATTTTAAATAGCATGTATTAGATTCTGGAGTTAGATTTGTCAGATTTTCGCGATAAATCTCTCCATCAACTAATAGTAAATACATTTAAATTAATCTATGATAGATTCAATCTAAATAAATATTATTACGAGAAGAGAAATATTATTTTTGAAATACATCTAAGTTCATCACTGGTTCGAAATCCGAAACATGGAAAGGAAAAAAGAAAATTGGAAATGGAGGGTGATTCTCGATTGCAGATTCACTTATATGGCCACTGCAGGAACCTGAGCAGGAGGAATGACTTTCTCAGCCACTTGGTCCCCATCACAGGTCAGAGGAAGCAATCTCTTTGCTCGGCATGTTTCCACTGCTCCTACCAACATATCTTCCAAGCTAAATTTGAACTCAAATCCCAAGTCCGTGAGCTTTTTGGGAGAGAAAACGGGATTCTTTATATCCTCATCCTCCACCCCTTTAATCCTAATTAACAATATAAATGCATGTATAAGATTAGTGAACTTAATTCTCTAAAATCAAGCATAATTTGTTGATCATTAATTGTTTCTATTTATAGTTAATTAAGAAAAAGGTTTATAGTATAGTATAGGATAGTATTTATTACTTGTCAGCAACATTATATTGTGGATATTTTTGAGCCAGCACTGCTGCAAGTTGATGAATGTTGGCATCGTGGGAGGAGCAAATGTAACGACCCCTAGCTTTTGGATGCTCATACAGAAATATGTGAGCATTGCAGAGATCATCCAAGTGCACATAATGCCCTTGCTTTATAATGGAATAATGGGCTTCATTTCCTGTGCCAAAATAAGTAAAAGGACATTATATATATATATATATATATATATATATATATATATATGGTATTAGTATATAATAAGAAAATACTTGAATTTCACAAAACAATTTTTTTTTTTTTTTGAACTGTAAGAAGAATTAAAGGCACCTGTGATTAGAGAAAGAGCAGTTATAAGGCTAGGTGGCATGGATGGCGTAATAAATGGACCGACCACAAGAGTTGGGATAATAGTGATAAAATCAAGATTGTTTTCTTCAGCGAACTTCCATGCAACCTTCTCTGCCAGAGTCTTGGAGACGAAATACATCTGCAAGAATTTGCAAGTTCTCAAGTAAACTTTAAAAAAAAAATTATATGATATAATTTATATGCAATGGGATACAAATAAAAGAATAAAAAAGATTATTAGTTTATATACAAACCCATCCAGTCATCCTTTTGGTGAGAATGAAATCGAGATCACTCCAGCAGTTTTCGTCGTAGACATCTTTCCTGTGTTCTTCAACGTCCACAGTTCCAGCAGAGGATGTAAATACGATCCTTCGCACAGTTTTTGTCTCTGCACATGCCTTCATTATGTCTAATACTCCACTTATCGTTGGTTTTATCACTTCATTCTGCCCACCAAACCAAACAAAACAAAACAAAACCCCTTTTATCTAACTCACCCTTAATTAAAAGTGCTTTACGAACATCTGCCCACGGCCCAACATTGATATTAAGTGGGTCTAGCTCCAATATCGTATTGAAATTAAGTGGGTCTCATTGGAATATTTACGAAATATTTTTTTATATTATTATTATTATTATTTTATCATCGAATTCTTTTTATTTTTTTCAAAAAAAAGCTGAAAAAAATTGCATTAGTAGCAAAGGTGAGCTATTTCTTATCATCAGAAAATAAATATATATATTTTTTTATAAAATTTTACCTGTCATAAAGATTATTTTGTAACGTCCTTATTATTTGTCGCAAAATTAATTTCCTCAAAAAATAGATTGTCTTCGTATTAAATTCTTCACCAAGTTATTTTTCCCTAATTAAATATAGGTGAGAAATTTTGCCTCCATTGCAAATTTTAACAAAATAACTTCTATTATCACAAAAATAAATATATTGTGAAGAAAGTCTTTAATGTCAACAAAGACTTATTTTATGATGCAATTGCTCTGTCAAATTATCTCCTTAAAAAAATGAAAAATTCAGTCTTCATAATAAATTATGAAGCTATATTTTTGTTTGTCACCAAATACGTAGGGACATAATTGTACCTCATCACGAAGTGATTTTTGTGACGTATTTATTATATTGTCACCAAATCATTTTCTAAATGAATGGTCACAAAATTAATTTTCACCAAAGACTATGAAAATTTTTTCACCATAGCAAATTAGATGAATTATTTTTTGTAATCAGTGTATTAGTGCCTAACTTGTATTTGTTTATCATTAATTATTATTAACTTCTCCACCAAATTTTTCCCTTCCAAAAATGTATAGAAAATTTTGCCCCTATAGCAAATAATTAAAAAATATTTTTTATTGTCAGACAATAGGTGTACTAATGACTTGTATCCCGGTACAAATAATAACATTTGTAATTAATAAATATTATTTCACCATCAAATCATTTCCCTCAAGAAAAGAAAGTGGGAAAATTTGCTCTACGAATCTATTAGCGTTATAAGATAATCTCCGCATCAATTTAGTGTAAAAATAAGAAAAAAATAAAAATAGTGTAAGAATTTTGATCTCCAACTGAATACTAAAATAGTGTCAAAATTGGTGTTAGTTACAGTACTGTGCCATATTTAGCGTTACACTGTAACTACGTTATTTTAGATAAAAAAAAAAGTAAATTGCAGGCGAAAGAAGAAGAAGAAGAATGAGTAAGAAGAAAAGAAAGGGAAGAGAAAGAGAGGGCATGAGAAAAAGGAATTTGGATTTTTTTTAAGTTAAATAATTTTATTTATATTTAAAAATAAAATTATTAATTTTCAATTACTAAATTTTACCCAAATTTATATTTTTTTATAAATAAATTTATTATATTTGAATAAATAAATTTTTAATTAGTAAATTGATGTTTAATTAATAGTAATATTTAAATTGATCTTTTTTTCATAATTAAATTGTAATTTAATTAAATTATATCATCCAATTAAATTGTATTCTAATATTTTTAATATTATATAATTTTAACTCCATAACAATTTAATTTCTTAATTGAATATAATTGAACAAAAAAATTTAAACTAATATTCGCAAAAAAAAATTAAACTAATTTTTTAAACTAATATTTTTTAATTAACAAATTTTATTAATATTTGATATTAAATTGAATTTGTATTTTATAATATTATTAAATAATAAAATTTTTAATATTGGATGAATATATTAAAAAAATATTTATTTTGTAAAATAATTATATAGTCTAAAATTAATAAAAAATATAAAATAAAGTATAAAGAGAAATATATATAGAATATTCTTTTTGGTGTAAAAAATAGTTTAATGGGTTGGAAATAAATTTACGTTAGTCACAGTATTTTGATGTAAAAGTTATAACACTATTTTGGCACAATAGGTTAGAGATGGCCTAAGATAAATGTATGGATGTTGTATTTGCTATTATTAAAAAAAAAAAAGTTTAGCGTGGGCTCATAAAAATTCGTCACCAAATGTGACATTTACGTGCGTCACAATAAAAATCATCACGAAACATGCAAATTTCTGTAGGAAGCCACAGTACCTCAGGGTCCTTAGACTCGAAATCCATGGGTGTGGCAACATGGAAAACACCAGTGCAACCATTGATGGCATCACCAAAACTTCCTTCAACAGATAGGTCAGCTTTCCACAAGGTCAAGTGGGTCTGAGCCTTAGGCAATTCTAACAAATGCTGCACCTTCTTCATATTATCTGTTCAAGAAATTTACGAAAACAACAAAAGAGACTATTAAAAAAGATTAATTTAACAATAAAGCGCAAACAAAACTTGTCTAATTATAATTACAATAATAATTATAAAAAAGATTATAGATGAACGTGAAGCAGAACCAGGGTCCCGAACGGTGGCCCGAACTGTGTAGTTGTTTTCAAGAAGTCTCATAATGAGCCATGATCCTATAAAGCCAGAGGCACCGGTCACACACACTATTTCTTCAGATGATGATCCCATGGCCTTTTTTAATAAAAAACTAGATTAGATGTCAATGGTAAAAGATATTGGAAGAAACTGAATAATAAGAAATACAAATGAATTATCCCTCATTATATTTATACTAGAAAAACAGGGGTATTAGTTGAAAATGTTACAACGTGTTCAACCAACCATCGTTGCACGGGGACTGTTGGTTGTACTTGCTCACGTTATCTGCCCCTCTACATTTTCTTCATGAAAATGAAGTCCTAAAATTATTTCTAGAAGCCTATTGGAGGAAATGAAAAAAAAAAATTCATCTTCTCCAAATTGCACAAGGAGTTATGATTTTTCCCAAAAAAAAGGAAAAGAATAAAGAATTGAAATAGAATAGGAATAAAAGAAACAATCCCAGATTAGGA
Source organism: Triadica sebifera (assembly GCA_023653625.1). Lineage (NCBI taxonomy): Eukaryota > Viridiplantae > Streptophyta > Magnoliopsida > Malpighiales > Euphorbiaceae > Triadica > Triadica sebifera. Next base: position 32,452,385 of record CM042899.1, read on the forward strand.
ACTTCGAGATGAATAGGTGACCTTTTTCTTTTCCTCTTTGAAAGAGAAAACAACTTCTTAGTTTCCTACAGTGGACTATTAAGAATATTTTGTAGGCTTCTTTCCTGCATACATATATATGATATACATATTTATTTTATAATTAAATTTTTAATTTTTTTATCTTTTTTAATTTAGTTTACCATTTTGATCCATCCGTTACTCAGCGATCAAATTAGATTAGCTCACTGATCAGTTAACAATCCTGACTAATCGTAGATGTAATAAATTTTATTTTATAATTATATGTGAAAATGGATGAATAAATCAGTACTGCATGAGATTTCGAATCTCTTGTATCAAAAAAATTCATATATAAATATTTTAAAAATATAAAAATCGGCAGAATTATACTTAATTAGTTAGCATATCATATAGTAAGAAAAAACGAAATAATTATAGATGGAAAATTTATTTATAATAATAGAAAAAATGTGAGTTATTCTATTGATAAATTCCATAAGTAATTTATTATATTCTTTTCAAGTGGTAAAATTCAAGGATGATCATTTTGGAGGAGGAAGCAATCCCTTTGCTCTGCATGTTTCCACTGCTCCGATAAACATATCTTCTAAGCTGTATTTAAATTGAAACCCTAAGTCGGTCAGCTTTTTAGAAGAAAAGACTATATTCTGCAAGTTCTCATCAACGCCCTTGAACCTGTGAGTATTTACACTAATTAATTATTTTAATTTGCAATAAATTACAATTTAATATTTGCAGTAATTTTATAACAAAGAAAAAGTAATTTATAATCTACTTTGAAGGAACATGGTACTCAGGATATTTTTCTCTGATAAATTTTGCAAGATGAAGAATGGTGGCCTCATGTGAGGAGCACATGTAACGTCCTTGTGCTTTATGATTCTCGAACAAATATATGTGAGCCAAGCAGAAATCATCCAAGTGCACAAATTGGCCTTGTTTTATAATGTGGTAATGTGATTCAGTACCTGTTCGATTCAACAAAATTATAACTATATGACAGATTTTTTATTTTTTATTTTTTGCTACATAAATAAATAAAATTAAATATATTCATTGATGACGACAAGAAGTTTTTTCTTTTCTTTTATTTATTTATTTATTTGGGTAGGATTGATTTACCTGTGATTGGAGAAAGTGAAGTTATGAGGCTGGGTGGCATTGATGGCCCTAAAAATGGACAGACAACAAGTGATGGTATGATACTAATGAAATCAAGATTATTCTGTTGGGCAAACTTCATTGCTTCTTGCTCTGCTAGGGTCTTGGAGACGAAGTACATCTATGCAAGAAGAAAATGTTATATTTCGAATTAGCTTTGAGCCTTGGATTTACAATTGGCAATTAGAAGAAGTTATACTAGTCTATTTATTATAATACTTTTAACTGTTTTTTTTTTTCTTTTTTAGCTTTGGATTGGATGGAAAAGTTATTGGCAAAACTGAAAGCGATAAGAATGTAAAAAAAAAAAAAAAAGTAAAGGTAAATGCAAACTCATCCAGTCATCTTCTTGAAGAGGATAAAGTCTAAATCACTCCAGCAAGTCTCATCAAACATAGATCTGTGTTGTTGCTGAACAAAAACAGCTCCAGCAGATGATGTAAATATGTCCCTTCGAACCGTTTATGCTTTTAGGATGTCTAATACCCCATTTATTGTTGGCTTTATCACTTCGTTCTGCATTTTCATATATTGTAACACCATTTAACAATTAACAATTTAGATATTTCAATGCATATAGCGAAATCCCTACTTGGAAAAAAATCCTTTACATATTTTAATTATCTAAGAAATCATTATAGAAATTAATATGTTCATTTTATTTTTATTTTTTTTTGGAAAAGAGAAGTTTATGTTATAATTTTTTGATTTTTTTTCTTTTACCAAGAAATAATGCCTCGGGGTCCTTGGACTCAAAATCCATAACACTCCATTGCTGCCTTGTATTGCTTCATGAAAGCTGCTGCCTTCCACAGAAAGATCAGCTTTCCATAGAGTGAGGTGGGTCTTAGCATTAGGCAACTCTAGTAAATGTTGCACTTTCTTGGCATTATCTGCCATCATAATCAGAAGTCATTCGCCCAAAATTCCTAATTAAAAGGTAGCTACAAGTTACTAAAAAAGAAAAAAAAAAAATTCAAACCAAACCAGGGTCCGCACTGTGGCTCGAACCATGTAACCACGTTCCAGGAGTCTCATCACGAGCCATGACCCGATGATAACGGTTTCTGTGTCGGTTTTGGATGCCACGACTCTTGAGCTAAGTGTTAGGTAGACGAACAGGAAAAGGAACTGAAATAATGATGATCATGCCGGGTGACAATGATTTGGCATTTATTTGCTGGCTTCTTCGCCATTCGTTTACTTTATGGACGTGATGATGTCATCTCCCCATCACGTGATCACCTGCCCGTCATATCACGTGCTTGGTAGCCGCAGCTGCCTTTTTGTTAGGATAACTTCATTTTTCAATTTCTATTATTAGGAAATAATAAAAATTAGGCTTAATCCGTATCCTATCTTATGTAGGTAAATATTAATTGCCTATGACTTCCTGTATTTTATTTTCAACTTAAAAAGATGTTTATACGTAATTTTTTTTACCTAATAAACACTTGTATGAATTTGTTTTTTTATATATTTAAGCACCTATATACTTGCATAAGAAAGCACATAATTTTGAACTAAATTTCGTCAATGTCAGCATATATAAGTATTTAAAATTTAAATATTAAAAAAAAACATTTTCAAATCTAATTTTTATTAGAAGCTAAGAAATCTATTTTTTTTTAAATTTTGGTTTAGGGAAAACAACAGCTCTATTAAAAAAAACATGTTTCAATTTCACACTCAATCCCAAATGATACAGAAAAGAGTCCTTAGACAGACTAAAGGACACACCATATGTCAAAGTTGGAATTTCTTTAGTAACGGTCTCTCTTTCTCTGCGATATTGGAAAACAAAATCTTGTTGGTTTCCTTTAACGCAACATATCAATAGTTGTGCGTATCAATCTGTCTTCAATTCTTCAAATTCCGGCTAAACCAATCGTTGAAATGCAAACTAAAAAAATCCGGATGACAACTAGGGGCTAACAATTTACACCAAACAGCCTTAGCAACCAAACAGTCACGGTGAAACATGACTGATATTTTGAACATCATGATGACAAAATAAAGCAGTAATCATCTTGGGCCAGTCGCCTGCGACACCTTTCAGAGTTGGTCAGCAATTTCCCTTGCACATAGCCAGAGGAACGATTTGATACGGTGGGATTTAAACTAGATGATATTAGAGTTTTATTGGCATGAGCCCCTTGTGTTTACAGAATTCAATGGCTTCCGGGCAAAAATATCCACCACAGCAAATTGGTACTCACAACTCTGTCAAGCTTATTCAGTCAAAAAAAAAAAAAAAAAGCGCTCTGTCAAGCTCATTATGTAACAAAACTCCACCAGTTCATATATATAAATTTATAACTAAATGATTGATTTGCTTCACTACTGTCTTGATTCTATTTTCTTTTAATTACTTTGCTTGAACTATTAAAGTGGCATGAGTCCACCAGTTTGCAGCACTCAATAGCTTCTGCAAATATATCCCCCACATCAAATTTGCTAGAATCATACCTGAATGTGAATCCTAAATCCATCAGCTTCTTCGTGGAGCAAGGAACAGCCTTCAAAGATTCATGAGCACCCTCAAATATACAACATCATTAATGTTTAAGTACATCAATCAGTGAAATATAGTTTATTACATGAAACATATGGAAGCATTCTTTATATTATTTGTTCTAAACATACTTGTTACGGATGCTATACTCAGGATACTTTTGACTCAGTGATTTAGCCAGAGCAAGATGTGTACAAGCATGATTAGAGCACAGGTATCTTCCATTGGCTTGCGGATGCTCAAACAGGAAAATGAGTGCACTGCATACATCATCCACATGTACCACTCATAGTGTAGGCATCATCTTCAGCAGAGCTTCTTTTTCTGTCTTATGTAAGAGTTATTGTCATCTTGTAGATTAATTTCTAGCAATGTTAATTACAGAAAAAGGAAAATGAAAGAGATGATTGCATACTTAAAATCAAGGCAAGTCCCAAAACAATACTGAGAGGCCTCGATGGGGTGAGAAATGGACCAATAACAGTTGACGGATTGATGATAATGAGATGTAGGTCATTTTCTTTGGAAAATTCCATTTTCTAATTTCTCAGCTGTTGTTTTGCAGCAAAATATGACTACAAAAATTACATAGGTGAAGAGCAAGATCATTAAATTGTGCATATATACTCATTATTGAGACTGAATTAGTCTAATAGAAACTGAACAGAGTATGCAGAATTATATATGCAGTTTACATGGGTATGAATTGAGATCAAATTAAAATAGGAATGAAGTTTGAGGAAAAAGCTAACCCATCTAGTCATCTTCTGAGTATAGCAGAAATCAGCATCAGTCCAACAGTTCTCATCATAAAAGGGCGGTGGAGGCGGTGGCCGGACAACCACAGCTCCAGTGGTGGAGGTGTGGATGAACCTTTAGACGGTCTTGACTTTCAAGCAGGATCACATGAAGTTCAAGACCCCAGTTACAGTTGGCTTTATAATTTCATTCTGCCATAACAAATGAGTAATAACACAGGCAGCGTAAAAATTTACAGTATGATAAGCATTTCAAGTTGAGGCATGGTCAAGAAATTGGGAAAATTACATGATGATCTTGAGCAGAAATGAAGTCAAAGGGGATGGCCACATGGAAAACCCCAGTGCAGCCATGAATGGCATCATCAAACCTTACCTCCTCAAGTAGGTCTCCTCTCCAGAAGTTGAGGTGGGGGCTCGCTTTTGGCCACTCCACCAGATGCTTCACCTTGTTCATATTCCCAGCAGGCAATCAATTAAAGGGTCGATCGCCGCGTAAATTAAATATATATGCTGTTTAATTAAACCAAGAAAAACAAAACAGAATAAAGAATTGCATTTTGCAAACCAGGATCGCTGAGTGTTGCCTTGACAAAGTAGCCTCGTTGAAGAAGCCTCATGATCAACCATGAACCTATGAAGCCTGAGGCGCCTGTCACACATACTGTCTCGCCTTCCATCCTCTTAATTTTGGTTTAACTGGTCAGCTATCTCCACTCTGAGAGCAATTCAATTGGGCTAATTTCTTTGAAGAAAAGGAACATATTCATTCCATTAAAAGATTTCTATATCAATATAGATTACTAACATCAATTGGCAAAAATGACGATACAAATTTGACCAACCAAATGAGCAGCTCTATTGACCCAGTAGTTAGAGCTTGTAATTTTAATAAACTATACAACAAGACACTAAGTTATATGAGTTTGATTTTAGAATAAATAGATTGACTCGGTGTTAAAATAAATTGACTGTATGTTGATGTCTACAGTATATATATGTACAACCTAAATTTTCTAAAATACATTAACATAAAAACTATAAATGAATCAAACTAATCGTAATCTATTTTGATATCGGTTCTGAAAAAAAAATCGTTTGAAATTGTTTATTAATGTTAACGAGTTGAGGTCGAGTTCAAATCCGAGCTCAAAAACCTTATCAAATTCAAAATCGAATTTAATACTATTTGGTTCGTTAATTTGCGAACGTATTTATTTAAAAGTTCACAAATATTTTTATTTAAAAATTTGCGAACGTGTTTATTTAAAAAATCGCGAATATGTTCGTTTAAAAACTTGTAAATATATTCATTTATAACTCGTTTATATTATATTTTGTTATCGAATTCGTGCTTTTGTTATTATTAATTAACAAACCGAAATCAAATTTTTATTATTATTAGTTAACGAGCCGAAGTCGAGTTTTTATCATTATTAGTTAATAAGTCGAACTCATGCCAAAACTCGTTAAGTATAATAAATGAATTTTTTACGAGCCAAATTTAAATCGCTCTCGAATTTGATAATTTTCAAATGAGCTGAATTCGATATCAAATATAAAAACTCGAATCGAGCTTAATCCGAGTTTAAATTTGTAATAAATTTAAACAAATCGAGTTCGAGCTCACCAATATTCAGCTCGATTCGTTTGTAGTCCTAATTAATACTAATTGTAAACTCTACTCATTTATACCTATAATGATCTATGAAAATTAAAAGGAAATTATAAACATATTCTTGTTAGTATTAAGAAATATGATACGATTAAATAATGGTAATAATGGTAGCATATTCAGATTTACTGGAATGTTAAGAGTTAGGATATAATTAAATAATTATATTATATTCAGATTTACTATATTTATATTATGTTTGTGTATTGACAAAATCTGTTTCCTATACGTAATACGAATTTGCAACTCTCCCAGTAGTCGATTTCAATTAGCCATCGAAGCTGGCCTTTTTATCTTTCTTTCTTTTTGAGCCCTTGAATTGAATGGCTAAGAAATGGCCTAATAAGAATAGATGGGTAATCTCAATGAAACTGGGCAATTGAACTAACTTGGCCCAGAGCTACATTCAAAAGTTTTTTTTTCTTTTGAAGAAATAGCTACATTCAAAAGTTAGCCATGGTCAATGACATCAAAATCAGGTTGAAATTGGGTCCAATCTGCTTAAAGCAGGCTTTAGATTTAAACTCAGTCTGAACTTTGCCCCAGGTAGGCCTTTGGCGTTTTTTTTTTTAAAAAAAACTTTTAATTAATCTTGTTATAATCTACCTTTTAATCATTTTCTACCCCAAAATTTTTCTCTTCTTAAGCCTTACAATTAGATAAGTTTTTTTTTTTACTCACAAAATGAAGTTATTGTTTTCAAGTTATGTAACTAATGTTACACAATTTGATTCACGAGTTACAAAAAAATTGATTTTACAAGATGCTATGGTACTAAAACAAATTAGTTACCTATTTATACTTACAACTATATTTAAAAAAACGACAATAAAGAAAAAGAAAAGTACAAAAAATTTCAATATTTAATGGATTTGAATTTAAATATTGTTTTTCTTAAACAATTTGAACCATATTTATAGAATTTTTTTTTCAATTCAATTCGTTCAATAATTTTTTTTTATGATAATTTGATCTAAATGTATACCGTTGGTACATTCATTTCCGAATTCATCTCTATCTAATTTTCTCCTCTCAATCTCTTTTCTCCTTCTCTCTCTTTGCTTCTCCTCTTTTCTTTTAATTTCCCAAAAAAGAATTATATTATGTTCTCTAACTCCATCTACAAAGGAAAAAAAAAAACCAAATTGGTTCAATGAATCAAAAATCAGTATGACTGAACTAAAATTCATCGGTAACATTGCATTTGGATGAACCCAGAATTTGTTAGTCTTCCAATGTTTTATGGGGGTGTTACTTGTTAGGGCACATGATCATGTAAGAATATCCCTTGCCTAGTAACTCAGATCAGAGTGATGGGTCCTTAGATTCAGATAATTAAGGCATGAAGAGGTCCTGATGTACAATATCTACAAGCAAGATGCTTAAATGCTCTTGTCTATATATATTTAGAGTGATCCCCACATCTCCATCCAAATGCACAGATCGCGCCACCTCCATATGAAACCGCGTCCGTGGATTCCCTGCATGGCTTCTCCAACGAGAAACGACATGTTATATATTTTGTAATAATATAACAATATGTTAAATTGAGTGCTGAACTGAGAGTAACTGAAAAGGAGTGATATATACGTTTATCAAAATGGTGGATGTCGGCATTAAAATAATTTCTAGCTCAAAATAATAATTATATTAATTGTGTCTTTCACATGGGTACGTGGTACGAAAATTTGTGTTCACTGTTTAATGTTAAGGTTCAAACCGTTGCTTTCAATTTAAATTTGGTGAGAAAACTGAAGGAACAAAATTTGATAACGATCGAATTTCACAAAATAATATTTTTTTAAGAAATAATTACAACATTTAATCTCATAAAATTGGCTAAATGAATTGTCACTTTCATTTACACAGAATTCGCCTTTAGATGGATGAATTGAGTGTGAAATTTTATTTCCCCAATACTGATATGGGACACTCGAAATTGCACAAAATTCGTTATTTGTGTGGACGGATTCAGTACAAAATTTTGTTTATCATCATCACTGCCCTTTATTAGATACTCATTTGATGACTCTCCTTATTTCTCTCAAAAAAAGTTAAGTCGTCCTATTCACATTTGTCACCACCTTCTTCTTCTTCTTCTTCTTTATAATTTTAGTCATAATTTAAGGATTTATTATTTGTTTATTTTTATATAAGTCACTTAAAAACACTTTAGTTCTGGACGTGGGAAAACAAAATTTTGTACCGAATCCGCCCAGCAAAGGGTAGATTCTATGTGCTTAAATTAAAGCGTCTCACATTGATTTTTGAAATGTTTTTTTAAATAATATGTTTGAAATATCATCACAGACTGACAATAGCAATACGTAGTGCCATGCCCTAGCCAAAATCATGTGCAGACATAATACATGTCTTTTCTCGGTCGCAGATTTAAAAAGGCTGCTTTTGTAATAGTGACCACCGCAAGCTTTAATTTCTGGCCCTCTTACAAAAAAAAAAAAAAATTCCCAAATTCACTTTATTTTCAGGCCCCTATAAATCTAACAACTCTATTCACCCATATGTTGAATCTCTGATAGTTATATTTCAGTTAATTTATATAACAAAAGTTATGAGATGATTAATTTTGAATTCAGAAAATTTCGACAATTGTAATTGGAAAAGTTAAGAATTATGAGGGGGAGGTATGAGAATGGAGGGACAAGAATATGATCAAAGTGAAAAGCAAGAAAGAATGGGAATAGTTTATTCTTTACTTATTTTTTTATTGTCCCATTGACTTCATGGTTCGTCATTATTTCGGATACACGAGTTTTTCTAATAGAGTCATTTTATAATTACTTTGCTTTAATTAAACAAAAATAAAACATTATTAATTGGTAGATGATTGTCGTGAGATTATGATCTTATGACGATGGATGAACAAATTCAAAATAAAATAATTAATAAATTTTAATTTCGTGTTCGTTCGAATTCCAACAAATTTTTGTAAAAAAAAATTATAAAAAGAACCTAAAATCACAATATTATCAAAAATGAAATGTTCATGTGGGACAGTTCACACCTTCACACAGTCGCTTTCCTCATGATTGCTCCCAATTAAGGTTTGGATCCGAAGCGTGGGCGTGATAGATGCTAAATTTTGGGGAAAAGTTATGGCTCACTTTCGGCACTGCGCCTTTGGTCAACTGCACCAACAAAACCAAACCCTTCAACTACTCATTCAATGAATTTGCTGTTTATAATTATATGCATCCAACGGTTGTTATTGTAACTTGAAAATTTTTGTTAAAGAATTTCTGCTATTTAGAGTGAGATCAGAGATGAAATCCTAAACCAATTGATATTAATATATGCAACCCTCCCAAGACTGCAACCACCGCAATAATTTATGGATTATGTTAAAGTTATCCAACAAAAAGGTTATAATTAGTAACCTAATTCACCGTGTTGGTGACTTTTTCTTCAATTGTGGCCATGAATTGATGCAGACATTTGTACGCTCTCACAAGGCACTAAAGCGATGGGCATTATTACCACCCCATCCTCATACTGCCATTACGCAGGAAAAACATTTTTGGTTTTCTTGATTTGCCCTATTTGGGTGGAAATACTTCCTAGCTTTAATATTATCGGTTATGATATTAGAGAAATTAATATCCTGAATAAGACTGTGAGCTTTATTTATGTTAATTTGTTTCTGGCTTTTACTAAGAAAAAAGAAAACAAACAATAACTAATATGAATTCTACCAACATTTTTTTATCTTTTAAAATTCAACAAGAAATGATGACCATAATAAATTGGATTAGAAATTTAGAAAACAGGAAAGTAGTTTCTAATGGAATTTTGTTTGAGGGTCTTTTAGTCTCTTTCCTATATATTATTCACCTAATTGAAGGTTTTATGCTAGCAATACTTTTTTACACTCTACTTCATTAAATTTTTTAATTTTATAAATTAAAATTTAATTATGCTAATTATAAAACAAATTTCTAAGTACTTATTTATTTAAGAGGTATTTGTGATTTCTGTTGGAAACTAAAAAAATATGTTTAGAATTGTTTTAATTTAATTGATTAATTTTTAAAATTTTTTCATAAACTGTTTTTTTTTAAATTTTTTCTAGAAAAAATATTTATATACCTATTTTTTTCAAAAATAATTTTTAAAATTCAAAAAATTTAAAAATATTTTTTTCAAATAACCTAAATATACCTTAGATTTGGTCAGGAATTACTAATAAACTATTATATAAATAGATAATTTTATTAACTTCATATTTATAAATTAAAATTAATTTTTTATATTAAAATATAATACTTTCCTCCATATATATACGAGAAGTTTCCTTTACTAATTTGGATTCTTTGAAAAGGAGGAGAAATCCTTTCCCACCTACACAAGCATCCACCAAAATCTTCATTAAGATTTTATTTGGATTTTCCTCTTTGCAGCATTGAGAGAGAGAGGAAGAGAGAAATGAAGCATTGGGCTGTGGTTTTCCTGGTGATTCTTGTGATTCAAAAACAGGGGATTTTTCTGCAAGTGGAAGCAGAGGATGGATTCATAAGTACGAAGGGAGTGCAATTCATGTTGAATGGAAGTCCATTTTATGCAAATGGGTTCAATGCTTACTGGCTCATGTATTTTGCAAGTGATCCTTCTACCAGAAACAAAGTCTCCTCTGTTTTTCAACAAGCTAGAGAACATGGCCTTACTCTCGCAAGAACTTGGGCTTTCAACGATGGCCAAGACAGAGCTTTACAGTACTCTCCTGGCTCTTATAATGAACAATCTTTTCAGGTTACTCTTCATATATTTCATTTTTCATTTGGCAATCTTTTCAAATTCTATATTATATAATTCAGTTTTTTTTTTTTCTTTTTGGGGTTTCAAGGGATTGGATTTTGTAATATCTGAAGCAAAGAGATATAGGATTAAACTAATTTTGAGCCTGGTTAACAATTATGAGGACTTTGGAGGAAAAAAACAGTATGTGAACTGGGCAAGAAGTCAGGGCCAGTCTTTATCGTCTGACGATTATTTCTTTACAAATTATTTAGTCAAAGGATTTTACAGGAATCATATCAAGGTAAATTATTGCTCTTGTTATTTTTAATTTTTATTATTATACCCATAAGAGGTTAAATTAAAAGCAGTGGTTGATTAAGCTTCACTGTTTTAATTGGTTTATTCTGGTCCTCTTATTTTTTTGTTTCATGATGTAATAAACTTTTGCATTATTTGTTGAAGGTCGTCTTCTTTGATGTAATTAAAAAAATTGCTTTGCGGATACTGTATTGATATATTTGATAGAGAATGAAAATGTACAGTAATTTCATTAATTAATGTTCACAAATTGTGCAATAGACTGTTCTTACTCGGCGCAACACCTTCACTGGAGTTGCTTACAAAGATGATCCAACAATAATGGCATGGGAGCTTATGAATGAGCCCAGATGCACCTCGGATCCGTCTGGAAAAACAATTCAGGTTTGATAAACCCTAATTCCGATCATTTTTTTTTTCATATTGTATATCACTATCATATGACAAAAAAGCACTATATATGGCAGGGCTGGATTACAGAGATGGCTTCTTACTTGAAATCCATAGATGGCAACCACTTATTAGAAGCAGGCTTGGAAGGGTTTTATGGACAAGCATCTGCTCAAAAACAGCAATACAACCCAAATTTTCAGATAGGGACAGATTTCATTTCAAATAATCAGATTCCTGGGATTGATTTTGCCACTGTTCACTCTTATCCTGATCAATGGTAATGTTGATAACTATTTGCAGGTCCACTCTTTATTGCTGGTAGATTATTAGGTTAATTTGTTTATGCAACAGGCTGCCTAATTCAGATGATGAAACCCTCCAATCTTTCTTGAACAATTGGCTCAACAATCACATCCAGGATGCGCAGAACATCCTTAGGAAGCCAGTTCTTTTTGCAGAGTTTGGAAAGTCTTCGAAAACGGCTGCTTATAACCTAAGAGACCAGCTCTTCAGTACAGTATACTCGGCAATTTATTCATCTGCCAGAGGTGGAGGTGCAGCTGCAGGCGGCATGTTCTGGCAACTTTTCATCGAAGGAATGGACTCGTTTAGAGATGGATATGAGGTCATTTTCAGCGAGAACCCCTCAACGGCTACCATCATAAATGATCAGTCTCAAAGGCTTAATAAGATTCGAAAGATGTACGCGAGACTTCGGAACATCAACAAGTGGAAGAAAGCAAGGGAGATTAAACGAACTCCGTGATCATTGGGAAGTGGGTATTATAGCAGAAAGATGGAAAGTTAAGAAGGTTAAACATCATATCACAATCGTAAAATATAAATACTTCATAAGACTGTAACTTGTTATATCCTGATGTTTGAATTGAAGTGTGAGATATAGTAATGCTTATCCAGGAGATGTTTCTGTTCTGTAAGGTAACGCAGCTGAAGAAAATAGAATTTCATGGAATCGAAATATATCAAATAGTCGCATCATGAACCTAGCATCTTATGGTCGGAAAATGACACCTTCCATGTATTGGAAGCTTAGAGCTTTGATTATTGTACCTTGGACGAGTTACAGTAGTATCTCTACTAGGTCCTTTGGTTATTCTAAGAGTTCCACTACTACCTCTAATTGGCTGTTTTTTCCATGCATATAAAAACATGTCCTTTACATACAGGATTGTATTAGTACATGTGAGAACCGCAACAGAGTTAAAAGAAGCTAGAGAACTATTTCCTCAGCTCCATTACTGTCTCGAACTGCTCAGGAGAATCCGTCTCTTAGACAATGGTTCCGTCTTTGATCGTTGCGTTCTTCAGTATGACTGTAATCCCTGATCTAATGAAGAAACCTTCTTCTGGTCTATCCGCTTCTTGAACACCCTGTGAAGTTGAAGAATTTTATTAATCACAGAAGTGCCAGTTGGACACGATGAATCTACAAGAGCAGCCATTACATGAAAACAAAGAAATCTCTTAAAAAGAGCATTATTAGCTACACTTACATCCGCATTTGTGATGACCACGTCTCTTCCTATCTTAGCATTCTTATCAATAATGCAATTCCTAAAAGAAAATTGAGAAATGGGTAAGTGACAATTGAAATCAAATGGATAACATATTTATGATGTTAGAACTATCAAACTGAAACATCCCAAAGGGGCGAAGCAGAGAGATATCCGATCAAGATCTCACTTGATTTTGGTATTCTGCCCAACACCGATCGGAACCTTCCCTTCTGCTAGTAGAGAGGCAATTTCAGATTCAGTTTGATAGTAGTCTGCTCCCATCATCATGGTATCCTACAATATTAGCATGTTCCCACTATCAATTAAGGAAATAGTCCTACTGTAAGATTTTTTTCCCTCTTGTAGATAAATGAATATAAACCAAAGGACTATCAAATATTGATGATAGATCACCGGAACAAAATGATATTGTCAGTGTGAATCATTATTCAGTCAATTGGTGCCCCAATGAAGTATTCCCTAGAAGTTTTGAAGTTAATTCTAGAGCATATGGGCTGGTAATGTTTCGCTGAGCTATTAAAATCAGATAAAGTGTTGAATCATAATACATTTCTCTCCGGAAACCTGGTTCAGGAATGACATTTTCCGCCAAAATTTTTCTTTTTCGGTACTAACCCATTATCACCTAAAGAACATGGTGATGGATGGATAATGTAAAAGAAAAGGAAAGCATGCTTACTATAAGCTCCACACCACTCTCTAATCGCGATCGAACACCCACTATAGAGTGTTGTACACTACATTCTCGCAAGAAGCATCCATGTGAAATTATGGCATCCAAAATCTGCAATGAGAAAATAAGCATTGGGATGCAAAAACAAACCCAATTTTGTTATCTAAAAAGAAAAAAAGTTTGGAGTCGTACCTTGCATTCATCAACTTTTGTGGGCGGCAAGAATCTAGGAGAAGTGAAGAAAGGTGTCTTGGGATCGTAAAATTCGAACTTTGGTGGCTGCATGATGTGAAAATATTTGGTAAACTCACAGTATCATAACATGTACAAGGGAAGGAAAAACTAAATTTTGACTGCAAGAATATTCAATCACTTGTTTGGTAGTTTCACCATCGTCATTTTCTTAGTTCTATAATCTATAAAGATTTAAGTCTATGAACGATACCAACCTGTTCCGTCAAGGCCAAATTAGCATCGAAAAATGACTTTATGGTTCCAATGTCTTCCCAATAGTCATTGAATAAATATGCCTGACAAGGTAAAAGTCACACCAATTTTACTAGCAGTGAAAAATTTAAAGAAACAAATTCCTCCGGAAGAGTCTCCCAAAATCATTCACCTGGACATTGTGGTTCTCTACAGCAGATGGAATAATTTCAGACCCAAAATCATTACTTGACGGATAGCTCCATCTAAGAAGCTTCAGAAGGACCTCAGTTCTAAACACATAAACACCCATTGATGCAATGTAAGGATATTGTAAAGCATCTTGTGTAGACAAGCCAAGAACAGTCGTATCAACTTGCTGCAGATTCAAGGATAAAAAAACCAAAATCAAACATAGCACATCTAGTAAAGATTTCTAGTTGAAATAGTGCACAATGGGTAAGACTATCCACCATCGCTTTCAGATCAGGGCCCTTGGGTTTCTCAGAAAATTGGATGATGCGTCCTTTGCTGTCAATCTTCATTAGTCCATAATCTGATGCACGGCTGCAAAATAAGATAATTCGTAAAGAACTTGAAAATTCAATAAGAATAAGTATATATGCACAATTAATGTATTAAATGTCAAAACATTTCATATTCTTAACAAGAATTGAGATTGAAGATCGTTTAAGTGATCAATAGGAAAACATGGTAACCAAAGACAGCAGATGCATACCACTACCAGTAAACCATGTAAAGTACAGACAATCATAGTGAAGAAGTTGTATCAATTATAATTATTGTGACGTAAAAGTACATCAGACTACCTGTCGTCCATTGGCACACACGAAACTGTAATGTCTGCATTTGAATCGATATGCTTCTGCAAGTGCCAAAAAAAATTGATAACCAAAGAGAAATCAAATTTCAGGAATCAAGCATGTAGGAAGAAAAAAAATGCTTCAACATTCCGCCAAAAAATAATCAAATGTGACCTCCACAAATTCAGTATAGTCCATTCGATAAAGATGATCACCAGACAAGATCAACACATGCTCCACATTCTTGTTCTTTGCATCCTGATAAATCGTATGGAAGCAAATTAGTCCCATTTGCACTTGCTACTTGAAGCCTTCAACAAAGGTTATGAAATTTTACACCATTACCTCAAACACCCATATGAATTGCCTCACGGCATCTGCTGTTCCTTGGAACCACTGTTTTCCTGCCTCCCCTGGTGTTTGAGTAGCAGCTAGAACCTGTTCCAAAGCGAATGGAGTCACACTTATGAAGCAGTGATTCCTATGGCAATGTGGATTCTCAACGAAGTGCCACACCTCAGCACGGCTTGGTAAAATGTATTTCAGCTACTAGCATTACAAGTTAACTCAGCAGTTTTAATGCACTTTCTCTTCATAAAAATCATATTACCTCCACAAATCCATCTCCAAAGTTAACTCCATTTCCAAAGTTATATGTGCGAGCAAGGTGACGGTTGAGTGAGAAGGAATTGAACTGTGTTAAAATAAAAATCTTCCTTATGCCACTATTAATGCAGTTACTCATTGGAATATCAATCAGCCTGTAACAGCCTCCAATGGGAACCTGCAAGTAAAAGAAAATCATTATAGGCTATAATAGAGATGATTTTTCATTCTTTTGGGTTCCTTTTGTATCTACTAATAAAAACAATCGATTAGCTTCATCTCATAATCTTAAGAAAACATGAGTTAGTGATATCTTACAGCTGGCTTGGCTCGTTTGCTAGTAAGAGGAAAGAGACGAGTCCCAGCACCTCCACCCAATATAATGGAAGCTACGTTTTTCGGGTCTGCCCTTGGTGTCTCATAATCTGGTGGATCAAATGTCTGCAAAAAAAAAAAGAAATTCAATGCAAAAAACACTGAGCATCACAATCCAATGGCATATAAAAGAAAAATAAAATGACAATGATAGATTCTAATTCTTCTTTTTTTTTTTCCTCGCTTTCTGGGTATAAAAGAGGGTCAAAGAACATATTTACAATGATTGGACATCAATGAACTATAATTAAGTACAATTGAAGAGTATTTTAATTACCACTTTCTCTTTGTTGACATCTGATGTGAGAATAGAGTAGGCGACTCCAGGCTTGAACTTTTTGATACCTTTATCACTTTGTGTTTTCAGATTCTTACTGTAATCTCGGGTCTTCAGGTTCCCTCTAACACTATCTCCCCAAAACAGAGTACCTCCGTTACTGAGACCTCCTTTAACATCAAAAGCATTGGCTGTAGCCTTCAGAGCAGCACAGCAAGAATCCATTGTTGAACCAGCCAGAACCCAGGTGATGCTTTAAAGAAAATATACAAGGAATGTAAGATCCAGGGAATTTGGAATCCTAAAAAAGAACAAAAAAGAAGACTTATGGTATTGTGCTAGAAGTGAAAAGGCCAAGCCATTTTCCAGATGGTCCAACGCTTGCACAGCCAACTAGACCAAAGGCAACTTTATGATTACAGAATCAAGAGTACCCTGCAGCCAGATTTGACAAAGATCAAAACTTTCTATTACAACCAATATATGAAGAAAAGAAGAAACGAAATGGGCAGTGCAAAAAATTGAAACTTTAGCAGGAGAAGTGAGGGATTTGATCAAAGAATTGATGATCAGCGAGAACAGGCTATACTAGAATGAGAGGCAATTAATGTGTGACGAGAAAGAACAGAGCTAATCTTGGAACTGGAAATTCCAAAAAATTGCAAACTTAGAGTCGGTGATCTGTATGCCACTCATAGCTCCACAGTATCCGGTTGCAACACATTTCCACGGCATTTGAAAGAGTCCTTCCTCGAGCGAAACTCCTTTCTATTTCTATTTTCAAGCTCCATTTTTGCGTTTTCCTTTTTTTTTTTTTTTTTTTGTCGCTCATTTTCATTATGATAGCATGATTTTTTAGGATGCCTAGTTTCAATTTTTATTTTTCATGAAAATTTAAATTTAAAGAAAGAAGATTAAAAAAAAAAACAGAAAGAAATTATTTTTACAATTCTCTAATATTTCCATGACATATTTTTATCACAGGATTATTGCATTTGTATTTGTATTTCATGTAAGATATAACATTCCATTATGTAACTTTTGTTTTATTAGATTATTTTTTCATATGAATTCATTTTTCAATACTTTTATTAAATCGAGTAATATTATACAAACGTACAAAAAGAATAGTAATATTATAGTAGAAATCATACAATTTTGTTGGTTTTCAAATTCTCAGAAAATTCAGTTAAAATAAGAGGTACTTAAGCTGACCACGAAGAAGAGGCATGTGATCTGACTGAGTAGAGAAAAGATATTTATTTATTAATTATTATTCTTATAATTAGGGTTGACGTAAGCGAGGACCAAATTACCAGGATGATGCTGACAATGTTAGGAGATTGGAGAGCTGATATTAGGTGGAACGGTGATACAGAGGGACAGGTGGGCGGTCAAAAATCAACTATTTATACAAAATGGACGGCTCATATTTTTTTATGGAATCTTTAGACCCCACGTGGCTGTACAATTTCGCGTATCATTGTCTTCTCACTAGCTGTCACTCATCGCCCTTGCGAGCCCCTCGTCCCGTTGCCCTTCTGAGTTTTTGAATTACATTAATTAATTCTCAAATTCTTTGCTTCAAATATTTTCAGTGCAATATATATATATATATATATATATATATTGCTTTAACTAAAATTCGATCATTTTAATTTTTTTTTTATGTTTTTCTCTCTTTAAAAAGTTTTTTGTGCAGTTAGGGAAGGCAGCTGGGCCTCATCCTTCCTCCCTCTTTCATGCATCTGCCAAAGCGTTCGTAATATATCGGAAGATGTTCAAGGGGTTAAGATCTATCTATATGAATTTGCTCAATGATTTAAATAGTGGCAACCAAATTTGAGTCTCAAATAGCAGTCGGCGGGTGGATTTTGCTGCATTGTGAGACTGGAGTTTCTTTTTCTGGACAATTTTTTTTGTACATGGGGCTTTTATTATAGGAAATGAATCATGTAATGAGTTGAGGTTTAAGGATTTAATCACTACACTACTTGTTACCCATATGTAATTGCTGCTGGCTGTTATTTGTTAATGGAGTGAATTTTCTTGATTAAAAAAAATTATAAATTATCAAGGATTGAATATCATTGTAATTAACAAATAATAATTTAATTTTGATGTCATGACAATTATACAAGATATTCGTTTAACAGATAGAATACCTGTAAAAATTATTCTATTCGAACTCAAAATCAATTATATATATATCTAAATATATTTCGAATTCATTTAAAATTATAATATTAATATTCATACTTATAAATTTATTCTAAAACAGAATTATTTATTAAATTTTAAATAATTTTAAGTATTTATAAAATCCGTACCCACCTCACCGTAATAATTAGATTTTGGTTGTATCTCGTACAGATCATGCGAAGGCGAGTCATGCTGCTTAGGTTGCTCCATTATTGGGACACGTGGTACTACGCTATACCGCTTGTTAATTCTTATTTCCGGCCTTCTTGGCCCATATGTCTCGGCCCAAGGTGGCTGTCCCTCTTAACATCGGAAAATTCTTATTCACACTTGGGTTATGAACTTTTCCACGAATCAAATTAATTATAATCTATCAATCTATTAGAAGAGGAAAGAATTATATAAAACTCCTTCAATTTAATTTGAAATTTAATATTTAAATATATAGCTATATTAAAATTTTTTAAAAAAATAATTTACTATTTTTTAAGATCATACAATAAAATTAATCTCTTCGACTGGAAAATTAAAAAAAAAAGAAACACGAATACTATTCGTTACTATACATACTCCAGTATTAACTTGTTTTTTCTTCCGCCCTATCTCCATTTTTGTAGCCTCGTTTGTCCCTCCTACTGAAATCCTTTCCTCCACTGACTGCTGCCATTAATTCTTCTTGTTCCTCTCATCGGTTTTTTATGTCTGATACAATTGATATGTATTTTCTTTTCTTTTCTTTTTTTATTGGTAATATATGAGGGGAAAGAGTAACATTTCCCACGGTTGCCCGAGACTACAATGCAGATAATGGAAGATCACCCGGTTTGGATGTGATGGTTGCTAACTTGCTCCACAACTGAGATTAAAGTAGAAGATGATTATACCATTTTGGACCTGACAGCTTGCTCCTCCTGCAAAGACAGGAATGATTGATTTCTTGACTTTTCTTTCACTAATGGACTTCAAACTCAAAATGGTTTCTTATACTTAATTCTAAACGGATTGGACATTATTTATTACAAGCATTTTTTTACTTTTACATGTGCCATCCATACCATATTGTCTTTGTGAAATTTTTTTTCCACACTGCTTTAAATTTGTTTGTTTCTTCGCCTTCTATTACAAAATAGACAAATTAATATATATATATTCAATTTTATAATTTGTGTTGTGTATTTTTTTTCGAAAGTATTTACTACATTTTTCCCTATTCTCTGTTTTTTCCATTGTTTATAATCTTTGGTTTCTTTATCTTTCTATCATCGTTTTTTTTTTTTCATGCATAATGGGTTTGATTCCTTTTCTGTGTTTTTTTAATTCCTATGTTTTCATTATATCTGTGTTTTTTTTTCATCTTTTTTGTTTAAGTTGGATCAGGCTTTTGCTTTGGTCCGACTTGACCTTTTCTGGGCCATTTGATGAATTGATGGGCTGAATCATCCATTTGATCCTTTTGTTTTGCTACCTAATTCCTGAACGTTTTAGATTAAAAAAAAATATGTGATTTCTTTTTTTAATTTATTACATACTTTTTTCATATTAATAATTGTGAGAACCAAAGCAAGTTGTTTCTAATGTATTTTTTTGAAGTTGAAGTATATATGGTACTTTCTTTTACAATTTCATATTTTTACTCAATTTACTATTTAATTTTTTTTTATCCTGACACAACGGAAATATTACCTACTAGTCTATGTAAAACTATATATGGTAAAATGTCACGGATTTGTTTCATAATTTGTAGGTTAGTATTATCCTTGATCCCTTATGATGAAATTATCCCTTCATCCTAATCAAAATTCAAAAGTTAAACCATTTTGATCTTAAATGCATGATGGCTAAGGTCATGTTTGATTGACAATTGATACTTCATCTCTTTGTTTGCAATTTATTAGGAACAAAAGTTAGCAAGAAATGAAGTTATGGAAAAATCAACATCTCAATTTCTTACCTTTCTTTCTTTTTCTTACCTCCCCTATTTTCCATCTCCCCAAACAGGGACGGATCTTGGGTGGGGGCAAAATATTTTATAATACTCCTTTTAGTCACTAAAAATTTCTTTATATATAATCTTATTCCTATTAACAATGAAAAATTATACAAAAATATCAAAATATAAGTACTCGCAAAAAATAATTGTAATAATTTAGAATTTATATTATTATATCATTACGAATGTATAATTTTTTTATACTAAAATACATGAGTAATCGAAAATTTATATTTTTTCTATACATATAATTTTTAATTTATTATTTATTTAATTACCACTGAAAATTCATTAATCCTAAAACGAGGGGATTCAGTTTTTACTTGCGCAGGCTTCGACTACAAGTTATGCCCATGTAAAACATACAATAATTTTTTAAAAAAAAGTGTTTAAATATTACTTTATTCGTTTCACAAAGATAAATTTACTTTTATACATAATTCTTTATGCGATAAAAGTAGTATTATTATCCTAGGATGGCAGTTGTAAGGAAACCTATTAGTGTATTTTTATTTCCCATAGCATTGCAATAAAAAGTATTGGCTCAAAGGCCAAAACTGAGAGAAAAAGTTTTGCTGGAAAAACAGTTATTTTTATTTTTTTAAAAAAATACAAACGGAAAAAGATCTTCTTTGTAATTAAAAATGATATTGACAAACAATTGCTGGCTTGGTTGTGCAAAGACAAGTGGTAGTATCCTTGCGATCTTATCCAACTTTGAATTATTGTCATCCAACCCTTTTTATTTATTTCATGAACTGATTATCTAGCCTCAGTTCACAAGATAAATAAACTTTTGGTTGTGTTTTTCCCCTTTTTTATTTACTTTCTTTGATTTTTCTTGTGAAGAAAGGCAATTTCCCATAGTTGACACGAGTAAACATCCAAATACCTATATTATTTATTTAGGACGAGATTTTACCAACCAAGCTTTCACATGGTATCATGGCATCATCTCAACTTTGAGTTTCATATTTCAATATTACTTTTTCTGGCATGTAGTTAAATATACACAAAATCGAGCTGACTCCACAAAAATACAAGATGATAATTGGGTTATGGTCAATTTTCAATATGAAAAAAAAAAAAGCAAAATATCAAACATAATCTTCTATGCAATGCAGTCAAGAGTAAAGTGACGTAGACTATTAGAATGACTATACTTAAACTAGTATATTGAAGAGGCCCAGAGGATGAATTAATATTCATTTCTCATCATCTCTAGAGGCAATATGTTTTATCTACTACATTGATTAAGGAATCCTCTTCCTCCTCCTAAATTTTTGTTATGCAATGATTTCCTTAATATATAGTTGATGAAAGTTTCTCTTATTGTAAAAAAATATATTTATATGTTTTTTCTCTGATTATATATATATATAATAATTTTTGTTGTTGCTTCCGTGGAAAGGCGTGTGAAAAGAGAGGTTACTCTTGATTTTATTATTCCCTTGCTTTCTTCGCCGTGATTATAGATTTACAATTCAAAAAAAAAAAAGTGGGAGAATCAATTTTAATTGTGATTATATTGAGTAAATTTCTTGTATTAATTAATATCGGAGATGAGTGTTTAAATTAATTTTGAAACTCTTTTTCTAAATATTATAACAAATAAAAATATAAATTTATATTGAGTTAGCATGTGTTTTTGGGTCAATTTGGCATTAAGTTTTGGAAAATCGGTTTTAGAAAAAAAAAATATTTTTATTTTTTTAGTTTTAAAAATTATTTTTTGAAAGAAATAGTTAAATAAAAATTTTTTCTATAAATTTAGTTGAGAAAAACAATTTATAAAAATTTTAAAAAATCAGTTTATTAAATCAAAAATTCTAAATATATTTTTTTGAATATCTAACAGCAATTTCGAATACTTCATTTGTATTTGATTGAGCTTCATTTGAAGAAAACTTTTACCTGTGGGTAATTTTTATTGACAATATTTTAAATATATGACTCGTAACAATCCAATAACATAAATTTTATTTGTAATACTAAATATTTTTTAAAATTATTAATGTAACACAAAACTTTCACTGTTTACTTCCATCTAATAGATAAACATTTTGGTGTTCGTGATTCTCGATTTTATACTCAAGGTCTCAGTTCATTTTGAAAATTTCTCAGTGTTCTTTTATTAAATATATTTGAAGATTAAGGAAATTTTTGTGCAATATTTTGGTGGGGATAATAAAGTTTTATGCTTTTAATTGAGGAAAATTAAGGAAATTTTTTTTTTTGCTAAAGATAAAAAAACAATTTTGGCTTTTGGATTTATTCTTGACGGGTTTTGTTGGTGTTTGATACATTAAAACGACTGTGACTTAAAAAGTTGTGTGTTTTGTTATTAAAACACCAAATATTCCTTAATCTTTCTCGTTTCTACTTTTTTACTTTCAATTTTAGATTTTGGATTTATTTTTCGATTAAGGAAAATTTTTTGTTTTTAATCTTGATGAGTAACCTTCACCCTTAACAACACATGCTTGCTTTTCTATTATGGTTTTTTAGAAAATGCAGGAAAAAAAAAGGAAAAAAAAGTTTGAAAATTAGATTGAAATGAAAGGATATTTTTGTCTTTTAATATATTTTATATAATTTGTCATTTTAAAAAAAAATCTATATCATTTAAGAATATTTATATTTTTGTTAAGATGAATATGTCACGTTACCAAACTATTAAGTCGGTTTGGCAATTTTAAAAAAAAATTATCACTATAAATAAAATTTAAAGCACTGATTTATTACGGCTCACTAACTTTAAGTGAAAGTTAACCCATTATTGTAGGTGATGTAAGTAATTTATTATCATATCTTAAGAAAATAGTTCTTCTTACAATCAATTTTTTTATTTCTTTTAATTGTAATTATTTATATATATATATATATATATTATTAATTTCTAGATAAAAAAAATCTATGATAAAAAAGAAAACAATGGCAAGTGGGCGGGGTGGGAATATGCTTCGAAGAAACAAGATTATGACAAGAATCTGTAGATGTGTTTTTGGGTTTGAAAAAGCAATTAGATTGAAGGCCAATTTGCATATATGCAAGTAAACTATAGAGATGCATTATTATCACCTTTTTCATTTCTTGGGACCCAAATGACTTATGACTGTAATTTTATTACTATTATTATTTGCAAACCATAATTTTATCAATCAGACATCATCTTCACCTAATCCCAATCCACCCAGTAATCATGGATGCCAAAAAGCATGTTGGAGAGAGGAGACCATGAAAGATCAATCAACACCTTGTCTTTGCTTCAATGCTTCATCTCCCCATTTACCTTTATACCCCTTGCCGATGTAACGTGCCTCCTGAATCCTGATGGCTTTTTAATAGAGCACCGCCACAGGCCACGTTTTGTTGCCAATTTTGTTTCAATTAAAATTAGGATTTCATGATAATTAATTAATTATAAACAAAAATATTGAAAGAAAGAAAAACAATCGAAGGGCTTGATTCTTGGAAATTTTCCATGCGTAATTAATTGAATCCATATAATCAGTGAGTTCATGATACTTAACTGCAATAAATTTTTGCATAATTATTGGCTATATTCTGTTAATTAATCATAAAATATTTTTCATTTTCCTGATATAACATATTATGTTATCAAACATTACTTGTTTTCGGATATGATAATTTATAATTAGTTAGCTCATGAGAGGGGATTAATTTGGATTTAATTTGGACAAAAAAAAATTCTTGATTTACGTAGCATAAGTGCACATTAATATATATTCTACGAATGATAATTTACTGTGAAATTTTTGGGGAAGAATAAAAAATAAAAAAATTATTGATTTGAATAATTATATAAAGATGATGTAATAATAATTATTTATCATATAGTCATTTCCATAATGCCATAAATTGAGAAAAGAATTGAAAAGTCATCAACAATTAATAAAAGTTAGAATACTCTTTTTGCAGGTACAGTTGGAATATTGTAGTCATGTTATATCAGAGAAGATTGTTTAACAAAAAAGAAAAAAGAAGAAGAAGAAGTAGAAATATTTTGATGGAATTCATAATCTCTTATGCAAGACAAAACCACGAGCTGAGCAATGTTTGTGATGATTTTGGTCTCTTTTTTGGGCATCTCATGAAATTCCCATGCAAAGACTTGCTTGTGGCTAAGATTTCTCCCATTTGGTACTACTACTAATTAAAGAACTGCATGCCCTATTAATTTCTTTCACACTTCGACGGCAACCCTTCAACCACGCAAGAAAATTGTTCTTCCTTTCCCATTTTGCTCTACCAGACCTTCCCATTAATTAATCTCTTGTGAAAATTTCTAATTACTAAAAAGAAACTATTAACTGCGGAACTCACTATGGACCACCGATTTCTGATATTATATTTCACAGTCCTAAATAAATTAATTTACTTCATTATTTATTTATTTTTTTTCAATTACTTTATGACTACTTTTTTTTTTATGAGAATGGGCAGGATATAGTCTCTTTTCTATTAAATATTTGGCTAAATGAGTGATTAGACTGAATTTTTAATCAATTCAATTAATAATCTCCCGATTTAAATAAATATTATTCAATGAATACTACACATTCTAGCCCAATTGAACAGTCTGCTAACAGATAATAAGAAAAGTTTTTCTGAAAAAAAAAATATAAAAGGAGAAATCCAATAGAAACTTGAACAAAAATTTTGGCTACAATTAAGTAGGGTAAACTAAGTAAAAATGTCATGAGCTAAGCTAACTATGGTACCAAATTGGAAAGGCAATCTTCTGGGAAAGAAAGTTGCAGATTATCATCTACATTATGGGGATTATGCTTAAAGATGTAATCAAACTTGTATATTTATTTGTTTATTCTTTTCTTGCTATCAAAGCATAAATTTTGTACTCTTTCAATCTGATCTTAAAAGATAAATTCTTTTTTAAATTTTAATATTTTATCATCATAAAGTTAAAAATATATATATTTTTTAATTATCGTAAAAATTGCTAATCTAACCTAACAGTGCTTTTTTTTTTAAAAAAAAAAAATTAGAGTCGTTTTCATGTCTGTGTTTTGCTAAAGTCTCCGGTCTAGTCCCTACCCACATGTCTGAGTACTAACCACGGTCCAACACGGTTCAAGTTCAATATTCCGTGAACTCCACGCCCCTCCACCACAAATTTTTACTTTCAACTACATTTACTTAATAATATATCATTTTATTATAAATTTATTTTTATTTTACAAATATTAAATTGGTTATAAAATTAACATCTACTTTAAAAATTTCTCAAGCAATTCAGAGATATATAAAAATAATTTTTAATTTTTAATTTTTTACTTAATAATAAGTTAAAAGATAGATAAATTTAGATTAGATAAGAATTTATAGAAATTTCACAACTTATTTTTCATCTAAGGAGATTTGGTAAACAAAAAGTTTACCTTTTTCTCTTTTATTTTCAAAAAAAAAAAGAAAAAAGCTAAAATAATCAAATTCAGCCCTTTATAAACCCGCCAATGGAGCTCAAGAATCATCACTTTTCTATTACTAAATTATTAGATAGATTCGTTTCTTTAATTATTTTTATTTATATCAATTAATATAAATATAATAATTAATATATTTTATTATTTTATTAATATAGTATGATTAAATTAATTTAGGAATAACTAGAATTCCATAATAAAATTTATTCTCTTTAAAAAAACTCCCAAACAGCTCTATATAAACTCCCATACATTTCCTCACTTCACTCTCACCGTCTCTATTTCCCTCACTTTCCTTCTCTGCAAATTTTCTTGATCTCCAATCCAAATCCTAAACTCTCTATCTCTATCTATAAAATACGCCTATCACTTTCGGTACTTCAAATGTCTTCTTTTGACTTCGACTCTGTCAAGGCTGAGAAGGCCGACGCCATTAGAAGATACAACAGAAATAGAATCTGTGTTTTCTGTTTCCGTTTAGTTGGTGCCTTGTCTCTTCTCTGCTCCTCTTTCAGGTATTTTCCGGTCGTCAAAGAAATTTCCTCCAGTTATGTCTCAGTTTTGAACCAGCAGCTCTACGTTTTAGTCCTTATAAACGCGCTCATTTTCGTCATCTACCATATGTCATCGGCCGCCACTAGCACTAGCAACAACGACGGCGTCTCTCAGCCTGATATTTACGATCAGTACGTCTCACTCTCCTCAGCCTCTTTCCGCCGGAAAGAAGTCGCCGAAGAGGAAAAACAATTGTTCGTTTCACCGGCGGTGGAGATTCAAGCTGACGAGAATTGCGTCTGCGAGAAGCAGATTGTTCTCTGCCAGAATACCGATTCAGCTCCGGTGGAGGAGAATCCAGTTGGTAATCTGACGGTGTCAGACAGTTATAAGGTTAGTACTGATCAGGAGATGCACTTTAGGAGAACACAATCGGAGAAATACATGGTTGTAAAGAGGACAAATATTCAGCGACAAGAGCTTCGGCGATCGGAGACAGAAAATGGACGAGAACTAGTGGTGGCTGGTGGAAATTTCCTGGCGAGAAAGTCGATGCAAGAAATGAACAGTGAAGAGTTTAGGCTTACAATAGAGAGATTCATCGCTAGTAAAAAGAAGATTTTGAGGGATGAGAATTTTGCTGTTTTTATGGAAGAAAGGGAGGAGCCTTTTACAGCCATCACTTACGAGTGATCATCAGTTTTCTTTTTCTTTTTCTTTTCTTTTTTTTTTTTAAAAAGACCAGGAAATTAAGGAGTTGAAAATTAAAATCTATTTCGATTTATGGAAATAGGTTTGGTCCGTTTGGATGTATAGTTGTGTACAGGGATTAATTCCAGCTCTATGTAAATTATCAAAAAAAAATTTCATTTTCGTTTCCGTGCTGTTGACTTGACCATGAATGAGTTTTTTCTTTTAAACAAAAAAAATTGGTCGGATAGCAATACAAATTTAATTATTTTTTATATATTAATTAATATAAATATAATAACTAATAAATTTATATAGTAATAATAATATTATGTATAATTAAAATATTCTAACAAACTAAAGTTATCTAAGAAATATCTCACGGTACTTAATTCTGATAGCTATGGGTTACCAATTGCGTAAAAATCCAGCTTTTATATATAAAGCAGAAAATTCTAAGCTACATGTACGTACATTTTATATATTTTCATTAAGTAAATTAAAATAATTTTTATATTCAGTTTTATTTTTAGAAAATTTATAAAAAGTACAATAATATATGAATTAATAAATAGATTTAATTAAAAAAATCGATTTTCTTAAAAACATTGACTCTGTGGTTGCCACGAGCCTAAGAAATAGGTACATGGAAACCCTTTTGAGCAGCATAATGGATTGAATATCTTGTCATCTCTGAATTATTAATTTGATTACTAAGCTTTCAGCAGTGACTCTGACAATTACTTAGTGTTTTATAAAATGACCAGATGATGTTCCCATAGATTTTGTTCATAGCCCCCAATATCCTCTCTTAGTACCTAAAGGATAGGCTCTGGAATTCAATTTCACCATACTTATTTAATTAGTGACAATTTTTGAAATTAGCTTCAGCTCATTATCAGCTATAAGTTATTTCAACTTGTTATTCATGACGAGATTAATATTGGGCTTTCTTTAAGTGCATATTTGCTCCATTTCAAGAAAGAATAAATCGTTTAATATTAATTAACTTTGCAATCTTCTCAGCCATATTCAAAGCAACTTTCCCCCCTTTCTATACTTTAGATATATTTAATTACAATTAAGGATTTTTTTAAATTATGTCTATAAATAAATAAATTTAATTTCCATTCAAGGAAAATATATCTATAAATAAAATTATGGACCAATTCAGTTACGATCTATATACGTGGAATAATACTCTTTTCATTTCATTTGCAGTGTTTTTTCTTTTTCACTTTAGTATTTCCCCCAAAAATTAAGGGAGAATATTTCTTTTCAGTTTTACCTTTTTCTTGTTATCACCACATTAATTAAATTTTTTATTTTCTTATCTCCTTTCTCTATCATAATTAAAGATTAGAAGATAATTTAATTAATTATAATTTTTTTTATGTAGAATTGAAGTTTTTCAATCATTTCCTAATTAACCCTTTTATCATAATCTTAAAAGATATTTAAAGTGAAATAAAGAGTATAACTAATTATTTGCACAAATACTAAATTGTAATTGAATTAATTTATAAATTTATTTAAAACCTATATGATTAAGTAGCTTTTTTTTTTTTTCTCGAATGTGTGGATTGAGGGCACATTATTTTGAAATTATGAGGGGCTATGCTAAACACGAAGGCAAAAGTTGCCACTCTCTCCTTCCTCCACATTGTTTCTTTGTAGGGACACAACAATTATTCCTATTTTTCATATTCTGTCGCTCTTCTAAATATTTTAATGCATATGTCATTTTCTTCTTTTACTTTAAATCTTCTCTCTTTTTTCCCTTAAAAAATGGTTGGGGTGTCCGATCGGACCCATTTAGGAAGCAAATATAGTTTTTGTTTATGGTGGTTAGAAAAAAACTTTTTTTAAAAAAAAAAAAAATTAGTATGGCAGTTGCCAAGAAATTATTGTTTTGCATTAATTATATATATAAAAGGTAACCAAGATCGCCAACAGAGAAGATGGGTACAGCTGAGGTCACCGATACTAATGCTCATGGCGTATTCTTTATATTGATTATTGAAGCAGCTTGCTCTATCAACTTGTTGTGGGAGTTATGCAACAAAAAGGATAAAGTGGATTTCTTTGCAGATTAACCTATACATATTTCTCCTCTTTTGTTTTATTTATTTATATGCACCACCAATAATCGATCTCAATTATTTTTCATGTACTTTGAATATCCCCTTCATGTCCAAATGTCCAATCCTATTTAATCTTAGGCTATTAGAGTTTGGCAGGGTTTGTGTTGTGCTTTTGACATGTCCATTTCCATATTTCATTTGAATTCAGGAAATTTCTAATTGTCTAAATTATTTATTTGTGATTCAAGTCAAGAATACTACATTCTCATGTAAAAACGCACACAAAAATATTATTACTTCATAAATATGATTTATGAAAATGAATACAGAAACTAATTTACGACATCAGAATAAATTATTACTTAAATTATAAAAGACTATATAAATTAGACTCCGGGTAAAATTTTCCATTAATTCATAAACGTAATTCTAATTAAATTAGAAAAATATTAGTTATATTCTTATAACATGTTTGGTATCTTAAATTTTAAAATATGAATGAGATTCTCATTCTAAATTTGAATTTAGTAATTAAAATATTTAAAAATATAATTCTAATTTTTGTATAAAACGTGAAAATTTTATATTTTCAAAAGTATTTTCAACAAAATTAAATTAACCAAAGATAAAAATATAATTTTAATTTCTATTATATAAAGATATCAAAAATAAATATTGAAATCTTAAAACAGAAATAAAATTTTATTTTTCATATATATAATTCCATTCTTTTAATATGCCAAACATTGTTGACCCTTTCTTACTGATCTGGTGATTAGCCTTATCTCACTAGCCATTATATATATATATAACATTTACTAACATTTACCAAAGCTGTCCTTATATCCAAGCGATCAACTTGTCTGTCGGAGTTGTCATTTGATCCTTTGCTTATAGCTGTCACATGACCATGAAATGATAATATATTATTTCTATTTTAAGAGAATAAAAATAAGTCCACAGTAAGTTACATATTTCTGCACTACGCATCTATAATCCTCATGTAATGACACTTCTATATTTATAGCAAGTTGGATTTCTAAATTTTAGAAGGGCACAATCCTACCTACTGTGAGTTGATGACGAATTTCCTTAAATCAGATCTTAAAAATACATGTAAAGACATATTATTGGCCAAGTCAACATTTAAACTATTCATTAGTGCTGAGATAAGAAATTTTAATTATATTAATGCTTGCAATTCCAGAATTTGTAATATATCTTAAACAGAACAAATATAGTTGTCCCCACATTGTTTTTAAGATTTCCAACTAGCAGAGTCTTAATTTTGTACTTAGTAAGTGTCAATAACTCAATTGTAATTTATTTATTCTTCATTTTGGATGGTGGAATTAATTAACAATTGATTAAGAGACATTGCCATATGATTAAGAGTCATTGATGAAACTTTTGACAACCCTAGTTTTCAATATTATCAAGAAGACTGGCATTGATGATAGTGAAGTAGATGAAGAAGATAATTAAGTGAGAGAACAACTTCGTTAAATAATTAGTGCCTAATACTTCTCAATTTATAATAAAATAAAAAAATGTGATACTTTAGAACAAATATCTGCGGGAGATGTTATCACATCTAATAAAAAAATAATTTATAATTTTAGTGCGATTAATTTCATATTAGTTTAAATCATTTTGAACAATAATAAATCTACAATTATTAAGTTCAGCTATCTAAACTCATATTTAATATAATATTAGAGTTCAATTGCGACCCATGAAATTCCTTCAAATAGTTTAAGAGTACAAGAACAAATAAAAGTAAAAATAAAGACATGAGATTTCTAAGACTCAAATGTAAAGAATACAAGTCAAAACAAAATAAAATGATGACTTAGAAACTTCTTATACTCAATGAATACAAACTCATAATATAAAAATGATAACAAATCATAATTGGTTTAATCTAGTTAGACTTGAGGGAGAATATTGAAGATGTTATCCTATATCGAAAATTTAAGTAATATAAAAATAACTTATAATTATGATACAACTAACTAAAATTGACTTAAATCATTTTAAAATAATGATAAATTTTTAATTATCAAGTCTAATCATCTAATTTCATCCAATTCTAATAACATCTACTCTAGAATCTAATTGTTGAGAAATAGGTTGCAGGCTGCTTTTATGACCATATATAGATTAATGGCAACTTGTAAGAAAATCTATCAGCAGAATTATATTTATCTTTTAAAAAAAAAATTAGCATTTCTATCTGAATTAGTTTGATTTTATGGTTTTTTTTCTTCCCTAGACCGTTATCTCAATGGAATTATTTCTTATAATAATTATATTGATTAACCACTAGTAAAAGATTGTCAACTACTGAAACAACAATGCCAAAATTTTTTATTTATATCTATTCGTATATTTATTCATTAATCAAGTCAAAAGTTTGTCATTATATATTATATATATAGTTTTTTAATCAGTTTTACATTGAATAAAATTTTATATTTTTTAATGTATCAATATATTATTGTCTCGATTCGTGAATGAATATATAAACCTTATAACACTGGCAAGTAATTCTAATAAAAAAGGTAATTCGTGGAGCTGATGATATAAGTGTAGTGGTAGCCAACAATGATCCATTTTAGTATAAAAAAGGATGAGTTTCAACCTAACGAAAGAAAATAAAAATAAAATGAAAACATTGAAATAAACAGTAAAGATGGTTGATTAGAATCTAACTAGAATGCACATTAATGACTAATATACCCATGAATCTTTTTATTGTGAAATGTTAATTATACTTGCCACCAATATTCTATCTCATTGTCCACTATATCCACAATTTTTTTTTTAAAAAAAACAAACTTGTAATTTCTTATTCAGTTAAAGTTAAATATAATAATTTGTTTTCTTTATAATGACTAAAATGTTAAAATTTATTTTTTATTTATCATTCTCGCTCATTTTTTAAAATGACTCAATAAAATTTAGCGTATAGCTGAAATAAAAAGTCTATTGAAATAAGTCATATTCTTATTTAAATATTCATATATATATATTAAACAACTATTACAAATATTTTCGAATTAATCTTTAGTTTACTTTACTATGTCAATAAACAGTTAGATTACAGATAGATGATAGTGCATTCACACAGAATTAAATTTTACTTTTAACAACAATCACATATCTCAGAAAAGAAAATATTATAAAGAATGTTGAAGTAATGAAAAGGATGCTTGACTTCATGACTTGTGGATATTATTATATGCATGTGGGCGTAAGGATATGAACATGAGGACTTTGGTCATTCAATTGATAGTAGTTAATAGAGTCTAGCGAGAGAAGTCTTATACAGAGGCAGGCTGGTCGACTTTTTTTTTTTTTTTTTTTCCTTTTTTAACTTGGATTTTAGTATATGCAATATGCAAGTTGCGAATGTTTGTCATCCATAAAGAAAAATAAATAAATAAAATCCCAAGTTGCTGATTGATAATTAAGAATTTTAAAAAAATAAAAAATAAAAAACGAACTGATAGACATGAAAAAGGCAATCAAAACGAAGTGTTTTTGGAAGAAATAATTAAACTAGCTAATATCTAAAAACTTTTTGGCGAGAAGATTTTTGTATCATTTAAAATTATTTCTTTCTTTTGTGAATGAAGATGATGGATGAATCATCTTAGGCCAGTTAATATATATGAAAATCTCTTGATTTCAATTTTGTATAAATATATGTCATAGTTGCCAAATTTTGTAATAATACCATGATCCAATTTATTAATTCATGAGTTCGAGCTAACTTTAATAAAATCATAAAAAATTGAATCTTTGAAATTTCTAAAAATGGGTAAAGAAATCAAAATCCCCAAGTTGATTAGAGATAATGGATCATTGGGGAAGGGCAAAATAGAAGAAGAAGAAGAAGAAGAAGATGAGGCGGTGTAGGAGGCTGGGGTTTAAAAAGAAGAAAGAAGAGGAGGTGTCGTGGGCGGCTAGGATTTTTTAAAAAAAAAAAAAAACTCTTTTAAGGCAAAATATTGTGGTGGATGGCCAAATGAGAAAATAAGAGATGTCATTTTATTGATAGAACATAGAAATTAAAAAAACTTAATTATATTAAATTGAGATTTAATTGGTAAAATTGTGGTTGAAATAATTAATTAAAATTAATTTGATTAAATTGAATTTAAATTGTTTAAATTGGATTCAATTCATTAATTTAATCAAAGTTTAATTTTAATCAATTGGATTTCAATTTAATTCATTTAAATTCAACTAATCAAATGAACTCCAATTTAATTAATTGAAATTTAATTTAAGCTCAATTTTATATATTTAAATTCAATTAATCAATTGAATCTCAATTTAATTCAAATAAAGCTTAAATTAACTTTATCAATTGAGCTCTAATTTAATAATTTAAACTCAATTTAATCCAATAAACTTCGATAAAATCAATCTAAATTCAATTAATTAATTGAAACTCAATTTAGACAATTGAAGTCCAATTTAAACTCAAGCTATTCAATTTAAGTTCAATTGATTAATTGAACATCAATATAATCCAATTGAATTCAATTAATAAATTTTTATTTAATCAATTGAATCTAAATTTAATCAATTTAAGTTCAATTAATCAATTTTAATTTAGTGTATTGAAGTTCAATAAAATAATTGAGTCATAATTTAACCGATTGAATCCAAAATTACTAATTATTTATAATTAGTTTTTTAAACGTTAATTTTAATTTTATTAATTTTTAATAAAAGTTATTTTTGAATGAAATTGCTAAATAAGTAGTTAATACTTAAGTAATGAGAATAAATAAATAAATTTGTAAATATGAAAATCATTTTTGAACTAATTACATTTTAATTTGACAATTTAACAAATAAAAAAAAAAGTTGCATTTTAAAAATGGGGTCAATTGAATTGATCCATTTCCCGAACAGTTCGGGTCACTTCGAATTGTCTCTAATTATAGAATATTATTCTTCTAATATTTCATCTCTTTAATCAAATAATATTTTAAGCTTCTATGTGATTTGATGGAGCTTATTGAAAAAAGGACTTGAAAATAATTAAAATTGATATTTTAGGGACTTAATAGAAAAAAAAAATGGTTAGAGAACTTATTGTAAAAAAATTCAATAAATTTGAAATCCAAAATGTCTTTGCCTGTGAGTTATGCCATTAGTGATTAAAAAAAAATTAAATTAAGAGAATGTATTTAGAAGGAAAAGAAATTAAAGGAAAAATTTGGAGCCAATTTATAAGAAGGATAAGAAAGACATTTTATTCAGAATGGCCAAAGTTTGAATATCTTAGTTTGGCGGTTTACCTTTTTCTAAGAAATATTTACAAATTAGCAATTTGAAGCATTGGGTGGTTGGGAATTAATGCAATTGGAAACAGAATCAAAACGGCGTTGTTTCTAACTTCTAAGCATAATGGCATATAATGAAACCATGATTTCGAATATGAAAGTCAGGACTCAGGAGTCAACTGCACGGCACAATCACTTGGGATTTTTGTTTTACTCATCACTGGACTCTCTCTCTGCTTTATAATTGATGGCTTCTACTCTTGTTTTGTATGCTATGCACGGTGAACTTTCAATTTTTCTTTTTCCATTTTCCTCCAACATTACTCACAAAACACCAAAATTTACTATCAATATTTCCCTTCTTCCTCCACAAAGTTGAGCAGATTTCTTCTAGTTTGATGGGCAAGATTCAATATATATATATATATATGTGTGTGTGTGTGTGTGTACTAAATACTACTTTAATAGCTAGGAGGATGACTTAGGTCTATTTTGTTAAGTTAAAAAAAAAAAACTACACTCATTTTAACTAATTTTAAGATTGTAGAGGAAAAAAAATTGTGATGATACACAATTCGAGTTTTGATCAATAAAACTAAGAGTAAAATTCACTTGCCAACTACATTAGTGCATATTTATAAAGTGGACATAATATAAAATACATAGAAATATAAACTATCAATTAATGAAATCGCTCAATTGATTTGGGAGGAAAGGGAGTCAAAATTGGAGTTCTTGTCGGTTTCTCTAAGGTCAGGGGTGATTCCTGTCTTATTTGGCGATGTATAGCTCCTATAACAGAGAGCCTGTTCTACTGCTCAAACTCACAGAATAGTGATTGAGGATAGAGGTTGTTATGGATTAAATTATATTATCAAATTATGCACACTCTCAAAATATTTTTAATGAGTCTATCCAGCGTTGAATTATAACATCCGAATAGTGAAATATTGAATAGTTAAAACAAAAAATAATTATGTTATCAAGTATTAACACATGCTTTATACCTTGTTATTTTTTTCTTTAATTTGCAACTCGGATTTATAATAATATTATTAATGCAATTTAAACAAAAATTATTCAATAAACTTCATCGTTGTTATTCACAGGCAAGCAAGACTTAATTAGATTATAAACATTACATGACTATTAAGTAACCGGTAAGATTAGGTAAAAGCTTTGCCTAATCTCCACTTTTAAGTTTTAACGAACTACCCAATTTGCTTTACACAAAAAGCTTCCTTTATTTATTTCCCCCTTTTTTAACCTACTCGAACAAAACCCAATTCTTTTTACTATTTATTTCATCAGTGCAATGGAATTTTGCTTATTCAGAAGGGAAATTCTTTAAGTTCTAATACGTGTCACTCTTATTGGACAACAAGATTTTAATCTTTAAAAAAAGTGTCAACTTCTCAATACTTGAATCTAAATCTATCACGTCCCATCTTAAAAAAAGAAAAAAAAAAAGTATAAACGACAAAATTAATTTGAAATTGACAAAATTTTAATTTATAATTTATAAATTTGAAAGTTAACATAAAATAAGAAAACTCAGCTGTAAGTGGTTACAAGACGGTGGAGGAAAACAAGCATCATGGCTTTAGCCACGTTTATTCCTAGGCATGTCCATGATCCCATGATCCCATCATGGCTTGCACTCATCCTGTATTTGAAAATGAGAAATCCTTCCTCAATTTGTCATTCAAAATTAAGTGGCAAAAGCTCGAACACTCGGTAATAAAATAAATATAAAAGAATCAAGCTTAACAGAGATAAATTAAAAAAAAAAAAAAAAAAAAGAAGAAGAAGAGAAATCCTTCTTACTAGACACATTCTCATTGCGATTTAGAAGTAATTGTATATATAATTAAAGACTTGCAACAAAACTTGAGGGATTGAATTTGTTGGGTTCTCCGTCAATGTTCACATTCCATCCCTTCATTATTTTAAATCTTGTATAAAAAGCCCCATAAAAAAGGAAAATAATTAATGAGATTAGTGAAAATATATTATTAAAACGAAAACAAATAGATTAATTCCAACAGAAACCCTCAATCTCACAATTCTCAAGTACTAATCTTGGGAACCAGGGTACTATGGATGCCATCCTTATTCCTTAGGGATTCTTTGACTACCTGTGCATAATGAAAATGAAAATTGTAGTCCACAAATAATTAAATTCTGAAGTACTCGTTAAAAATGGGCTGACTTTAGGGTGTCCCTGTAACTAATTGTTACAATTTCCGAATATATTCCTAGTTCACCATTATGTACATCTGACAAAATTTTTTAGAGATGGTAATTTGTTATCCAGTCCGAAAATTCAATTCCCACCTGCTTGTCATACTGCTGTCAACAAAACCATGTGTCCATTTAGCTACCAAAAGTAAAATTAATATCACAAAAGTATAGTATCGGTATACACATGCAGTCACCTTAGAAGCAAATGGCATTTGTCCAAGGTCTTCCAAGAAATGGCTTCAAAGAAATTTCTGCAGCATGAAATTGTTCAGCCTGCGATTCCATGAAACAGCATCAATTGTTTCTCTTAATTATTTATTAAAAAGAATCAGATAATTGGAATGAAAATCCATATATGAATAGAAATTTTATTAAACTTACGCAAACCGTTTCTAAAACATTTTGGTTTTCACCCAAATAATTGACCATCCATGTGATTGCACTTGCTGTTGTATTCTGTCTTGCATATTGCCATATACCAAAACAATCTCTCCATTGAAAGAAAAAAAATCATATCATAATTTACTAATTAGTAAAGTCATAATCACAGTAAAATCATGTCAATGACCTGCAATTATCATCGTTAATATATTATCCTTGATCTCTGAATCTGTGAGCCTATCCTTTTCATTGGCAGTCAAAAGATGATGGAGAAAATCTTCTTCATTGTGAATTGAGCGTCTTCTTCTATTAGCCATCATGGTGTTAAGTTTGGTCATAATTTTTTTCCTGGCCTGAATCATCATTTTATAAATGAGGTTCATAAGAAGTTGTTGAGGTTAATTTGATGGGTTAATTGAATAGATTAGTTACCTTGAGGTCCTTGTAGAATATTGTCCAGGGAAGCCTAAGTGGGAACGCAGGCATTGCTTCATAAATGTGAGTTATATCTTCTTTCAACATTTCTAGTTCTTGTCCACTCTCCATACCCATCAACATCTTGCACATTGCTTTCAAAGTTTTCTGCCCCCACATTCAATCCCACCAAAATTCCAAAGGAGCTGGATCTTATCATTGATTAGTGGCCCTAAAAGAGTTAGAATTATATTGGAAATTTCACTATTTATCTATTTTTAACTTTTTATTTCAAAAAATACCGATAAATATTTTGGATATCAATTTTACTATTTTTACCATTTTTATGACATTTTTATTTTAATAATATCATTTATTGATATTGTAGCACAATATTTACGAACATAACTTCCCATTTTAATTTTTGTGTTTTTTAACTTCCTATTTCTTTTAGTTTTCTTCCTATTTCCATTATTCAATTGTTGAAATTCTCTTTTCATATATAATAAAATCTTTTAGTGAAATTATTAAAAAAAATAGAAAGCTAAATACTAAATATTTTGCCAAAATTTTACATGATATTTATTACCTTTTGTCATTTAACGTTAGTTAAATGTTGTGTAAATATATCATTTATAAAAAAAATATATCATATATTTAAAAAAAAAAAGATAAACGTTAAGTAAATGTTAAGTAAATATTGAGTAGATATTAGATAAACTTTAGATAAATAGTTAGTATTTATAAGTACAATTTAATTTTAGATAAACGTTAGATAATTATTAAATAAACTTTGGATAAATATTGAATAAATATTTTTAATTATTACTTACCTGAAATGTCACATCAGATTTGTTTTGTATTTACTCATTATTTATATACAATTTGTCAAATATTTTTAAAACAAAATATTTATGATTTTAGTATCAATGTTGTCATAGAATGGTGAATATAAATACATAAATTGATTTTGAGAGATTAAAAAAATGATTTTCTGAAAAATATTGTGAATAATTTGAGAATAATGATGAAAAATGTTATATTTTTTATATGCATAGAAGATATCACTCTAATTTTGTTTGAGAGAAATTATTAAATAAAATTTTTAGTTTTTGATAAATTTAAAAGTTTGAAATTTTGATTTTGATATTTTCGAAACAACTTTTTAATGTAGATGTTTTAACCTTTTTTTTTCATTTATATTAGTTTTGGGGTGTGCTAATTTATTTATTTATTTATTTATTTTTACCATATTTAAGCCATTTAAAAAAAAAAAGAAGTAAAAAGAAGTGGGTCTGTATGTTGGAGTTGAATTTTTAACTAATAATTTCAGAGTTTAATGTACTCTTTTGTTTCTCATGTGAAGACGGTTGATTAAATATCTTGTCGATCAGTCCATATTTCATAAATCCAATATTAATTGAGGTCCTTTTCTAACTTCAATGTCTGTCTTTTTTACTTTTGAAATATACTTCAGATTTCTTAAAGAAACGAGCCGATAAAATGGGGGAGATTTGAACCCACTTAATATGATTGGGTTTACCTAATGCAACACTTGGTACTGAAAAAGTACGGATGAACTTAACCCAATCTGGGAAATTTCAGCCCACTAAGTGTAATTGGGACTAACTAATGTAAAACTCGTTGGCTTCGTTGTTTTATCGGTTCTTATATCATGGAATCAGTTGCATTTGTATTATAAATCCAATACGAAGGTGACTACACATTTAGATGATTCACCGATGGAGGTGAAATTGGAGCAAAAGGACGCGTCTGATTGGGAAGACAAGGTGCTGCTAATCTAATCCTTGTTCATACAGACATTACCTCTCCTCTTTTTGTACGTATATGAACTCTTCATTTTTTCTCACTGAAAAATCTCTGTTAGTGTTAAGTAGTGCAATTTATGAGAAGTATCTTTGAATGGAATGTATTCTAAAGAAGGATTAGTAGTGAGATCAAAAGTTTTGTACGGCTTTTTAAAAAAAAATTAAAAAAAACTTTTGTCTGATTATTATTATGAACTGTATATCGCTCTAATGGCTCAAAGATCGGGAAGGTAATGAGAATACAGAAAGTAGCGAGGAATGGAACTTCAAATTGTGTGAAGAATGACACAGAATTGACAGAGGAAGACCGGTCACTATGGAGAGAGTCAAAAGAGTTAGTATCCTCTCCTACTAAAGAACTAGCGGAGTTGCTTTATGTGCAGCATATTATGAGCCCTTTGTTGGGTCCTAAACACGTTTATGCCGCTGTATGCCTTTTCTTCTTCTTCTTCTTCTTCCCTTTTCTGACTTGCTTTTTTCATATACATTGTTCATATATAGTTCATTTTTTTGGTTCTTGTCTCCGGATAATTGTAGCTCAATTATAAATGTCTTCGGCCTTTTTTTGGTCCTTTCGGTGTATTATGGAATTTTTGTATTTGCTGGTTTACCAATTGTCTATGACGCTATTGAGGAAATACATGTAACGTTTGCCTGCTCAAATTTGAGGGTGAATACTTGTTTAGTTAGGAATTCTGATTTTGACTTAATTGAAACTTGAGGCAGATACATGTCCCGATTTCCAGGAAATTTCTTGAATCCATAGAGAAGAAAGTCATTTTGAAGCGTCCTGCTTGGCGAGTTGATGCTGCCAAGATTGATACACAACGTAATTATGTGCTCCTCATGTCTGATCATTCTGTGTTTGCTCATGGTAATTACCTGTGTCTTTCTTTCTTATACTTTTTTTTTTCTCTCAACATGGTTATTCTCTGTCTCAAATAGCTGGGCAGCACTCATCTGTATAACTTCTTTGACTTGTTGGCCTATCTTAGTTCAAAAGAAGGCAAACAACTTAAATTTGATTTTCTTAGATTCTTTTCTATCGTTTGTTGTATTTTGAGGTTTGATTTTGCTATCACCGATAAAACCATCTCTTTATGTTTCGAGGCAACATTAGGCCGCAAATCTCAATGTACTTTGCTAACTAAGGATGACGGGAGATTGACCTGTCTAGCATGACAACTGAAACTTTGCAACAGACATTATGTTTACTTTGATTTGTAGAACCAGGACTTAAGCATCCTTAACATTATGTTTAAATGGGTTAATTTATTCTTTTGGCATAATGTCCAGAAGTTTGGTAATTTATTCTTCTTTCTTCATACCAGGATCGCTTAAAGTTGAAACCTGCATAACTGTTGAGATAAAGGTATACACACGATAAATTATGTTTACATTTCTTCTCTCCTTGGTATTAGTTTTTGTTAGTTTGTGAGTGATATCTTTTCCTTATAGGCTTTATAATGTCTTTATTTGTTTCCATCAAGTAGCCCAAATGTGGATTTATCCCGTTATCAAGATTCGTAGCTGAAAAAAATGCCATTAAAAGGACCATCACTCGTTTTAGAATGCATCAAGTCTTGAAGTTGCAGCAAAATGAGGTAATTTTCTACGACGGCATATTTGGTTAAGTAACTTCAGTTACTCCAAGAATTGATTTACTGTATCAGCTGTTGTGCATTTCTTATGGTTAAACTCCTGCTTCATTATCATTTCAGATACTAGTTTTGAAAGGCTTGTGCATCCTATTAATTCGGTCTTCTCTCTTTTTTCTGAATTTTCATTTTGGTTCAACCATTTTATCTTTTTTAGATATCGGATTTAAGCCAGTACGATCCCTTTTCTCTAACTCCGAAGAAAGGATACAAAAAGCCATCAATGATCTCTACATCACCCCTCAGAACAATTTCCGTATATTCTTGAATGGTTCGCTTATATTTGGGGGCTTGGGTAGTGTCGCGAACAAAACTACTCGACTGATTAAAAAAGCTTTTGAAGATGAATTGAAAGGGGTCATCGACGCAGATGATGGTTTGCGTACTACAAGTTTCTTAGAGCTTGTTGCTGAGACATTATATAGTTCTCAAGTGTTGGATCGGCTTCTTGAAGTTCAGAAGCTTGATAATTTTGATATTGAAGGGTCAATTCATGCTTATTACAACATCATTTCCCAGCCCTGCATGGTATGTACAGAATTGGATGAAGCAAGACTGCCAAATAAATATGCTTCCTTGCACTCAATCCCTTTGGATGAGAGCTTGAAGATCGTGAGAGATTAATTAAGAGCTGCGACTGCGAAGGACTGTAGTTTGACGATCAGTTTTAGACCAAGAGAAAATAGAGATTTTGGGTCTCCTTATAGCAGTATATACCTGCAATCAACCAACCAAAAATTTGATTACATGGTAGGGAGCTAAATATATTTTATTTATATCCTAATTCCTATGGTGGTATCCTATTACTAGGAGATGTGTGGAGAATCCGCTTTGGGAAAACTATATGCCCCATTATCTATTTTTATTGCTAAAATCACCACCACGAAACCCACCCCCTAATCCCCCCTCTCTGGCTTAGAAAGGGAGGAGTTAAGTGGATGTTTGGAGTCATTGCCAGAAGATTTTAGAATTGATCATTTCCTAAAATCTTAAAGGAATGTGCTATTTACCATCTCCATCAATACTCATTTCCGGTGGAGTGATGTGTAATATGGGCTCTCAAATTGATGTTTGAACCTAATGATGTTTAGAACTTTTAATGCTTAGTTTGTTAACTTTATATTAATGGTGGTATTTTTATCCCCTGTTAATATAGCAGTAGCTTCGCCTTTCCATAACAGCTATCGTCATAAGTTAAATACCTTACCAGATTTTTGACAAGTTGGTAAATTTTTTATCAATTAATGTTGAATTCTTCTAGCTACATGTCTGCCCTGATAGTTTGATATCTCATTTTTGTTGCATTTACCTTAGGTGAATTTCCTAGACTTGTATTTGAAACCTTTAAAGAAGATGGAAGACTATTATGAAAAGTACAGGAAGATAGTGGACTTGTATGCTCAGATGCTGGAGGAAAAGCATATGAAAGGCACAGCATGGGGGTTTTTGAAACTATGAATTGAGCTTGAAGAAGATTATAGATAATTTTTAGTTCGCTGAAAGTTGAGTTGGTAAATTTATTATTATTATTATTATCAATTTTATACTTATAAGAATTAATTTTTTTATATTATAATGTATTATTAATTTGCTTATAATCATAAATATAAACCTAATTTATGAAAAAAAAAATTAGAAGAAGACAATTTTTTATTGGGTTTAGAGCAATGATTTGACCCTTTAAATTATTGGCAATATTCAATTCCATTAAAAATTGACTTTTTGATCAAATTCATCCATAATCTATATTTTACAATCATTTTACTCAACATTTAATAGAATTAGAAATTTCCAATATAAGTACAGTTGAATTTGTTAAAGTAAACATTATTGTTAAAATTTTAAATTAAAATGATCAACAAAAAAATTATACTAATTTAACAGTAAAGTGTAAAGCTAACTTTGAGTGAAATTGCACCAAGAACAATTAAAAAAAAATGCAATGGAAAAGGATGATCGGTGTAGTTGTATCTTATTGAAGGGATTAAATTCTTAATAATTGCCTTTTATCTAAATAGAAGGTTATGTTAGAGATACAATTATTTTTTCATACAATTACTTAGTTTCTGTTTGAATTCTGAGTTACATTCTGCTATTTTTTTGTTTTGGTTGTTTATGTAATGTAGGATACATAAAGTAACATACAGTAATACTATGCTTTTCTATTACACCTGTTTTGCGTAAGTGTCAGTCCTTAGTCAGTGTTGATAGCAATTAGTAGACACACGAGAAAATAAACTTTATTGAGAAAGAAAGAAACGAAGGTGATTAGACCATGAAGAATAAT
The DNA here is from genome assembly GCA_023653625.1 of Triadica sebifera. Taxonomy (NCBI): domain Eukaryota; kingdom Viridiplantae; phylum Streptophyta; class Magnoliopsida; order Malpighiales; family Euphorbiaceae; genus Triadica; species Triadica sebifera. The sequence continues at coordinate 32,495,751 of CM042899.1, forward strand.
AATACTCCTGCAGATTGGCATAAAATTATATCAGCATACATGATATACTAAAAAAGCATAGTCCATTACTCAATTTGTGCGACTCTCAAAGAATTTGTAGAGCTTCACTGAATTCATGTGGAAGCTCTTGAATTTTGGATAAGTTTTCCTGTGATTATGCTTATTTTAATTTATTTTTCTCTATAGATATCAGAATTTTGAGAGATTGCATCGTCATCTTAAGGACATTCCCAATTATGCTATGCACTTACCTCCCAAAAGGATATTTTCATCAAGCACAGAGGATGCCTTTGTTCATCAACTTTGCATTCAGCTTGATAAATATTCGCAAGTATTGTTTAATCCTTACTCTGATTTCTACTTCGCGTCGATTCATTTTTTTGCTGCTTTAATTCAGTATTGTTTTCTAACATCTTCTGTCTATAGCTAATGTTGCTGAACAACATGTAGTGTGGGATTTATTAATGTGATTCCCCAAAGGCGTGGATGTTTGATATTTAATGTGTTCGTTTTACTTGAATGCATTTGTCGTTCTCTTTTTTTGTTAAATATGTGCTAATGTGAATTTCTATGCAATTCTAACATCGTTTTTCTTTTTATTTTTCAGAATTATTCTTTCGGCAAATATTCCTCGGTAATGAGATTTCTAGTAGGTATGTGGATGTGTAATTCATTATTATATTTCCTTAATTGTTTATTCAAACTATTTCTTCATCTGCAATATCCTAAGACCATCCAAGGGAAACTCAATCTTCTAAACAAATTAAACATCATGATTTAATGCATAATTGGAATCTAACATACATGAGCACCCTTTGAGTGCCAACAGAAATGATCAAATTTCCTTCTTTTTCTCAATACTCTATTGGATTAACTTTGATGATGGCTTATGACTAATGAGCATCTTAGTTGTTTTAAACTGTTCATATGACATGTTGGCTTTGCATGAACAAATTTTGCTTAGTTTGTTAGCTTGTTGAGTTGCCATGACCTCATTGGTTAAGTTTTCGTATATATTTGTTGCAGAGATGATTCTTTTATTTTTAGATGCGATAAAGCTTAATCTTCATTCACTTTTCCGCCTCTGAGCTCAAATCAGAGCTTTGTTTTCTTGCTTGAACAAATTTATGCAGAGTAATTTAAGTTTTCAATAATCTACAAAATAAGTATTTCTCAAGTTCAAAAGTTTTGGAGCAGCTTTAGAACTTAGAAAGTACAATATATGCAGTTCTACTAGTAAGTAGTAACCATTAACCACAAGACCATCTTTCTTCATGCTAGTTTATTGGATTTTTTTATCCACTTGTCCATCGTTTATTTACATAAATTTCACATTAAAGACCTAACATTTAGTATCTTCAGTTAGCAGAAAAGGACCTAAAATCCATTTGCTCAACAACTAACACATATAATTTAATATTTCAAGTTCTTAAAGAAATTTAAAGCCAAACTGAGCAAATTTTATTGTTTAATGATTGCAAAATTTGTTTATATTTTGTAGCTAGCTCCCATATTTGAAATCTAACCCCATATCATTTAAAGTCTACCAGCACTTCTCTTATAAAACAAGGTTTATGATTATTTAATCTTATGATTAAGGGTTTTATGAAATTTCAAACCAAATATTCAGATTTTATTTATGGGTGATTTCTTGATTTAGCTTGGATTTCCAACTTGATGGATTTTGAGATTAACTTCTTCATCATTGTAATTAACTCCCCATGCTTTCAATTAATTAGCCACTAATAAATTGATTTTAATTATTTGGATTGAGTACAAATGGAAAAACTCTAAAAAATGAGCTTGTTACAGATCTATTACAAATAAATAAAACGAAGGTAATATGACCTAATTAGTGGGTGATTTTTTTCTTTCATTTTGAATATTCGTTGAAATTATTGCATTAATTAAGTCCTATCAACAAAATTTAATTATATATCTTAGCAAACAAAATTAATTTGTTAACTAAAAGTTTTATTTTAGTGACAAATTCCATACCATCGATCTAATTGAGCTCTACTGGGAATATGACATGTTAATTACTTTAAGGTCCTTTCTGTCCCCAAGCCCACGATTCCCCAGGGATTCATATAGTTGAACTTGAATTACTGAGCATGTTAAAACTCAAATAGTGAGGCTGATCATCTTTCTGTGCTTAAGATTACTTGAAATGGAACAACTTAAGATCTAGCAGTATGTACTACGTAGGCAAACCTTCACATGTAGAAATAAATATCCACTAGCTTTTTCGTCCCCAGCTCCTGGCAGAAAAAATGGCCTGCGGGTTCTCTACTCCCTTGCTCCTGATGGTTTTTTTCTGACATCATTTCATCTAGATTTCCTGAGTAATAATCTTTCATCAACTCCTTGCTCAGTTAAGGTGTTCAACTACTATTTTGAATGCATTTTGCTGCTCTTTTCTTTTCCTGTGCTTTTGCTTGTTGGTGGAGCTTTATATAATCAACATATATGTATGGCACCGTTGTGTGAATATCTTCAAAAACAGAATGACCATCCAGTTTCTATATTTGTAGCTCTAATATAATTAATTTTTAAACTAGAGGTAGTGAATTTACCAGCATCTGTTTAAATTAATAAGGTTTGAACACCGAAGGTTTCAAGTAGATTACTGAATTTCATTTCTGTTGCAGAGCAACAAATTGAAGATCATCAAGAGCCTGATTCCAGGGTATGATCAAAATTCAGGACCTGCAGGAAAGGTGGAAAATCTGAAATCCAGTACATCGGCAACAATGTGCAGATGTACTGCATTCTTAATAGTCAGCCGCTCAGTTGTTGAAGGTATCTCTACATGTATAAGTACCAGAACTATTCAGGACTCTGTTTTGAAGCATGTACAACTTAAAAGGGACCTAAAAAGTGGCAGAAGTGGGATAGATATTGTTCAGTTAACTGAACCCAATGCCCACCGATGCTAAATTGATAAGCTAAAATAGCTGTCTTTGCCCTCTTCACTACAAAAACGTATAATACAAGGTGACTGTCTGTACTATTGAATGGTTGATGAAGTCCTCTAGTTTGTGACTGTCTGTACTATTGAATAGTTGATGAAGTCCTCTAGTTTGCTGAGAAAATTAACCAGTTACCCCATGTGCTTGTCGTGCACATATATACACTGTAGATAACCATCGACAAGACTCTCCTTATTAGTGTGATGATTAGACATATTTACCTAAAGGTGCATGACTTCTCATTGCTGAATCTAGTCGATGCTTAATGTGGCACGGCCTGCATCTGGCTACCATAGAGGTTCTAGTTCCATGGAGTTTGGACGGGCTTTTTTGACTGGCATCTCTTTACTTGAGGGCTTGACTGCTGGTATGTGAAATCTGAAAATTAACTATGTTTCTCATCTAAGATGATCATCGTGAACAGAAAAGTCATCTTTTGAATTGAAAGCAATAGCGAGTGAGTAAATTCTGCATTCAATGCCTGTTGGAGGTAACAGTTGATCCAATCAAGAACCTTCTGACAGGCATTTACATCTTGTCACCTACTTACATTTACTTTTTTTCCTAACTTTGTACAAATTAGGGGAAAATCATGTAATAACATTCAAATATTTATTGCATGATGAGATAAAATTAAGTGCCAACCAATTTATATATAGCATTTCTGACTCCTTCCATGCCTCAAGTACCTGCTCGTTTTAGTCTGCTATAAAGTTTTTTCTTCAGTACTGTCAGAAACATGTCCAAGGTTAGCTTTACTTGCAGTTTTTATATGAACTTATTATATTTATATGATGTTTTATCTCTCATTATTCCATCTGCAGCTAAATATTCGTTTGTGGCATTTTTCCTCTTTGACTGACACTCTGCACTACTTTTGTCAGAGGAATTACACAGGAAACTGACTTTTAATCTTGTGGTGCAGAAAACTATAGTGTCCGTGGAGCTGCTCTGTTCAAAGTGCAGGCAAAAGGTGATGAAGTTAGTTGCAACAATAGAAGGGATAACTTCTATTGTCCTCGACCCATCGAAGAATACAGTTACTGTAATCGGAGAAGCTGATCCTGTGAAGATCATTCACAAGGTCAGGAAATTTCGAAAGTCTGCAACCGTTGTCAGTATAGGGCCTCCTAAGGAAGAGAGGAAGGAAGACAAAGACAAAGATTCATTGTATAGGAAAGATGTTGTGCCTTATGGTCCCAGAACATGTCAAAGATGCGATGTTTGGTATGTGGTCGGTGATGATTTTTATAGTTATTGTTCTATCATGTGAATAAGAATTCCCCTTTCCCCTGTAGAATGTGTGTATTGATTAATGTGTTGTATCTCATGCTTTAGATTTCTTTTTGCTAATGCAAAATTTATCTCATCAATAATGTTATTTTTCCAAGTCTACACAACTTTATTCCATGTTGCTTTCTGTGGTCTGGCTAAGAAACCCACGTGAAGTATCGTCTTTGGCTTTGAATGGATTGAAATTGCGACAAAAGCTTCATTTTCTGTTGTATTGGCCGAGTTCATAAGGTTCTCTTAGTTGTTCTGGTATTAGGCTTGGTTTTGGTTTGAACTGTCTTTAGCAAACAAAAACAGAAAAACACAAGTTTCTTATAGCTTATTTCTCTACTACTTGTTGCTAAGGTTCATAACTCGTTATGGGTCAAGAACTGGCTGTTTCTTTACGGCGGATCCTTAAAGGCTTTCACTGTGAATGGGCGGGACATTTTAGGCACTCTGATTTCGACTTGACATATTATATAAGTATGAAATAAGGATTGTCTCATAAAATTAAAATAATAGTAAAAAGAAGCATGCAATGAGGATCAATGATTGTTACCAAACCCAGCCCAGCCAGTTAAATCGAGGAGTTGGCTTTCAAGCTGTTGACCCAACTGGGTTAACTGGGAACCGGTCGAGTCGGTGAGGGGTGAACAGTTTTTTAGGTCAATTTGATTTTGGAACATTCCAAGACGGTGCCGTTTTTATATTCTATAAACTAGTTGATCTGGTCATAATTCATCCAGTCTGACCAGTTAGAAAATTATAAAAAAAAAAAAAGAAAATGATGCTGCTAGGATTTAAACACGGGTTTTAAAGAAAATAACTTTGTGAGTTTTTACCACTGCACCAAATGACTACATGTGTTTCATCATATACAAAATAATTTAAATATTATTCACATTATTAAGAGAAATTAATTAAGAATTATAAATAACTGATAAATTTTAATTTAATTATTTGTATTTTTTATTAGTAATATATATTTTTAAAAAATTGTAGCATAAGTTATTTTTATTAATGTAACAAATTATATATATATATATATCATAAAAAAATATTCAATTTATATACCCACAAAATTGTTTGCATTATTTAAGAGTCATGTATATTTGATAAAATTGAATTTCAGTATTTATATTTTCAATATTAATATACAACATTATCAAATTTTACATATAAATTATTTTGATTCCTATAATATCCACACAAAAATTCACATTTTAATGTTAAATGTCAGATTTTAATAAAATTTTACTTTTAGCTGGTTAAATCATGGTTGAAAATATGACCTTTGACATATGTTTTTTTCCGGTTCTTGGCCAAATCAGGTCTGAAAACATTGGATCAATCGAGTTACGGTTATGAAGTGTTTCTTCATCTTTGTTATATGTTCTTGAGTTTCAAGAACCATAACCAGCTTCAAGAATAGAGAAAGCAGGAGAGGAGAGGGAAAGAGAGTAGGCGATAGAAGAGAGCTGAGAGAAAATAATGTATTTATTGTTTATTGATAGCAAACGAACTTATCTGTCCTCTATTACTCAATTACAACCGATTTATACAATGAGTTCCTCATTCTAGATCTTGTTACACGAAATCGCAGCTCAGGGACTAGTAATAACCCATCAACAACTTTTTCCCGACAGATGGAACTAACTTCCCAATCATGTAATTCATCTGTCAATTGCTTACTCAGCTGTTGCATCTGCATTGATGTCCGATCGGCTGTCTGCATTGATGGCTGATGTCCGGTCGACTATTTTGGAATTTTTCAATCGGATTTTATTGGAATTCAGCTACTTCTGCATTATCGGCTATACACTGATCCCCACTTATGTTCACTTATTGTTCATCGTTGCCAGTTGTAACATTACCACCCTCAGTAAAATACACCTTATCCTCAAGGTGTAAATAGGGAAATTCAGACTTGAGGAAATGAAAATCCTCCAGGCGGTCTACTCAGGATGCAAATTTGTCCACTGGACCAAAACTTGGAGCACGGACCGCCCATGCAGCTGAAACGCGCGATGCTGCAAAACTGCAAGAGGTTATACTTTGAATGTACCAGGAGTAGTGAGGGGCAAAGTGGGGAGAGGAGTGTGCGTCCCTATAGCCCGTTTGAGAAGGGAAACATGAAAGATATCATGTATACAAGGGAACCAGGGGGTAACTGCTGCTTACATGCGACCTCCCCAACCTTTGCAGTGATTTGAAATGGCCCATAAAATTTAGTAGACAGCTTCAAGTTTCTTCTAATGGCTACTGAAGCTAGTTTGTAAGGCTTTAACTTCAAGTACACCCAATCTCCTCCTTGAAACGTGCGCTCAGTCTTATGCTTATCATCAAGTTGTTTGATGCGATGCTTTGCTAGGACCAACTGATCATTCAAGATAGCAGCCATATGTTGTCTTTCCTTAAGCAACACCTCCACTGGGGCTGCTGAGGTATCAATCAAGGGTAGATGATGAAAACTTGGGTGCTTGTAACTGTAAAGGGCTTCAAAAGGAGACGTTGTTGATAGCTGAATTATGAGTGGAATTGTACCATCACTCAGCTATTTATTGAACTGGAACCATAGAGTTGAAATGAACAATTTTAATAAATACAAACCCCATATTAAGGATTATATTTCAAGATTTCAATCAGCCATAAAACCATAGGCAAACAATATCACTGCAGTTTATCTTCCTTCTCCATTACACTCGGTATATATTCAAGTTCTGTATTTTACTCATACAACGAACCTGATCATGAAGATCAACTCCTCAAACGAAAATCTATATGCATCTTAGGAGCCACAAACAACTATACATAGGTCTTTTCATTCATTTTATTGAGACCAAATGCTGATCCGATATTAATGGGACTTCGCGCATATCGACACTTATAGTAATGAGGGAATATCACCAATGAAATCTTCCTGTACAGAAATTCTTCTTCACCAGCAGAACTTCTTTTTCTGCAAGAGACAAAACAATTTGACTCATCAGTATGAAGAATGTTCAACTTTAATCTGTCCCAGAATTGAGTAAGATTATAATCTTCAACTTACATGATATCTGGCTTCCTCTTGTCTATCTATGTATGCAAGAAGCTCTTCTTGTCTGATTAAAGCTTCATGCAAAGCCTGCAAGGAAGACACGTGAGTGAAGCCTCTACACGCTCTAGAAATTTAATATACATTCCCAATTCCAGAAAACATAATAGCTGATTTATTATAGCGGTTAATGTGACAGCATATCCAAAACACATTTTTTCGCCCTGGGAAACACACCATGCACCAATGAAAAATCAAAACTTTAGTTGATTATAAAGAAAAGATGAGCTTATTCAGTCAGGCGACCACTGGTCATATATAACTCGAATTGAATGGTTTAAATATACTCAATATCTAATAAATTAACGATCTGCATAATTACTGAACTTGAACTTTCTTTTATGAACTTCTTGGGATAGTTTCAGTTCAGAACTACTTGGGACCATTACATGAATCTTTGTCTCCATCATGTTCAAGACCATACTTTCTCTAATTTATTACACATGCACTTTTACAACTCCCACAGCAACTGGTGCTACTTCCAGCCAACCCAATTATTTGTCAGCTAAATGACTAAAATTGATTAAGGTAGTCCAATAATCAGTAATTCATCACTTCACCAATAACAATCTCATGCCACCTTGGGCATTCACAAAAAACAGAAAAAGGGGGAGTGGGAGACATGTTGCTGCAATGCTTGAAGAGAATTCTGGTGACAGCCAGCAACATGCCATGTCATGTCCCAAGTTTTACAGAAAAGGAAGAAATTATAAGAGAAATTAAATTCACATTTTCCAGCCTAATGATTCGGTAAGTTGTTATACTTCCTAATACTTGAGGTCTGCAATCATGCATTTAATAAGACAGCTTAAAAACCGCACATATGGAAGCAGGTCAAGGGCTAAGGCAGAATACCAGTGAATTTGTACCATACCATTATATTTCAGCCTGAAGGGTAGGAAAATAAGAGAAATAGTCACCTTTTTTGTGGCAATTAGCTCTGCTTCCAATGCATCCACTCGACAAACAGCAGCATTTAGCAACTCCTCTTTCTCACAGGGCATCTGAAAGGGCTTCATCTGCAGTATGTCAACCTTCTCTTCCAGTTCACCCAGCCTTTTCAAGACAGTTGAAATGAGGTCTACCTGTGTAAATCCTGGAGCAGGAGAGGGGGGACGGAACTCCTCCTTGAGTGCTAGTTCAAAAATTGGGTCACTAGCATCACAAACAGAATCAGGCACAGGGTTTTCCTTGGTCAACCAAATTGGAAGCGAATGGATGAAAGCAAAGATGGCTACAAAGGATGCCATAAACAGAGCCCAAACACGAGCAAAGATTCCTTCAGGAGTTTTTTCTACACTTGGCAGAGGCGTTCCTGCAGTAAATTACATTAGAGCAATTCAGTATTGCAGTATTGAACAAATGGAATAACATAGCAGGTAACAAAATTAATTTTGATTCATAATAATGAAACCCTCAAGGAAGTTTAATGCTCAGAGATAAATAAATGTCCTGGCATGGGTTTTTTTAACCAATGTTCTCCACATAGTAGGAGGTCTAGAGGTCCAATGTTAAGGTCCTGTGAAAGGCAAATGGTAGCCATTTCCATTTTAATACATAACACCAAATCTACAGTAGTGATAAATATTTATCTTACACAGTGAAATGGAAAATGAAAAGAACTCCAAGATCCTATCAAAGTTTTGATCCTACTGTTAAGGCTGGTAATTTTTTTATGGTTAGGGCTTTGATTGGAGTTTAAACTCAAACTCACAACTTAAAGAATGTTATGAATGAATATGAAACTGTGGAAAATCTTGTGTGAAACAAATTTTTTAGAAAAGAATCAGGGTCAATAATCATTCCCTAAAATCTAGGAAGTCAGTTATGGAAACTTCAATTATGGAAATTTCCTTTTCTTGTGTACAGAATGTATACATAAATATGTAATGTAGGCTGTAAATATTATGTAAAAAATTAATAAAATAACCAGCACTGGTTTCTTCATGGTATCAGAGCTGTGTGGCTAGGGTTTCTGGGCAGATAGGGTAACTCTTGCCAGCGCCCGCCTTCATTGTCAAATCGACATTTGATTTCAGCCTTAATTGCTGGTTTAGCTCTTATTTCTGTTAGCCTTCATTGCTGTTTTTTTTTTTTTCAGCCTCCATTGCTGTTTTTTTTTCAGTGGCCTTCATTGCCATTATTACTGATCTTTTTTATCACTTACTGCTGTTTCATCAAAATCAGCCATGTCAGATTCTATCTCTTCAATTGTTGAAGGAGAACAGGTTGTGCGCAACCCAACAGAACTTCAAAATATTCAACCAGCATATAGGTTGAATGGAAAAAATTATTTGAAATGGTCTCAACTTGTTCAGACCTTTCTAAAAGGAAAAGGAAAACTCAGCCATTTATTGAAATCTGGACCGGAGAGAGGAACACCAAGTTTTCATGCATGGGACGAAGAAGATTCAATGATTATGTCATGGTTATGGAATTCCATGACTCCTGAAATCAGTGACACTTGTATGTTTCTTCCTACAGCAAAGGCAATTTGGGATGCTCTTTATCAAACATATTCCAAAGTTCATGATGCAGCCCTTATTTACGAGATCAAAACCAAGACAACTGGAACAAAGCAGGGGACCAAGACTGTGATTGAATATGCCAATTTTCTGCAAAATCAGTGGCAAGAATTGGACTATTACCGGACAATTGATTTAAAGTGCAGTGATTGTGCAGTGACTGTCAAAAATTTCATAGAAAGGGACCGCGTATATAATTTTTTAGCTGGGCTAAATTCTGAGTTTGATCTTGTCCGCATCCAAATTTTGGGAAGACCGAAGGTTCCCTCCCTTAATGAAACAGTGTCTTTGGTTCGGGCAGAGGAGAGTCGCAGAGGTATTATGTTGGAATCATCCATGATAGACAACTCTGTTCTTCTAAGTGCCAAGCCACGAGGATTAACACTTGACAAAAATTCTATAGACAAGACTAATCGGTCAAGCACGCAGAGGAATTGTGATGAAATCTGGTGCACTTATTGCAAGCCGAGGCACACCAAAGAACATGGCTGGAAATTGCATGGAAAACCTTCCACAAGTAGTCGTGAATGGGGACAAAAAGGTGGACAGCAAAAGCGAACTCCAGGACAAGCTCATATGTCAATTCAAGATCCACCTCAAACTCAAACTCTTGGAGGATTCAGTATGAATGACATTGAAAGGCTTAAAAATTTGCTAGGGGAGATTGAGAAAACAACAACACCTTCCAGTTCTCAAGCATCAACTCCTGGTATGTGTTCATTGACTCTTTCAGGTGAGACTCTAATTTCTCTTGGATTGAATGCTTCAGGTAATGAGTTTAGGAATGCTTGGATCCTTGATTCTGGTGCTACTGATCATATGACTCATAATTCAAATAAATTTAAGACCTATACCCCTTGTCCAAGCAATAGGAAAATTGTTGTTGCTGATGGTACTTCCACCACAGTGGCTGGAATAGGAGATGTCCAGGTTACCCCAAATTTTGTCCTTAAAAATGTTCTTCATGTCCCTCACCTATCCACTAATCTCATTTCAATACAAAAACTTACCCAAGATCTAACTTGTCGTGTTATATTTGATGCCTTTTTTGTGAATTTCAGGACCAAGATTCAGGGAGGAAGATTGGACTTGCTAAGGAGCATAATGGACTCTACTACTTGAGTACATCTAATCAACCGAAACTACTTAAGTCTACTTCGCCTACTTCTTTTTTCTCTTCATCAAATAAAGATGATATTTGGTTACATCATAGGCGTCTAGGTCATGTTTCTTTTTCCACATTAAAATTAATGTTTCCTACCTTGTTTAAGGGACTAGATATTCAATCTTTTCATTGTGACATTTGTGAGTACGCAAAACATACTCGTGTATCTTTTCCTATGAGTAATAAAAGATCTTCTGCTTTCTTTCTAATTCATAGTGACATTTGGGGACCATCCACCATTCCAAATATCTCAGGATCTAGGTGGTTTGTGACATTTATTGATGATTGTACAAGAGTCTCTTGGATATATTTGCTCAAAAATAAATCTGATGTGAGTCATATTTTCCCTACTTTCTATACAATGATTCAAAACCAGTTTGGTACCAAAATCAAGAAAATCCGCTCAGATAATGCTCGTGATTATTTCAATCATTTTTTGTCCCAATGGTTTCAAAAGGAAGGAATCATATATGAATCTTCTTGTATCACCACTCCCCAACAAAATGTAGCGGAGAGAAAAAACCGTCATCTTCTTGAGTGTACTCGAGCTTTATTGTTTCAACAAAATGTACCAAAATCCTACTGGGGAGTGGCTATACTCACATCGGCATATGTCATAAACAGAATTCCTTCTAGAGTTTTGGGGTTCAAAAGTCCACTAGAAACTTTGTCTCAATTCTATCCTGACATTCGGTCCTCCTTCAACCTTGATCCTCGAGTTTTTGGATGTACATCATTTGTCCATATTCACAATCATAACCGAGGAAAATTAGATCCTAGAGCTCTTAAGTGTGTCTTTGTGGGGTACTCATCCAATCAAAAAGGATATAAATGTTATCATCCATCCACTATGAAACTTTATGTTTCGGCTGATGTTACTTTTGTTGAAAATAAGTCATACTTCTCCACTCCTTATCTTCAGGGGGAGTTATTTATACTTGAAGATAAGGAGTCAGCTTTACCACCATTAGAAATGCCCCCCTCATATGAATCACTTAAATCAAAAGAAACCACCTCAGTGTCACCAATGTCTTTTGATCTGATTCCTATCTCACAATCTGAAGAGTCAATAGAGGAAAAGGAAGGAGACAATCAGATATTTGATCGGTTTCGGTTTGATCAGGTGTATGCAAGGAGAAGGGACCCCATGATAGCAACAAGGCAAGAACAATCTATTGAACCGAGTCCTGGAAATGAGGTAACAATACTTGAACAAAATTCAGCTCTTAATCTTGATCATGATCTACCTATAGCTTTGAGAAAAGGAACCCGATAATGCACCAAAAGGCCACTATACCCATTGTCTCATTTTGTGTCTTTTCAAAGATTTTCATTGAATCATAAAAACTTCCTTTCAACTTTAAACACTATTCCTATTGTTAACTCATTGTTTGAAGCATTATCAAAGAAAGAGTGGAGACTTGCTATGGAGGCGGAAATGGATGCTTTACAAAAGAATGAAACTTGGGAATTGGTTGATCTACCTCGTGGTAAAAAATCAGTGGGTTGCAAGTGGGTGTTTGCAGTAAAATTTAAAGCTGATGGGTCCCTAGAACGATACAAGGCAAGGCTGGTTGCAAAAGGGTATACTCAGACATATGGAGTAGATTATCAAGAAACTTTTGCTCCAGTGGCAAAGATGAATATAGTAAGAATTTTACTATCTTCGGCTGTTAATTTTGATTGGGAATTGTAGCAATATGATGTGAAAAATGTTTTCCTTCATAGTGAGTTGGAAGAAGAAATTTACATGAGTATCCCACCAGGGTTCAATGGGGGTGATGAAAACAAGGTTTGTAGGTTAAAGAAAGCATTGTATGGGTTAAAACAGTCCCCACGTGCTTGGTTTGGAAGGTTTGCCAAGGTGATGTTAACTAATGGCTACAAACAAAGCCAAGGAGATCATACACTTTTCATAAAACTTTCAGCTTCAGGGGGCGTTACAGCATTAATTGTGTATGTAGATGACATTATTGTGACAGGGAACGATGAGAAAGAAAAGGATACTTTGAAGCAGTGCCTAACCAAGGAGTTTGAAATAAAAGATTTAGGGAGATTGAAGTACTTCCTTGGGTTTGAGGTGACTCGGTCTAAGCAAGGCATTTTCATTTCTCAACAGAAATATGTTACTGATCTTCTCAAGGAAACAGGTATGATGGCTAGTAAACCGGTTGCAACTCCCATTGAACAAAATCATAGGTTGAATGAAGCACTTGGAGATAAGAAAGTTGATAGAAAAATATATCAACGACTTGTTGGAAAACTTATCTATCTTGCACATACTAGGCCAGACATAGCCTACTCAGTGAGTGTAATCAGTCAATTCATGCATGATCCGAAAGAAATTCATCTACAGGCAGCCTACCGAGTTCTTCATTACTTGAAGGCACATCCAGGGAAGGGAATTTTATTCAAGAAAACATCTGATATTGGTTTGGCAGTATACACCGATGCAGATTTTGCAGGATCTCCACTGGACAGACGGTCATCTACAGGCTATTGTACCTTTCTTGGGGGAAATTTAGTATCCTGGAGGAGTAAGAAACAAAATGTGGTAGCACGATCAAGTGCAGAGGCAGAGTTTAGAGCTATGGCTGTAGGAGTATGTGAATTGTTATGGGTCAAGATTATTTTAGAAGATTTGAAGGTCCAATGGAGTAGGCCTATGAAATTGTACTGTGATAATAAATCAGCTATTAGCATTGCTCATAATCCGGTGCAACATGATCGGACGAAACACATCGAGATAGACAGACACTTAATCAAAGAAAAGTTGGATAGTGGGTTGATTTGTACCCCATATGTTCCTACAGAACATCAATTAGCAGATGTACTGACAAAAGGACTGTGCAGTAATATGCTTCATGAAAATATTAGCAAGCTGGGAATGGAAGATCTATATTCACCAGCTTGAGGGGGAGTGTGGAAAATCTTGTATGAATCAGATTTTTTAGGAAAGAATCAGGGTCAATAATCATTCCCTAAAATTTAGGAAGTCAGTTATGGAAACTTCAATTATGGAAATTTCTTTTTCTTGTGTACAGAATGTGTATATAAATATGTAATGTAGGCTGTAAATATTATGTAAGAAATTAATAAAATAACCAGCACTGGTTTCTTCAGAAACATATCTACTCCATGTAATAGAGCTGATAGTAAATGAATGTCAAAATCTACATGAGCGCAATTAAACTTTTTAACCTCTGGAAGTATGTCGATCTAGACAAGGCGCTTGTTTCTTCCATCCACTATCCACAGTCTTGTCAATCATAGGTACATATTCATCATATTCTGCGAAGCATCTAGCACTACTTGCCTTGCCAACCACCCTAGCCTGCACGAACATCAAATCATATTTGCAAATGAGTTCAATCTTGTAGAGACATAAGCTCTTCAGCAGCATATTATCACCTGCATTTTTTTTGTCTTGTACCTGGTGAGGTGCTAGATAGAATATTACTAACCTAGAAAATCAGTTTTATATTGATATCAAGATGAAATTGTTGTTTTCAATTCACAAGTATATTTATCCAGTGTTCAAATAGTCAAAAAGAACAAGGCAGACGAGTCAGAGTGGCAGGTTCCATTACACTATTAAACTTCACACTTATTTTTCTCTCACACACATGATCAGCGCTATAACACTATTCAAGCAATAAATACACAAAGTAGAGAAAATAAACTGCTATCACAATCTAGCAAGGGAAACTTAACTCTTCAGGCTCACAAAGAATAGAAAACCCCTGAAAAGAAATCCCCAAGTGATCTAGATGTGCGTAGCATGTACCCATTTATCTGGTTGCCAAAAAAAAAAACACACCACTTACTTCTTCAGAGACAGGAGTCAATCTTGGGATCAAATAACTCCTAGTTGGTTTAGGAGATGCCATGTCCTCCACTTCAGATCCCGACTCTGCAGCAGATGTATCACTAGTTTTTATCTGACATAACAGAAAAATGACGGCATTAAAAAATGACTGGAATTTTCTGTTATAAATGGTTGAACTATGTTGTGAAAGAGAATCCGTTGAACAATACCGCTGGATAGCATGGTTTATCATCAACAATCACCCTGCCTTCAGTGTCTGAAATTGTTAATATTTTTGTGGAATATAGAGCTTCACCATTAAGAACTATCTGCATCGAGACAGACAGTCATATATATATATAGCTAAGAAAGGGACAAAAAATAGGGTGACCAAAATCAATAAAACAGAACCACCAAGAATTTCAAGATGATCGCTAACCTTTAGGATGTTTGAATCTTTCCATGGCCCCTTATCGGATCTCATGCAACCTCCTTGATCAGCACAAGTACAGCTACCACCCAGAAATTCAGGCAACTCACTAGACAAGATCAAGTTCAAATATATTTCAAAAGTTTTTGACAGTTAACATGACTGGAAAGAGGAAAACCAGAAAACTCAAGATCATAACTTTTATTACCTATTATCTATTACTTCAAGCAACTTGTTCTGGTACTTGTTGCCAAGAACCTGAGGTTCAATTCCAAAATTAGCAAATCCTATGATTTACTTCTGTTAAGTAAAAATAGTAAATGATTTGATGAAAATGAGGAAACATCACTCACATGAATCTTGCTAACTGTTTGAGGATCAAGAAAAGATTTTACTGTGTTCCATAGCAGCCTAAAACCAGGGCCAGCATTTATTATGAACATTCGGCAGAGAGTCTGCAAAATATGACATTGTAGATGTTGCGACAAACAACACATTTTCAATTTGATTCTGCATCTTACATAAGAAACCAAAAAGAGCCATTCTCAGAAATCTCATGTGAACTGAGAAGCAAAACTACCTACCTCAGGGTAGTTGTCACTATCAATCTTTTGCAGCTGTATGATAAGTTCTCGAGCAGACTTTGTAAAGTTTTTTAAGCCCTAAATAAGAGATGCAGGATCTGAGTACATGTATAAAGCTGAAATTGGAAACAGTGCAGTAACAGAAAAATGATATTAGAAAAATAAAAAATAGACATACCACGCCTTGAACATCCAAAATAGTTGTACTTGAATCTATGTGTCTCTTTGCAGCAATAGAGCAAGATGGAAACTTAATTGCAAAACTCTTTTCGAATTCCTGCACATGATATTTCAAATATCTTTCTATAGTGGTAACGTGCAGAAGTTTGCTGGGATCAACTTTCCCAAGTCTTTCAATGTAGACAGGCCTCCCCTCTTTATCCACGCCATGATAACCTTGAGGATAGTACTTTATAACTTCATTATATTCACTAAACTCAAAATCCTGGAAAAAAAAGTGTCACAATCCAAGGAAGAAATAGAAGTGCATCAACTAAGAGCTTGGTTTAAAAAGATAATGCAGAAAAATTCTATGATTCTAACGGCTAAACTGAGGAATAGCCAGGATAAGGCAAACAGGAAATATGCAGACATAGAAAGATTGCATTAGATTCAGGGGAATAGAACATTACCTCCATAATTGTGTCAGTGCCAAATTCTTTCCTCCATTGAATCATATTGGCCCACATTCGCTTTGCTTTCTCAATGTCGAACTTCCTTGCTTTTAAGAACCTGAAAAAGGCTAATCCTTGAGCATGAAGCTGAAGCTGGAAATAAGCACCAGAAATGTAGCAGTATGTGTATAAAAGAATTAAAGCTAGCAAGTCCTATGTGAACACCATTAAAAACCTAATCCTGTCTCACAATATCATAATACATAAAACTTTACAAAGATTAAAGTGGACATGAAATAATCCACTATGTACAACTTTTTTTTTTGGGATAAAAAATCCACTGTATAAAATTAACAAAGTTGTTAAGTGCTCATATTAATTGGTGGAAAAACTAGTATGAGGAAATAAAATATCATCCCCAAACATATCCAACTTAAACTCTTACACAGCCTATATAAAAGTTCACAAAGGAATAGGATCAGTTAAAGACCCAAAGAAGCTTTAACAAGGAAATCGCAAATGTTATAGTTGGTGATATATACCAAGTATACATCTACAGTCTACAAACATGCCATGGGAATTTGGAGTGTGAGATGAGCTAGTTCTTTCACATTGAAGGGTTTAAAATAGCAACCCGGATAGATATATTTAGGTACAAATCAAAGAATTAATACTTAGCTTTCCAATGATTTAAGAAACATGTAACTTTTTACAAACTAAAAAATCAGACTTCACCCAAAAATAAAATAAAAAATAAAGAAACGAAGAGGCAACAAGTATCTGCATCCACGAGCTCAAAAGAGAAGAAAAGGAAAAGCACCTCAACAACATGTGATAGTCATCATGCCTAGCAGGAAGCAAGTCATCAACAATGAGTGCGTGTCTAAATGCATCCACAACTCGCAGCTCCTCAACATCCCGAACATCTTCAATTGCTGCAGAAATCCCCTCACCACGACGTTTACTCTTCCTTTTATGGAGAGAACGTCTTATTCTTTTAGATGCCGTCATTGCTTTCTTCTTCAGATTCCCAATTTTAGTCTTCCTGTCTTCTTCTGAGTTATCAAATTCAGATTTCCGTTCTTTTCGATCTTCATTGCCAGAAGAACCCTCAAAGCCTACACATATTCAAAGAAAGACTAATCAGACCCTATAATCAAATGTAAAATGTAAAACGAGTAAGGAATTCAATGTTGTTAGCCCGCAAGCTGTTAACAAACCAATTACCAATTAAGCCGTCAGAATCACTAGATATCATTTAGTTTCCCTCTCTATTGCGATTTGAGTCAGTCCATTAACTTTTATATTTAAATACCATATTTTATACCAAAAATGCTAAAAGAAAATCCATATTGATCCACACTGATTCGGCGCCTAGTTTACTAACATTACACAACAAGACAAACAAACACATGGAAATAACATAACAGCTGACATAAATAACAATACAGTTTGTAACGTCCCAATTTTATCAGATAAACTGAAAACTGTAGAACTAAGAAGTAACCAACAATTTCAAACCCTAAGAATCCAGAAAAGCAGGAAAAAATTCAAAGAATATAAGATTCCAAATTATCGATCCCGAATTAAACCAGTCAAAGAAGGGGCGTCTTACAAGGCCTGGCGAATCGATCTAATGGTCCGGACATGGCGATTTGCAGCTATTAAGATCAAATTCGTTTACATAAAAGAAAGAAATCGTTCTTAAAAAAAAGGAAAAGAAAAAGAGAGAGAGAGAGAGAGAGAAGATAATTTAACGACTGAGATATCAAATAGTTGTATGGCTGATTGAATATCTTGTGATCTTATTTCGTCGGCTACTACTACACCAGCTGGTAGAGGAGGAGAAGAGAGCTGTAGCAAATGGAGAGAGAGAGATGTTTTACTTAGCTTTCATAATAAACCAAAGAAAAAAGAGATATTAGGAATTGTCGCTGAAGCAATTTGAATCTCCCAGAGAAGAATTTGGAGAAACGGTGCGAATAACTGTAGGGATCTTTCTTGTCCAGTAGCTGGTCATTTTGGTAAGTTATAACACGTGGCCTTCGAATGAGTAGCCAAATGCGGGTTTTGCTTGGCGGGAATTCTGCTCCCTTTGCTGTCGAGGACGATTGACTTTGTAATCTTTAACCGCTGTTTTTGGGATTTGCACGTTTTCTGCGACCTCATTTTTTCATTTTCCTTCCAAATAAAGCCCCACGTTGATTTGAATGTAAGAATCTTTCTTAAATTCGGTGCATTTCTCTTATAAATTTATGTTTTCCACATAAAAATATAAATTTTTATCGTAATTTAATATTTGTATTTTTTTTTATTTTACACCAAGTTATTCACTAAATTTAAGCGAAAAAAATATTATTTGAATTCGCATTCCATTCAGCATTGCTCGCTGAGTCATGTTTTTCATCAGTAGCAAATTTATAATTCCAGTTCTTTTTCTTTGAGCCTACAGGGAATACTAGAATCATAATCTAGATGATATAAGAAGAGATCTTCAGCCACATTTTTTTCAAAGCCATCAAATGAGACTCAACAAGCTAACTAGCTGGTGTTGAAAAATCAAAGGAACAATAACTATTAAATCTAAAATCACGTTTTCTTTTGCTTTCCGTGTTGTTCATCTTTTCCTTTTCTAAATTCATACTTCAAAGGAAAAGAACATCCTTATTACCCACATCTGTTTCAAATATTTAGATTGTTACAGATATTTGAACCATCATAGACAGCAAGTCCTCAACAAAACAAGACATTTGGCAGCAATATGGATCACAAAGCAGCAAAATGGAAGAGCAGAAGAGTAAGTATCAGCTCCCACAGCACAACAGAAATTGACGAGTGTTAATGGCTCCAATGTTTCATAAGCAAAGTTTATATATACATATATATTCACAAACTTGATACATACAGTGGTAGAAATAGAAAGGGAAAGGGAAACAGCTTGTTCTGCTGCAAGTAGCTGAGTTCATCTGCATGCAACAATGGTTCTATATACAAGTGCTTGGGGAACAACTGAAACACCAACAAAAATTCATTAGTTAAAATTCTGTAAAATGAATCGAACATGAGCAATTAACTTTTCATTAAAGATAGAGGTGACAAGAAGAAATTCCAATTCCCACCTGTCATGTATATTTCTTCAAGTTTCTTTTAGCCCGGAATTGGCCAAGTTTGTCCCTCCATTGAGCTGCAGTAGAACATGAATATCAGGAAAATGTAAATGCTAAATCCTTAATGAATACATACTGAAAAGGGAGTTTCAAGATGGTAAGTATGCAACTGTAGTAAATGATGCACTAGTGGTGAAATATATTTGACCAGACTATCCATAATAACCATTGCAAAATTGAGAACTTTCGGATCCCAAAGAATTAACATATTAAAATAAGTTTTGGTGTT
This sequence comes from Triadica sebifera, assembly GCA_023653625.1. Classification (NCBI taxonomy): domain Eukaryota; kingdom Viridiplantae; phylum Streptophyta; class Magnoliopsida; order Malpighiales; family Euphorbiaceae; genus Triadica; species Triadica sebifera. The sequence continues at coordinate 32,515,617 of CM042899.1, forward strand.
GTGTAACGTAGTAAGCAAAACTAATTTGCATTCATTTCAAAATGATGGCCTCAAACAGAGTCAACAGCACCGGTCGAGAATGCCAACTGGTAATTGCAAATGCAATGATTCAATCAACCTTTTTATTTCAAAACACAGAAGGCACATCAAAAGCATGTCCCACCACATTCAAAACTCAAAATTACAAGAAATGTGCAGACTAAAAAGAACCATACCAGCATCTTGGTAACGTTCCTCAATGACGGCTGTCATCATGTTGCTCAAAAGATTGAACTCCTTGGTATCAAGACAAGGCTGACCTGTGGGCCTGTAACCATGCATAGCACTTCTAATCAGAACCTTCTCTTTTTCTAAACATAAGTACTATGCAGTACTTTATAATTCACTTTGTAAGACTATTGCTAAGAATTTCAAGATTAACCGATCTAATTCAGCGAATAGTAAACCATCCGATGCAGGAGCCTGTGTTAGCTTTCCAGACTCGATGACCCTCATCCCATCACTGTATGCAAGGTACTTGTTGACTTGAATTTGCACCTGCATAGAATATGAAAAGGATGAAATGTTGCAGATCAGTATATATAATGCAATGCATTCAATTTTCAACTGGTAAAAAGAATAAAGAAATACTACAATCCTATGTTGAAACAACAAACTATGAAAAACTCATTTCAGCAGTTGGCCTCTGAAAAGCATAACGTACTCTAATCCATTTTATACACAGGATATGGGATAAAACTATGTAATTTATTGATGAAAAATCAAAAACCCTTTCTGTATCAGTAGATCAACATTCATCATATTATGTGAGTGTCAAACAACCAGAAGTCACCAAATGACACAATACACAACAATACACAAAGCCACAACAGCAAATCTGTTTGACCAACATTTATGAACATTTGTTTTAAATGCAATTTCAAGCAGACTCAGACCTCATTGAAATTTTAGTTGCCCCACATATCTAATCCCCTCCTCTATTCATCAAAAATCTATTATGGTAGACAGAACAGGAAAACCAACTAAATGGTCCGAGACTCTCAAAGAGTGATAGTATATATGCTTGCATGTTATATGAGAAAATATGGCTTTGTTATCTTCCAGACCACTTAGAATTGATAAAATCGTTGTTTTGTAGCTCCGGGCTCAACATCAATTCCAAGAATATATATCAAAATACCCAAATATCATCCAGTTTTTGCATTAAGCTTACAATTTCTGAGTATCTGATGTGTTCATATTTGTGATAGTTTTATGTGTGGTTTTAGTGTTTGAATTGTGTTTGTTTATGTGGTTTTTCGTTTGAATTGGTACTTAGGTGTTGTTTTTGGTGTTTATAGGTCATAAGTAGTAAAAGATGTTGTTTGGGGGCAAGGAAGGCATATTCAGGTTTGATTGAAGGTTGGTTGGGTGATTGAAAGTGATTGGAGAGGTTCAAGATGAAGATCGTCACATGCAAGTAAGGATTGTCGCAAGCAAGTGAAGAGGAGCAGTAGAGAAGCCCACTGTCGCATACGTGAGGGCAGCGTCATGAGCACGCGATGTCCCCTCGTGTGCGCAACGGCCCTTGCACACGCGACAATATCCTCGCGGGCGTGATAGCCCCTTTTTCTGCAAAACACAAAATGATGTCCAAAACCCGAAAATTCAAGTTTGAATGGGTCTCTTCACTATTTTTAAAGAGGAATTTATGTATTTTAGGAAGTTTAAATCAATTAATTCCAACTTTTAAAAGGATTTGAAAACACATTCTCTTTGCAACCTTTGATTGGGAGAATTCATTTTCTGCATGTTCAAGAGAGCTCTTGGCATGTAGACTTTAATTTCAGCAAAGTTTATTCTTTAATTGTGAAACTATTTTGAATTCTTGAAAATTGATTTAGCTTGGAGCCTTGGAGAATTGGGTATCAACTTTCAAAGAGATTCAAAGCTATCAAATTTCAGGGGAGCTTATAGTTTTATTTTCTCTTTTCTGCCATAATATATTTAAGTTTGATATTATTATGAACATGATCATTGTCTTAGCAATGTTAGGCCAAACACTTGTTGGGTATATAGTTAGCTACTTAATTTTGTATGAACCTTTTTATATTTTTATGAATGAATGATTTTTCTTTTTCTTTCCAATTGTGCTTTATTTGATTTCAAGTTGAATGATTGATTGACCACCAATTATTTAGTTTAGAAATATTAAGGTTAGATTATTAGACAGATCATTTGTAATTTGACCTAAAAATTGGATTGAACATTAATTAATTTATCGGTTTGTTTATTAGTGAATATAGGTGATCGTCTAAGAATTATTATTCATTGTGCATTACTTTTTTAAAAGGAAAATACAAAATCGGAGAAGCAAAACTAAATATCTATCTCATATAATTGATTATATTAATCGGGTTAGGTTGCAAGTTTATTGTTTCGAATTTTTAGTCTAATTTAGTTAGTTCCATAATTAATCTCATAATTGGTTTAGAGTGTTTAGGTTTAATTTGTATTTTAATTTGGCAATTAATTAGATTAGTTAGGAGTTTAAGCTAAATAAGTCATTGTGAGATCGACCTCGGGAGTGTACTTGCTATATTACAATGGTTCGTGCAATTGTGAGTTATAATTTGTTTAACATCAATATCCAAATAATGTCTAAGGCTTTCCGCTTTCCCTTAATAAGGACCCACTACAGCTCCTATCAGAGATCATAAAACAAACTAATCTCAAAACAATCTTGCAAATAAAAATTGGAAAGTATTAAGCTGTCTAACACAAAGTACTTCAAAACATTCGATAAAAGCAGCTAATATACTAATTTCCTTCAATGACTACCTTTCAGATATTTTAAGATTAATATGACAAAAAAAATTTATTGTGATGAAAATAAATTAACGGCAATTCCTCAACCGAATGCTAAGTGGAGAAAATATTAACAAATAACAACATGCACCAAGTACCTTGCATCTCACTGCAATATTGATCGCATCTGAAGGACGAAGATCAAAGCTGACACATTCTGTCTCATTGCCCACCTGAGAAACATCCAAGAATTCCACTAAGCATTTGTCTTCCCAAAATTTTACACATGTAAAAGTTATTCGGAACAGGATAAATAATTCAACTGGATAATTTAAGTACCTTTGTGAGGTATAACTGAGCAAAATATGCCTCATGGACCCTCTTAGTAACTCTTACAAGTTTGACCTTTAAGATAGGAAAAAAAGGATCATAATCCAGATTTTAATCATAATTAAGACAAAGATTTAATAACTCTCATATCTCCTTCATAGACTTTCTATCTTCTGAAACAAAGCTATACTAATCAGAAGGGAAGCAATTATATTCAGCTTAGATTTGTTTGTTTAGCTTTGAAAAAATAAAACTTCCCCCCTTCATTACATAGGATTTGTCACCATAATTACCCTTAGATAAGAAAATTTAGAAAATAAACTTGAAAGTGAAATAGCTCAGCAATAAAAAAAAACACATAAAATGTTTTATTGCAATCAATTTTTAGGTTTAAAAATATAATATTAGTATAATCATTATTGATACTATTGCTCATATTATTCTGAAACATTATCAATGCCATTAATATACTAACCCTCTTTATTAAGCTTCAAGTACTCTAGCCCAGCCTGAACCTTTTCTCCCTCAAAAAAATAATTTTTTCGGGAACACAAACTTACTTCGTAACCCATTTTGTCAATCATTTCCTTCACCACTTGATACAGAGTAGGTCTAGCCTGAAAACCAAAGGACAGATAATAATTGTCAGTAGGTAGATTGAAACAAATCCAGGCAAGCAAACTGGACAGCTCAATCAGTCAAGGAATATGAAGGTCCTAACACAATAAAGAAGGCTATACTGAACATACAATATGAACATTGCGTACAGCTGCCATGAGCAAAACACTTGGCATCTCCACTGCAAACAAAAGCAATCACAAAAGAATGAAAAATGGCATGCAATGTAAATTTCATAGAAGAATATCCACTAATACTAAGAATTACAGAGTTCAGGAGAAATTCAGGAGACACTCACAGACGATTATTGGGAGAAGAAGACCAGTCCCATCTTCCATCTTCAACACAATTGCAGGATGTGGTGCATAGTCTGGGAGATGTCCACCTTGAGGATTGTTATGGACACATCGCAAGTGCCTCCCATCCCTCATTTTGATCACGAAACCATCTGCTCCACTCTTCACCTCAACTATGTAAACAGGTCAGGGGATGCATTAAAAACTGATGATCTTTTTGAAATTATGAACAATCATTTCATTCACCAAGAAGTTGTAACAGAAGCTATTTATTTACAGGCATTATACCCCTTTAAACGTAAGAGCATAATCACAGACTAGTTGCCAGTTTGTCACATCTACTTACCAGCTTCAACAACACTAGAGTTAACATAGTCTTCATCGTTTTCATTGAAGTTCTCAGCTGTGCTCCCATTACCATTCGAGGATGAACTCAAACAACACAGCACTGTATTGCGCCCTTGGGCATTTAGATATGGAGAAAATACACCCCCTTGAGTTTTAAAAGCACCAATACGATTGAATCTCCATAGCCCACTTCTAGCAAGCCTAGCCTTCACCAAGGGAACATTTATAGGCAGAGTATAAACCCCAGCTTGTTTTGCACGCACAGCAGGACAAATTACAGGTCCTTGAACTGACGCCATCTCCCCTAGAAGACCTACCCGTCCATTAGATACAAAACTAAGAAAATCTACTGAACAGAAGAACAAATAACAGAGCATGCGATTGAAAGCGAAAAAGAATGACAAGGAATTTGCGATCGAAGAATTAAAATGTCATGATTTACTTCATAATTATTCCATAATTAAAAAAGAAAACGACTAGTAAGACAAGACATCTTTATTTCCACATTTTTAAGAACATAAAGAATCGAATCATGATTCTCGGCAACCAAACAAAAGGGAATTGATTAACATGTTTCTGTGTACTTCTAGTGTAAAAGTATCGAACACACTACGAGATCACAAATATCAAAACAAAATTCAAGACCTGTACCACACCTGAAATACTTCAAAAAGCGTTCTCTCTCAACCTTTTACAAAGATCGGCAGTCCAAACTCCACCATCAACCGCCGATCAACGACAATAACTGTAACTAATACCCCAATCGGATGATCGAATTTATCGAGAATCAAGAATATAAGCCAATATTAAGGGAATCGATCAAACGGAAATGAGGATAGGATTAGCTGACGAACTGAAGAGAAAGCTTAAAGAGTAAGCAATAAAGATCAACCGACTAGTAAGGGAGAGAGGATGGGGTAAAAGAGGAAGCGAAAGAGAGAGACAAATTAGAAGATAAGAGATTCTTGATTTTGTAAGAAAGAGAATTAGAGAGGAATTTTAGCTAGTATTTAAGAAGATGCACCACCAATAAGCGATCACATGGCGTGGTCATCGATCCATCATCTCCTTTTGTTATGTCTACGATTTTTGGGTCCAATGACCGCTGTAGCCCCGTCATAGCGCGGAATGGCGTTTAATAGTAATTTTGACCAAAAAGAAAAAAAAAATTATTCAATTTTATCCTCTATGTAATATTTATATAAAATTATAGTGTAGGAAAAAAATAATGGTATCTACGGCAAATTGGCAATTACATATAATTTAAAATGTCATTCTTTATGATATATGACTTAATTGCCCATGTTATCAAAATTTGAATGGTCAAGCCGTAATGGTTGATGTTCAACTTTCTTGTAATAATTTATAATTAACCTTGTTATTACTAATAATTAGTATATCAAAACTAGCAGCTACTTTTCCAAATGTGAGTTCTTACATATTTTGTGCAAAAATTTTCCGTATTTTGCCAATATTATCTAAAAATATTATAATTTATTTCTCTATATAGAATTCAGCGTTCTCACTGAAATTTATCCATCATTACAAAGTTACATATAAAGTGGTTCTGATACTAAACTGAACTCATCATTTTCTATATTTTGTCGATATTACCTAAAGATATTATAATTCATTATTCCATACAAAACTCATCATCCTCGCTAAAATTTATGCATCATCACAATATTGCAAACAAAATGACTATAATATAAAACTGTTACAACCCGTGTCCAAATGTTTTGTAATAATATGCAAAATGTTAAAATTACACTATCTGAAATAATTAACTTAGATTATTACTAGTAATTAATATATAGACTTATAAACATCTCATCATTTTTCATTTTTTTACGATGTAGAATTCGAAAATTAACATATCAAATTAGCACATCTTCATATTTGAATTCTTACATTTGACCCAGATTTTCATTTCATTTTTTCCAATATAGGATTTGCCTAAAGATATTACACAAACTATAAAAATAAAATTAATCACTGATTTAATTTTTTTGATTCAACTATCCAGTAATTTAAATTTGTGTTGAGTAAGTTTATTAAGTGATAAAATGTCTCCCTCTTAAAATTTGAAAGTGTTATATATGCTAAGTTCAAATTTGAAAACTATTGGGAGTTACTAATTTATCATTTTCAGGAAGTTTCAAATATTTAACTTAATTTGAGATTTGTAAGAAATAGCACTAATATATTTGATCCCTCACCTTTAATTATGGTAAGAACCATGGTGATAACTGCACACTTACGTTTATTAATTATTTTAAAAAAAATACATAAGTGTATAGATATTTACATTTACAAATTGAAAATAATCACATGAAAGCAAAAGACATTAATTTCTTATTATTGTCGGAATGTTTTTTGAAATGAAAACAAGCTTGAGGGTAATTTGGTGGAGTGTATAAGGTTATAAATGAGATATACTGAAAGTGGATAAAATCGTAAAGAGGAAAATACAGCATCGCAAAGTGACATTGAAAAGCGCAACAAGACAGATGAACTGATGAAGATGGCTGAAGAATATCAGGACGGTCCCGATGAATGCCACGTGGTAAGGATTTTATAGGATAAGGCTTTTTCCTAAAATATCCCGTTTCTGTTTATTTCCTAAAATATCACACCACAATGTACGAAATACCTGGGGCATTTTTGGTACACTGAGTTCTACTCTCACGGACGAGATATCACTTGTTAATTTCTGCATATGGTTATTGGCCAGAGCTTTGGTACAAATTTTATGGATATCTCCGTTTACATTATAATAGATAATTTTATTACAATTTTAGAATAAATTTATTACAGATTTAGATAGAATGTGGATAAAAGTTATCAAGTACCTATAAACAGATAAATTTGATTATATTTAATATATATTATGTAATTTATTTTATTTTAATTTATTAAATATAATTATATAATTAGGTATTTTTATGTATTTTTATATATTAATAAATTATAAATATAATAGAAATTTGAAATATAATTTTTTTATCATAATAAACAATATTTAATTTTATGGTTTTAATATTATTTTTGAACAATTTGAAGAGTTCTTTTAATTTGAATGTATTGAATTAAATTTTAGATTTTGTTTTATTTGATTTTATAGTGATTTATGATAGATTGTTTATATATTTTTAGATTTTTAATTATTTAATTAATTTGAATTTTATTTTATTTTAATTTTTGTAATGATAAACGGATAATTAAACGGATTTCGAATATTAATCGGATAATATTAATAGGTTTGAGATTGGTACGGATATTAATATTATAATTTTAAACGGATTCGAGACGGATTCGGATAAATATATATATATAATCGGATATGACAAATTTCGCAGATACTCTATCCGTTGTCATCCCTAATAGAGCTGATTAGAAAGATGAATTTTCTAAATTAATATAAGCATTATGTTCTAAGAGTGTTTTTTGAATATATATATTTTTTTTAAAAAATTATTTAAAAAAAATAAATATATAGATGATTTTTCGAATATTAAGTTTAATAAAAACAGTATATTTAAAATTAATTAATTAAATTAAAAAATTAAATATAATTTTTTAACATTCAACAATTATAAGCACTCATGGCAATGAGTTGGCAGGTTGCTTTCATATGGGTAATTTAATTTCTACGAACTTTTGTCTCCCAGATGTATATCTATTTCTATACTACTAATTTTATTGTTGGAAAAATTCAAAGTTTCAAATACGAATAGGCAATAATATATCTATCAATTCCAAGCTTCAAAGACGTTATTGCACTGAGCAGAGATGAAATTAGAATTTACAATTTAGTTTAGGTGATAATAAATGCAATTAAATTAATTAGAAAAATCAGCGCTATCAAATTGATTAGAGTTCTAGTCTATTTACCAGAACACATATATACCACTACTCCTACTATGCTTAAATTATTAAGGGGGTAATGGTATTGTGGTTTTTTTTTTAATTATTTCATACGAGATTTATTTAAATAGAATAAAATATTTTATCTTTTATGAAAAGTAATTTAAAATATTTTTATGAAAATTGATTGCTGGTGTTGGGTAAATAGAAAAGAAAAGTGGGCGGAAAGTAGAAAGCCCAATCACTCCCAAGGCGCAAATTATATCATAGATTCGAGGGATAATATTTTTATATCATTAATTGATATGGTATTTTTTTTAACTATGTATTGATCGTGTTCTTTTTCTTCAGTTTATTATTATTTTTTTCTTATTTTTTTATTCTTCTTATTTTTTTCTTATTTTAATAGATAAAAGAACAAAATTGTATATTTTAAATTTGTTTTTAGAGAGAAAATTTTTTAATTTACATATTTGATTTTATTTTTAATATTTTTGAATATTGTAATAATTTTTATTATTATTTGAGTTAAAAATATTTAATTTTGATTTTTTTAGAAAAAAATTGTTGATAATGAAGATATTTGAACTAAAAATGAGTAATATAGAGAAATAAAATCAAATTAATAGAGATTAAAAATAATAAGTTTAGTAAAAATAATGAATTTACAAATGGTAAACCTATAAATTATAAACGATAAATATGTTGTAAGTTTAAAATAATAAACTTGTAAATTCATATGCAGTTTCAAAAATATGAAATTATAAGTTTGAAATAATAAAACTGCAAGTTATAAACGATAAACTTATAAATAATGAAACAGTAAATTGTAAATGATAAATCTGTAAAATTTAAATAATAAATATGTAATTTTTAAATAATAAATCATTCAAGTTTAAAATAATGGTAAACGATAAATTTATAAGCGATAATGCAATAAGTTGTAAATGATAAAGCTGCAACTTCTAAATAATGAACATGCAATTTTAAAATGATGAATCTACAAATTATAAATGATAAACTTGTAACTTATAAATAATAATTTGTAACTTTTGAACAATAAACTTCAAAATAATAAACCTGTAAATTAAAAATGATAAACTTATGAGTTCAAAATAATGAATTTGTAGGTTATAACTGATGAATTTATAAGTTCAAAAATAATGAATTTATAAATTATAACTATTGAACATGTTTTATATTTATTAATTTGCCAAAATATAATTTAAAAAAATTATGCATTTTTGTGAAAAAAAGAAGTTCATAATACACATGAATTTAGGTATATGATATAACAATCCCTCCCCGAGGAGAGTAGTGGTTGTCGAGTTTGGAGGCCTTTTATCAATTGTGGTCCACTGAGATAGAAATGCAAGTTTTCCACCATCACACCTTTTATATGTTATTATCCACTGCAGTCCATCGTCGTTTTAATCCCCTTGAATCTCTACATGGAGATTTCTTGCCTTGCGATGGTCCTTTTTATCTCCCTTACCTGCAAATGAGAATGGAATTTGCTTGTTTAAATGTTTCTATCTATAAATTGAGTCAGTTGATTTATATTTTATAAATATAAACTAATTATAAATACTAAATTATTTTATATAATATATTATTATTAGTTCCATCCATAAATGAAGGCATGAATTTTATTAAAATAAATTTTTTTCTATAAGAAAATTACTCGTAGTTATTGAAAAATTTACAAGTATTTTAAGAAATCTAGTTTCGAATCCAATCATTCTCTTCAAATAGAAAAATGATTAATATTTGTTAAGATAACTAAAATAACTAAAATAATCTGAATGTTGGAAGTATAAATTCTGAGACAATTGAAAAATGATTAATATTGTTATTGCTCTTAAGGGATGTGATAAAGATTGGGCTCAAATTATTTCCTAGGTATATGGGTCGGATATATCATAGGATGTGGTTAAAAAATTTCCCAATTAATAAAATTTGAAGAACACTTGATGAAATTAATGCAAAATAGAGGAAGAAGGAAAATTATGTGGATTGTGAGCTGTTCATAGACTGAAAATCATGGGTCCAAAACGTCCAAAATAAATTAAAAAGGAGAAGAAAATGAAAATGAAAATTTGACATCTGTATAACTTCAACAAATTAATGAGAATAATTAACCACGGCTTCCTATTTTTAATACTATGAAACCCACATAACATAAAAAATGATTAAAAAAAATAGAAATGGTAATAAATAGAAGTTAAAGTACTCCTCAAAAATAATTAATGCGAAAGAGTCACTTAAATTACATATGAATGTTATCCAAGTAAAGTAGTTAATGGATCAAATTTGGTCCATTCCTGGAAATTCTTAATTGCATAGGATGACCAAACTTGCTCCATTAAAACAAACTAAAGATTTCCTATCCAAAATCTTCATCTTAAAATCAAAGAACAAACAGAACCTAATAAAACTTCAACATTAGTTAATATTTTAATTTCCTTGTTCACACGCATAACTATGTTCCTCCACCAAAATTAGGCGGTGGCCAAATGCCCCCGCCTCCGCTGCCACTGCCGCCATTGCTGGTCACGTAAGACATGCAAGACAATGGCACCAGACACAAACCTCGACTTCTTAAATCTTTATTTGGTTCATCATTTCCTTCCTCCATGGTTGAACCCTGAAACTTTTTGCAGAATCGTCAGCCCTATTTAAAATAAGTCAACACGTCTTAATCAAATTTATACTATTCGTTATTTGTGTTTTTAGCCCTATAAATCAAAATCACATTTTTTTTAACCTATTAATAAATTATTAATTTGATCCATAAATTAAAATATATGTACACTGAATTTGAATAAGAATTTCGGTAACACACAACATAATGTATTTGAAAATTACTTACTGCTTGCGTAGTTCTGCCGCTCTTGTTGCGAGATGACTTCATATATGGGACGCTTAGTGTCTGCACAAAATCATGCAAGAAATAAATAAATAAATAAATGTTAAATGCTCATTAATTTAGATTACTACGCAATATAATTAAGTTAGTGATCAGCCTGCCCATTTGAACAAATATGTTTCTCTACATATTTTTCATTTTAAATTACTTAGTTTTTATGCATAACTCTGGGTTCAAGAAGATAGTTTATCTGCATTTACTTGTTATGAACATTCTCAGGATTATATTCCTTTTTTGTTTCTACTTTTTCTGAAAAATCTCCTCTAGCATGCAGTTATATATGTATGCAACAAATTGTATGTAGTAATGAGCGAAAGAAGCATTCATTTTTCTTGTACACATCCATAAAAACATATATGTATGCAAGAAAAATAAAAACACAGAAAGATCAAAATGGGAAATATTAGAATAGAAACCCAAACCCTAGCAGTAAATACTCCTAAGTAGAAATATACTCATTTACACAAATATACGATTTTTGATTCTAGAAGCAGAAGGATATTCTCTCAATCTTTTTGGAAAATTACGTGATTATGAAGGCATTTGATGAATCCTACGGTGACAACCCATCTTATAGGGGTAAATCTAACTGTAATCAGAGTAGCATATTTATGTATATATATATAGAGAGAGAGAAGTTGGAAGCCATCAAAACCTAAAGAGAATTTTAATTAAATTGTCGGGAAAGTAAAAGAGTAGTACCTCGACCTGGTTTTGAAGGAATTTAATGTATCCAATTGCCTCCATTAGAACGGATGCTGTGTCTGTCTGCAATATTCTCCAAAAAACCCACATGCAAAATGAATACAACTTACTTCATATACTATTGTCCAAACTAGATCCATATACAAATACTTTTAACTACATTAGTATATTGGTCCGACTAAAAAAGTAAAAATTCCGTTCGAAATTTGAATTCAACTCACATGTACTGCCTGAAATTGATAAACTTTTTAGTAAAAATTCTTACTTAAATAATATGTATTCATTAATTATGTATGGAACTAATAAGATATTATATATCTTGTAAAAAATTGACTTTTATTAATAAGTATGAAATTAATTAAAAAAAATAAAAAAAAAATTACTTTTTTATGTGACAATAAATTTAGGTCGGTTAATAAATGAAGATATAAAATGAGTTTATGCAAGAATGTTCTCTAATTTATAATCAATTCGCAACAAATGGAATGAGTTATAATCTGTTATCATTGCTTTCCAAATTAATTTGATTTTGAGATGATGGTGCTACCCTTGCTTAAAGTTAAAGATTATACAATCCTAAATTGATTTTATTACCTTTTAATTCACTATGAATATGATCCACGAAAGAATATATGTATTAAGCAAGGTTAAAATTAACTAACTAGTTTACCTTGCCAAAGGGTGCGACCAACTGCTGTAAAGCTGCAATTCTATCTCCTAATTTCTCTTTCCTAACCTGTTCAATGGCCAAATGAATAAAATGATTAATTAAGAGGTTAATCTAATATAACTGATAATTAATCAATGTTTATGTCGAATTGGCATATGCATGAATCCTTTAATTTCGCACCTTGAAGGGAGGGCAAGAAGCGCGTGGCTCCAATCGCGATTTCTTGGTTGCAACTTGTGCTGCCTTTGCCTCAATCAACCTGTTGCCGGGCCTCTTTGACTCCGATATTTCATTTGTAGAGAAAGCTGAGGATGTCTTTCAAATTCAAATTCCATATGTTAGAGGAATCATCCACTAAAAACTCATTCAAGAATAATAATAATTAATAATTATAAAAGAATGATTCTTCTGATAAAGAGATTAGCGTTTAAAGCTGAGTGAGCCCATTTAGTGTATGGAGAAAAGAGAAGGCTATATTAAAATATATAATTAATAATAAGTTTCTCTACTTTATAATTTTTATCTTTAAGATGGAGGTGGAAAAGAAAATTGTTAAAGTTCGCAATGAGAGACATCCTCATTTTTCTCACACTTTAATTCATTACATGAATCACTGTCTAACTAGATTTTTATTAATTCAATCATATTTTGCTATATATATATAAAATAATAATTACTTTGTATACCTGCTAAAGTATGGACGAACTATTCCATGATGAATCCATCAGAAAACTATTAGCCTAGCTAAGGTTCTGTGGCAGAAAAAGGAATGAAAAATAAGAAGAGAAGAAGAAGAAAGAACTCACTTTTCTAGGGTTACATGATGGCTTAAGACTTGAATGGTGCATACGATCAGGACCATTATAAGAAACATTGGTGTCTTTGTAAATGCCAAGACTATGATCATGACAAGGCTGCCCAAAACTTGTAGAGGTTAAAAGATCTAAGGCCTGCAAGTGCATGTCAAAGCAGGTTGATGAATAGATAGGTGGTGGCGACCGGTTCAGATTCGAAATGTCTACACTAGGATATATCTGGCTGAAGTTCCCTCTGCTGGGTACTGAACTACCATAGCTAGATGTAGTGTAGATTTGCGAGGGAGGAAATTGATGCCCATTGATTGGGAACCCAGAAGATAGAGTCTTGAGCAAGAGCTTCTCGCTAAGATCAGTCATGTATTTTTGGTCATCTTTGATATAGATTGTGGAAGCTGGTAGATGGGAATCTGTATGATTGATACCTGATGAAGTACTGTTTAACATTTCTGAAAATTTGGGGAAAGAATCTGTTAACTCTTGTTTGATTTTACCAATTTGTTGGTCATGATCGGTGATGCTCACTACATCATTGCTATTCCAGTGGAAACCCAAGTCTTGGATCATCAAGCCGTTGAGATGAGGATTTGAAGTTTCAGTCTTTTGCCTTACATTACTCCTGCAAATAATAACAATAACAAGAAATAATTATTTGTGTGACTTTTCTAAAATTGAAAGTCTTCTTGTCAGGAAAAAAATTTACAAAAACAAAGTTTGTAAGCCTAGTATGCTGAACAAAAAGAAAAAATAATAATTAATGGTGTTTAATTAATAAGAAATCCGATACAGATGCTACTCAGTTGATAATAAACAAAATCATAACATGCAGCAGGCCGGGTTTCATCTCTAGGCAATTTCTGACTGATGCACATCAAATCAACAAAGAAAAGTGAGGAAACTAATTAAAATCCAAAAAAAGAAAGAAAAAAAAAAAAGATATTCCAAATCCAAAAGTTAATTCATGATGGTACTGGAAACAGCAAAAATTCACAGGAGAAAAGCCTTATAGCTTGAGAGAGAGAGTACTCACAAAGTGAAGTTTTGGGTCCAAGCATGGGGGTTTGCAGCAGCAGCACCATAAGTAGAGGGAGAAGTTAAAGAGGAAGAGGGAACAAGTTGTGGTGGTTGGAGCTGATGTTGGTGATGATTAGCAGACTCCATAATAATAATAATAACACAAAATTTATTTTTCCTTTTCCCTTAAAGGGCTTGAAAATCCCAAGAAGAGTAATTAAAATAAAAACTAAAACAAATAAGTAGCCATAGGTAGGTTTGATTCAGGAATCTGTCACTCTATTCAAAGAAAACAGTTCAGGTGACACCACGACCCCAATTCTTGCTTTTGGGGTATTTGTATTCCACTTTTCCCAGTTTTTGCTCTTTCCTCTTTCTTTCAAGTATTCTTCTTAAAGTAAAATTTAAAAGGAAGAAAAAAAGGAAAGAGAGAACAAGAAATATTATTAATAACCCATCTCCATGCCCCTCTCTCTGACTTCAATTATTTATTCCTCACTTTTCTTTTCTTTCAGCATCTCATAAATATATACACATCTATAAGGATTTTTCTATATATATATATATATAATCTCTCTCTTTCTTCTATGTTTAGCTAGGCTCCATATTTCATATGTGTCTGCAATTACAGGAAGATGATTGTAGTTGGGCTCTATGGGTATGATTAAGATCTCTGCCTTCGATCCCAAGGCTTTGAACAAATTAAGGTCTGAGAAGGGAAATGATGGCACAACCATGCTTTGTCTCTCTCTTCCCTACATGTCTTATATATATATATATATATATATATAGTAAGGATTGAAAATGTCATTCATGGTTCTTATTCTTTCCAGCCAATGATAAACTTTTTTGTCTACTGCTTACAAATAATTCAATCTTTTATCATCTTTAATTACTATTGCAATTAATCCTCATCATTGATATCATTTACTCTGTTACTAATGTTTTTCTTTTTTTCCTTTTTACCATTAATTGTAAGTGAGTCCAGTTGTTTTTTCAATACAATTCTTGTTAAGTTTGTGTTAGAGATTTTAAAATTACGTACTTTATTTTTTTTTTTAAGTTGAATAATCTTCTTAATGTACTAGTTGAACTTTTTCAGCTAAAAAGATTTCAAATTTGAATTTTTATTACTCCTTTAAATTTTATTAAAATTTTTTCTCAAAGTGCAATATATATATATATATATATATATATATATATATATATATATATATATATATATATATATAGTTGTCACGGAAATTGAAAAGAGAAAAAATTGATGGTTATATCTTGTTAATAATTAAACTACATATAGTCAATGTGTGTATTATACATACTTTTCCAACTTTTAGATCTCATACAAAGTTCACTAGTTAAAAACTGCATTAAATAAATAATTAATAAAACATTTTTTTTAGAAGCATCAAAATAGACTTACTTTTTTTTCAATTACCTCAAATTATAATTCACTTTATTTTTAAAATATAAATGTTTTTTTTATTTGTCATCCATCTATATTCATATTGAGCAGACCCATTGAGTACGTAAAATTTCACTCTCAAGTTTTAAAAATATTTTATATTAGGAATCGAATTCAAAACCTCTAATTAAGGTAAAAATGATATCTATCATCTCATATCTCATATCACCCTTTGAAGAGTATTTTTGTGAGCGTTTTTTTTATCTGTTAGGGAAGATCTTTAAAAAAAAATAAGTAAAAATTAGATTTCTATTAATTAAATTTTCTTAGTTGAAATTAATGAAATAAAAATAAACATGTTTTAATGGAATAAATTAAAAATCAATAAAAATCAATATATTATATGAATATGGATGTTTTGAGAAGTTTTATTTACCCCTGTAACAATATAAATCAAGTCAACAAAAAACTGCTGTATATAAAAAAAATTTATACGACATTTTTTGTATCAAATTTAAATAAGAAAAATTTCGTGTGCAAATTTTTCATGCATGTAATTGTGCTACAACTAATGCAGTTGATTAATTAGTTAATTAATTTTAAAGAAAATAACATTTCTTCTCGGGTTTAGTAGAAAGGTTCCACTGTTTGTTTGTCGTATATATATATATATATATATATATATATATATATATATATATATATATATATATATATATATATATATATATATATATATATATATATATATATATATATATATATATATATATATATTTGGCAATTGAGTGAGGTAGGAGATGGGGATTTGTGAAAGAGATGCTCCGCTAATACTATTAATCATAAGGAATAAGGATAGATATAGCTTAATTTTCAAATACATTATTAGTTTCTTTTTTATTTTTTTCAAAATCCTCATCATTGTGCTCGGAGTGAATGATCATCAATTATCATCAAACTTCAATCATATCTCTTAGTGGCAAACAAAAAGAAGCTAACCCTATACTATATGTATAATGTACACCTCTATATATTTACATTTTTTTCACTTTTTTTTTCTTTATTGTTATATTGGTAATAATTATGAATGTTCTATATGCCCTCATAATTTCTATATCTTTTAGATGTGCTTTTTTTGTAAATAAAGTATAAAGAGATATAATTATCCCAAAAATAATAATAATTTTGCTGATATATCTATGTGTAAATATCAGTGTTTTAAAACCGGTGTGGTCTGACTGGTTCAACTGTAAAAATCGGAAACTTATTATCAAGCCGGATGGTTTTGAATAGTGAGCTTGGATAGAAATTGAACTGGTAAAAAAACCGTTGAATCAATCGAATTCATCGTGAGCCAGTTAATCCGATTAGGTTTGAACGGATTTTCTAATTTTTTATATTTATATTATTCTATATTTATATCATTTTAAATATATAAACTTACATTTAATTTTTTTATATTTTTTTATATATATATTATTTTCATTTTTTATAAAAAAATATTTTAGTTTCACTAGTACAAAATAGTGTTATATGTGTCTGTTATTTTGCACTTTATGCGTCTGTCAAATAGTAGACACATATATAGGAGACGCATATGATATATATTTTATGTGTCTGTCATTTTGACAGACGCATTATAATAGTTATACGCGTCTGTCGTTTACTAATAGCAGACGCGTATAACCTTGATTATATGCGTCTGCTATTATTAAACGACAGACGTGTATTTGCTTTTTTTTTTAAATTTAGGTTCATATATATTATAATGCTACCATTCATATATATATATATAACCTGCGCACTTCAAAATTCATAATAATCCAGCTTCAATAAGCCACAATAGGCATCCAACATTCAACTCACAAAACTCAATAATCAAGAATTCACATGACAACACAAACTAAAAAAATTAAATAAATCAAAGCAATAGCATCACGCCTAAAACAATTCACATTAAATAATTAATTTACAAGTTATTCAAAATTCTTTAATTTAAAATTGTATTTCTCATTAATATATATGAAATATTTTACAAAAGTAAATAAAAAAATTACATACACTCTCTCATAAAGTAATTTGACCACATATGCCGAATTTCATCTATTTGATCTTGACTATATGATCCTTTTTCAAAGCCCTACAAGACAAATAAACAGATAATAGAAAATATGTTAGAAATGAAAAAATTAATAGCTAGTTATGTATCATACTTGTAATATAAACTGATTAGTATTTGAAAAAACGTACCTTAAGCAATGTTGTATCACTGTTATGATATACGACAATTTCGTACATATACCTCATGATGTAATATTCGCATTCAACACCTCCTTGTTGTTGAGGGCACTTAAAATAGAAAAAACAACAAAGTCTCATGCTAAATAAAGGATTATAAAATCATAAAAACTTTAATTTAACTAGTAATTCAGAATATAAAATTTTCACCGAAATGTCATTCCATTTTAACCTGACACCTTTATTTTTTCCACCTTCTATAGCATAAGTTCTATAGGCTCTGAAAAATAAATGTATATCAAAATCGGCATTAATATTGAAAACGCTACAAACATCGTAGAAACTATTAGCTAGTAGTATTATAACTTACAGGTTAATATGAGGTTTCAGACTTATATCGCGGCTGCCATGAGATAGAGGATCCATGAAAAATGTTTCACTCCGTTCACAGCAAAATACAATCAACATCCAATGGTTACTATAAATATACAAATATGTTAGAAGTTAGTAAAAATGTTGAGAATAAAAATTATGCAAACATGAATGTAAATATTTCTTACTTCTCGAAATATGGTAGTAGAATGAAATGTTTATCTCTTTGTTCCTTCAAAGCTTCTATAATATATCTTTCTGCTGAGTTAGTCTCTGTGAACATCAAACGAAGCATTATTGGACAAAGAAATCTGATCGACGATATGAAAAATGTATCGCACAAGTTATGAAGGTACCTGCATGAATGAATCACAATACATACATAAGTATTATTTTTGTATTTTTTAAATCAATCTTATAATATTAGTAATAATTAGTATAATCTTACATCATAAATATTCGAATGATCGAGACATCAAGTCATTCCTTGGAGATGAGTTGAGCGATGTCTTCCATACCAACATGAATCATCTGATTATCTACTGGATACTTAAATACTGTAATGTCTGCAGGAACTTCAAAAATATACCCAGAAGGCAATTTAGCAACCATCTCATGCATCGACCTCATGTCACCACTCAAAGTTGCCAAAATGTTCTCATTAACTAAAGGCTCATGTTGCTTTGTAGTTGATTCTTTCGATAAACCGCTACCTTGTTTATTCTTTGGAGCCTTCTTTAATGGCTTGGATTTAAGTTCCTATCAATTAATAATAAATTATGATATATGAAATGCGATAATTTATATTGAAAATTTTTAAAAGTTTAGAAATTATTACCTCTCCAAGAACCACAAGATGTTGTGGCCATTGAACAAAGCTACCTTCTGCTTTCCCAACTGTAGTTAAGTATTCAGTAGGCACAGGAAGTTCGGCTTCATGACAGCCAGATAATACTTCATCTACAGATACCTTGACATGATTGGGCATGATTGGTCGATTATGCACCACAACATCAATAAGGGATGGATAAACCATACCCCTTGCCACAATCACCTGCTTACCTTCATTAATGGTAGCAAGTCTGCATGATGTAGGTGTCTGCAAAAACACAAATAATCAATATTAGCTAGATTAAAGGGGAAGTGGAACTAATGAAATTAATGTACTTTTTACCTGTAATTCTGATATTGGAAATGGTGGGTCCACAGAGTGACAACTACTGGGAGTTGGGCGAGCAAATGAAGGGCCCATCTCCACCTCTATATCAGGGCCAATTTGAGAGGACTTCATAGTTCTCTCCTCTATCATATTCTCAAGATGTGCAATATGTGTCGAGAATTTAGCAAATAATCTGACCTCTATTTTAGTCTCAAGCGCTTCAATAACTTCAAGTGAGACGAATGTTGCTAGTTTCCTTTTTCCAGGATTACCATAAAATTTTTTGATGGTCACAGCACTTCCAACACCTCTCACATAGCCAGAATGTTCAGGCTTTTCAAGTGCACGTGACAATATGTCATCATGCCTCTCTGGTACCCAGCTACCTTGGGCTACTTCTCCCCGTAATGTCTCCTATTCACCAGATAAACAATATGTTATAAGCAATCATAGATAAAAAGCCCTACAAAATCCTTGATACTATTGTTTGTTTAGCAAGTTATACTTACGATTTTTGTTGCCACCTCTTTTGTCTTTTCTACTGGGATTATATAATTTCCTTTTTCTGTCTTTTTTGTTCTAGCTCTTACCCAATCTAGGCTTCGATCATATGATGATGTAACATCAGAGCTCATAGATGGTGATGATGAAAAAGAAGAGATGGGATCTTCAACTATCCATTGAGTCCTTTTCCCAGCATAGCCCACACGACCCAAGAAATGTGGATGCACATTTTTTGCTTGTTTTTCCTTCGCCTTGGCACTGATTTGCTGTTAACAAAATAATGAAGATCTCATTATCAAGCATTGCATAAATGTAAATATAAATTGCATTAATCTACTTCATAATTCGTACCTCATATTCTTCAGATTCATGTGCTTGTTTAAACTCCTCTCAATCTTTCTCGGTGATAAAGTCATATAATTCCAATGGTGACTTTTGTACTAATTTATTCTTTATGTACTTAACCACCAATCGATACTTAAAATCCTTCCACCGCATTCCAACAGTTCTGAGTATAATATTTTTCTTATCATCCGGAATGTTGAACTCTTTCTGCAAAATGATATTTTAGATTAATTAGTTTTACTTCTTTACAATCAAATTTCTTAATAGATTTGAAGGAAACTTACCTTGATATCTTCCTAAATTGTATTTTTAAGACCCTTATCGACCAGATCCCAGCTTTTTATAGTGATGTTCACATGGGAACGTGCAATAAGACCAACGTAGGAACTAAATATATCGGCGTATGTTCCTGTTGGGCGATCAAACTCATCAAAATCTATTGTCTTTTGTTCATTCCCTTGCTTCTTCAATTTTTTGCACGTGGTAGCTCCCCTAGTTTTCCTTTTTGTCATGATACTTGATGGCTCAGAATCTGGTTGTTCATTGGACATGATTTCCTGTAACATAAGTATAACAAAAAAACATGTTAGTATAATCCACAATAATAATACTTTATTTTAAAGGGAAATAAAAACAATAGATTTATATGATAAACAATAACAAAACTGGTAATTATGAGCATAAACCACATTAATCATAATACACATTTATAAATAAACTTACAAGAAACATATATGCATCAATTATTATCCTTTTTCAATCCATATGCCTTCGGTATGATCATCACGCATGTAATTTGAATCTAAAATATATTCCCCAACTGGCATTGGTAACCCGATAGAAAACGGGGGAGTCTCATCAAACTGATCATATTCTTCCTCATCTACCACATCATCGATACCAACAATACGCCTCTTACCTTGAAGAACAATAGACCACTTACTATCGTCAGGGTCAATAATATAAAATACTTGTTTAGCCTGTGAAGCAAGAATGAATGGATCATCTTGATAACCCAATCGGCTAAAATCAACCAAAGTGATTCCTAACTCATCCACTCGAACACCGCGTCGGTTTTCAATCCATTTACATCGAAAGAGAGGAATCATAAATTTCCTGTAATCAAGCTCCCAAATGTCTTAAACTACACCATAATATGACATCGTAGCATCTATTGTCATAGTGTCTTTAGCACTAGAAAATTCTCGTGATGAAGCTATCAAAGTAACTCCACTATTTTGCATTGTGCTTTTGTCATCCTGACGTTTAGTGTAAAAGGTATATTCGTTGATGTCATATCTTTCATAAGACCGTATATTCATCCTAGGTCCATAGGCTAACCATTTTATGGTATCAGTTACATCTTCTGGCACTTCTGATAACTGACGCATCACTCGGTCTTTAAACCATCCAATAAAAGAACTATTATGTTCATTTGTCAACCATATTTCACTTTTGGATGGATTCAGATGCCTTAAAATGGACATGTGCTCTTCTAAATATGGATGAACTTGTGTAAGGTGGTGCAACACAATGAGATGTGCTTTCTCACGCATCTGAGCACCAGGTAATACCATTTTAAATCCAATTGTTCCTTTACCTCCAAGTCTTCCCTCGTGATGAGACTTAGGAATGCGAATAGGTTCAACACCTGATAAGTAGTCTGTGCAAAATTCAATACCCTTCTCAACCGAGTAACCTTCAATAATACTACCTTCAGGTCGATATTGGTTCCTCACATACCCTTTTAAGATACCCATGAATCTCTCAAAAGGATACATATACCTCAAATACACTGGGCCGCACAATTTAATCTCTCTAACAAGATGAACAACCAAATGCACCATTATGTCAAAAAAGGAAGGTAAAAATACATTTCAAATTGACATAGAGTAACAACAATATTGGATTGCAACTCATCCAAATTATCTGGATCAATGACCTTACAACAAATTGCATTGAAGAAAAAACAAAGTCTTGTGATAACATTCCTCACATGATTAGGTAGTATTCCTCGAATTGCTATCGGTAAAAATTGTTGCATCAAAACATGACAATCATGAGACTTCATACCTATCAACTTTAATTCTTTCATTGACACAAGACTTTTAATATTTGATGAAAATCTATATGGAACTTTAACACCATAAAGACACTCACAAAAGCTTGTTTTCTTTTTTTTAGACAACGTATAATAAGCTGGGGGAAGATATGTTCGTTTCCCTGTATCTTGAGGTGCTAACTCCATCCATATGCCCATTTCTAACATGTCATTTCTTACTTTGATACCATCTTTTGTTTTTCCCGGTATATTCAACAATGTCCCTATTATAGCATCACAAATATTTTTCTCCACGTGCATAACATCAATACAATGACGAACCGGTAAGTATTCCCAATATGGAAGATCCCAGAATATAGATCTCTTTTTCCAAGGACCCTTTTGAGTAGGTTTAAAAGGTTTACCAAATGCATTATCAATTTCTTTAACTCGTTCAAAAACCTCATTTCCTGTTAATGGCAAACGAGCTACTCACATTTCGGTATATCCATTGAAAGACTTTTTCTTCTTACGATAAGGGTGATTAGGAGGGAGAAATGTTCGATGACTCATATAAACATTTTTCTGGCTATGATTTAAACATTGGTCCATTGTGTTGTCCTCACAAATCGGACACGCTTTTGCTCATTTCACGGTGTACCCAGATAAGTTACCATAAGCCGGAAAATCATTTATAGTGCAAAATATCATGACATGTAAGGTAAACATGCTTTCACTGTATGCATCATACATCGGCACACCTTCATCCCACAACAGTTTCAAATCATCAATAAGTGGTGCAAGGTAAACATCAATATCATTTTTCGGTTGTTTAGGCCCTGATATCAACAACGACAACATAATATACTTACGCTTCATAGTCAGCCAAGGAGGTAGATTGTAAACCGCAAGAAGAACTGGTCACGTGCTATGTTTACTACTAAGTGTGCCATGGGGGTTGATTCCATCCGTACAAAGTCCAAGCCTCAGATTCCTAACTTCACCACCAAATTCTGGGAACGTTCTATCAATTGTTCTCCATTGAGGAGAATCTGCAGGATGTCTAAGTTTTCCATCATGTTTTCTTCCTTCTGCATGCCACCTTAAGTTTTTTGCATCTTTTGCATTTGCAAACAGGCGTCTGAATCTTGGTATTATAGGTAAATACCATAATACTTTAGCTGGAGGCCCTTTTTTATCTTCAGAAGAAACTTTCCCATGTTTGTAACGTGATGCTCCACACCTTGGACACTCATGCAAGTCCTTATATTCATTTCGGTATAATACACAATCATTTGGACATGCATGTATCTTCTTATATTCCATACCCATGGGACACAACATTTTCTTAGCCTCATATGTAGATGTGGGAAGCTCATTTCCCTCCGGAAGCATGTCTTGCAACAATTATAATAGTGTCGTGAAACTCTTATCACTCCATCCATTTTTTGCTTTCATGTTACAACGTTTAAAAACGGCTGACAATTTTGTGAAATTACTGCAACCGGGATACAAAGGTTTATCAGCATCGTTTAACAATCTCTGAAGGTATTCCGGCCTTTCCACAAAATGTTTCGTATCATCTATCATCTCATCTACACGATCAATCTCTTCATCATCAATGTTATTTTCTCCTTGCTGATCAAATTCATTATTATTAAAACGTGTCCCAGTTAAAACACTCTCACCATGTCATATCCACCGCGTATAACCTTCCTTAAAACTACGTCTTATTATATGAGATTTCACTATATGAACATCTCGAAACTTTTTCGTGTTCTTACAATCAACACAAGGACATACAATCATTTCTTCTCTTTCCCTTATTTGCTTTTCCTTCGCAATTCTAATAAATTCCGCAACTCCATTCAAATATTCAAATGTAGTGCGTCTACCATACATCCAATTTCGATCCATATCTAACCACACAAAAAAGGTTCAATATATATAAGTCTTATTGTTTTTTAATCAAGAGAAACATTATATATAATATCCTTAAACATCTAATGATCAGTAAATCTTGAATGGGTATTGATGATTTTGAATCCATTGTTGATTGAAAATATCGATTTCATATCATTGCTAAACTGTTAATGCAACTATCTGGAAACATAATATATATATATATATATATATATATATACATACATATATAGTTGGAAAATTTATATACACATGAAATTCAAGTAGGAATTATGCAACCATAATGACTAAAATCAATAGAAGGTTGATGATATTAAGATGAGGAAAATATACCTCAAGTGTTATTGTATTTCAATACGGAAAACTTGATATGAGGAATGAAGTCTGGTCCGAGATCAAAATCTATCATATTATCAAGTGAGGATCAAGATTAAAATTCATAAAATGGCATTGGGCACTCCCAAAATCAAAGTTGTCAACCATAATAGAGATAAGTTGCAAGCACATACAATGTGGCTACTTGTAAGAAACCAATGTTGAATGGAATCTCTCCTGTTAGCTGGTTGTAGGACAAGTCCCTATCAATAGAAGGTATATTTAGTTGAATTAATAAAATCAAAGAAAAGTAGAAAGCATATAAGTAGAAAAAGCTTTAACAAAGCTATAAACAATTAACTCGAGGAAGGGAAAATTTTTCCATCAACAAGAGGTAATTGAATAAAAAAGATTGCAGAATCATCTCCATGATGACAAATGTTTGGTGCCAATAAAGCCCCAAAATGAATTCAGACATTTAGGAGTTATGAATGACATATGAGAACCACATCTAAACAAGGTAACAACAATGGAAGACTCCTTCATAAAGGTCACCAAGATGATATAATGAACAACCAATGTAAACAAAAGAGCTTAGATATCCAAAAAATAGTTAGTAAGTTGAGAACCAGGAATCCTATGATTAAATATCATTAAAAAGAGAAAAAATGAGGAATAAGATTACTTAATCAACAAAACTAAGAAAATGAGTAATAGCAAAATCTATAAGCCGTGAAAATGTAACAATTTAGTTATGCAAATCAATGACTTGAGAAACTTAGTTCTATATTTTCATACAAAAAAGCAGGACAAATGCAAACATGAATTTGAAAATAAGTAAATAATCTGCCTTTGATTATAACATGATAAGTCATGGTTATTTAATCTCCATTATTGATTATCAATGAATGATTTATTTTAAAAAAAAATAAATAATCTGCCTTTGATTATAACATTTAATCTTGATTATTCATTAATAACAAACATTAGTTTTTAAATAAACATAACCTATCCTTTAACTCAACATGAAAGAATCCTATACTAGAATTAATCATATAATGCCATAACTAATTCTTTTTTCTTTTTCTAGAGTCAGTTGTTTGGGTTTGTTTCCATTTATTCATTTTTTTTTCTTTTGGTAGAATATATATTAGCTTGATTCTCTATAATTTATTTAAATCTAAATTTACTGTTAAATCATCCAAGTGAGTTTATAAGAAGATATCTAACTTGATTTAGTAAAACTAATAGGCCTTTTTGTGATTACAACTGATTTCCAAGAATTTGATGCTTATGGAAGCTTTGTTTGATAAAAAAATATTTTTCTGATTAAAGAGAAAATAAAAGTATTATTATTGTAACAAAATCATTTTCTTCTCAGTTTCAAAAACATTATTTTTTAGAACTCACACACAGATAAAGAAACTACAAGAATATATATATATATATATATATATATACACACACTTGCATGTATATACCAGCTAATCCAGCAGCTATTTTTCTCCTTTTTTTTCTGTTCTGTGGTTAATTTGTCAAAAAAATAGAGTAACAGATGTTAATTATTAGGATATAAGCACATTATAATTAATTTCAACATGATTATAATTTATAACACATAATTCACAATTTCACAAACACAAAAAGAAAAAAAAATATTAAAATGAATTTTTCCTCTCTTAAACCCTCAAAGAAGAGCTGGGGAGAAAAATGCAAGTAGAGACATCTACTGATTTAGACAACGCACGAGCACAACTTTCCCTTTATATTTCTCATTTTCAGTTATTCTTCTAATTTTTATTTTTATCACTTATTTTGCATCAAAATCAGAGAGGCAGGGAAGCACTGAGACTTCTGAATTCTGATGCACACTCTCCCTCTCATCAAAAACTCATATCATCGAAAGCAAAAGAAAGAAGCAGAAATATCCAACAACCCATATCATTAAATAAAAACCAGAAAAGTAAATAATAACCATAAAATTAAAATTAAAATTAAAATTATAAGCTTTTAAATTTTTACGTACCCTTTTCTCTTAGAATGTCAGATTGGACTCCCCCCCTCCCCACATCCCATTTAACAAGCTGGATCTGTTGATGAGACGAAATGTATGAGTAGTTTCAGATGAAAATAATTTGTTGCAGACAAAACTGTGTAAAGATGCTCGTTTTTAGATTTTTAAAAAAAATTATATGCGTCTGTCTTAAATAATAACTGACGTCTATTATAACATCATATGCGTCTGTTATTATTTAAGACAGACGTCTAACATTTATATGTCTGTCATTTATAATGACAGACACATATTCTTTTAAGTTATATGCGTCTGTCATTATAAATGACAGATGCGTATACTTTGTCTAAAACTTTAAATAGAGACGGTGACAATTTTGTAAATAGCTTAGTTGTTATATGCGTTTGTCATTATAAATGACCGACGCATATAATTATTTATATGCGTCTGTTATTTATAATGACAGACGCCTAAACTTTATATGACTAACATTTGTAAATAACAGACGCATATAACAAGTAATATATTTACAAAATTGTCACCGCATCCATTTTAAGCGTCTGGAATTTAGTCAATAGACATATATAACTTTTAACTTAAAGTACTTATTGTATTTGTGTTTATAAATTAATTAATATATATAAATAATGGAGAATAAATAAAAATTTATATATATACGATTATAAATTATTTTATACAAAGATAGGTTCTCAATATTATAATTTTCAACAGTATTTAATTGTAAACTATAATTCAAAGAATTTTAGACATTATTATAACAACTTGAATATATTATTATGTATGGAATATGTCTTGTATATGTTATTTTATATATAATATATGGTAAATATAATTTTTTTATAAAATTTCATATATATCGGTTCGATTCCAGTTAAATCTTAAACTCTTAAAATGCTGTATTTTTAAAGTTTTTGACTTGACCGAATTTGATAATCTTAGTAAATATATTATATATAAACCCCAGGTTTACAATTCTTTTATGATATGTTAATTCTAAAGATTTAAGAAAATAAAGTCTCTCTTAATTTACTCTCTATTGTTTTTGTTTGCTTATTGGAGAGAGAGAGAGAGCTCAATAAGAGAGATTAAGTATGATTAAGCGCTCATTCCATCAAAGGAGAAGGTCTATAATTAATATTATTTTTAGGCCCGCAAAGGTTCCTTATGTCGAAAAGTTGATGGGAGAATGTGAGATCAGAGTGTATGGGCAAGCTTATAACTTTTTTTTATTTGTTTTACTTTTTCTTTTTTCCCTCTCTTTTTTACTCTTACTCTTAGCATACCCACCAATATTTTATTTTTTGTTTGTTAATTACTTTTTTTTAAAATTTTCTTTCTCCTTTTTTGCTCAAAGCAATTCTTCTTTATTGAAAACTTTCAGACCATTCCCTAGTTGGTCACCTTTTGTAAATTTTTCTGCTCTTTGCTTGCTATCTTCCAAGATTTAAATCACCCCAAAAAAGCTGTTTATCCATTGTTCAGGTTTATAAATTATATTTTTTAACAGTATTCATCTTCATGAATCTTCAAAAATTCGTCTCTAGATCAAACAAATTTGTATCTCCATTTAGGTATTAGTATTTCTTATATATCTTAAGACATTTCGTGTTGCATTTTTTTTTTTTTACAAAAAAGTGAGCAAAACTCGCAAAGAAAAACAACCACAACCAGCGGAAATAAGCAATTCTGTAAATATTATGGAGAATCCATTTGCATAATCCAAGGGAGGATCCTAAATAAAATGACTTCCTATATAGAAGCCATAAAATCTGTTGTCTCTGTAAATATGAGTATAATTAACACTCACAAAATGATTTCTCAACTTTTTTATAGCCTGAATAAGAGAATGACAATGAGCTAGCACTGGTCAATTTTATGATATCATCTCAACCACAGAATCGGTTATCTGATTCCATTAGGACATTATCAAAGCCAATATTAACCGCCAATTTCGGACCTTCATATACTGTCCATAGCTCTGCCTGTACAATAATGTCACAGTGAAGAGAGAAAATTAAATTTAAGACAATTTTTATTCATATTTAGTTTTATATTTTAATTCATGGATATATTAAAATAATAACATATTGTCATGTCAAGATAAAAAAAAATATTTTGTAATTAATTTTATATTAATTTCTTTTATATATCAATTTATTATTTGCTTGTTTTTATAAATAAATAGAAGGATCTGATTTAAATAATAAATTTCCATAAATTTATTATATTATAGCGTTGCTAATGTAGGTATATATATATCTTGATTGATATTTAAGACTCAATTTGGAAAAAGGCATAACAAAAATTTCTATTTAATTAAAATGAACATATTTGGTAGAATGGTTAGCAAATCATACGCTGCCTCAACTTCGTTTACTATGGGTCTTCAGTAATGCTAATTTTGAAAATAAAAATCCAGCTAAATTAGATAACAATTTTGAATTTTATAGATAGTGATTTTTTTTTTTAAGAATATATGTACATGAAAGTATATAAAATCCATCGAAAAATATCTTTTTATTTGGTTAGTCGATATCTGTTTTATTTATATCCAACAACTACTTCAAACATTAATATGCTTAAGATATATAAATCATATGTTGATAGCTTGTTAATGATTGTAATTAGTGGCTGATTTTGCATAGCTCTATTCTTAGATGAAATTTGATTTTAATTTTTTATTGAAATTATATTACTTCTTAAAATTTTATTTATTATAAAATACTACAGTTTAATATTTTTTTCAATAGATTGTTTACAATTATAAATAATAATAGATAAATATGAAATATTATAAATAATATTGAACTAGCTGTAATATTCATTCTTATGTAATTAAAAGAATATATATACATAAAAAATATAATTTTATACTATTAAGAATTATATTTGTAATCGTATTTAGATATTAATTAAGAACTAACTAAAAATGATTGTCTAACATATAAATAATGATAGTTAATAAATTTCTATTAAAGATTTAGAATTTTTTTTACTTGCTAGAAGCTAATTGCTTTGGATGATGAGATTTATACAAACATTCTCCAAATCAGATGAGAGGAAAGGGATAAACAGTCAATGTTCCTTCCACACAAAAATTAATATTGAAACAATTATAGAACTTGGAATAGAAACATAATTAATGGATCACTGTATTTGTCCCCACAAAGGGAAGCTCAAAAACTGGGATATTTAGCCAAATGTAATCATAAGCAAAAGTTACACTCGTGATTGAAGAAAAAGGAATGTGTGATTTTCATTTGAAAATTCAACTACCTCTCTCTCTCTCTTTTTTTTCTTTTTTCTTCTTTATGGTTCCCTTTAAATCCTTCTTTGAAAAATGTAAGTCTGAGTCTGACAATTATCAGATTGAACGCCATACAAATTTTTGTCTTGATCAAAGAAAAAAATTACAATTTTTTTTTTAAAAAAAAGGATGATGGATTGCCTAGTTACCATTCAAATTGTATGATGTCTTGTATATGTTTTGTTCTTAAATAATTTAATCATCTAAATATATATATATATATATATATATATATATATATATATATATATATATATATATATATATATATATATATATATATATATATATACACACACAAGCAGTAATATAACTATCTTGTAATGATTTGCTATCATTGATTACTTTATGGGTCCATTACAATCATAATTAAAAAAAAAACCTTTGTTCAAAAAATAAAAGTAACTTTCTAAATTTCCTTTGGAATTGGAGGCAAGCAGTCAACCCTAGTAGAGATATATGTTCTTTTTTCGTGGTGCTTGCCATATAGATATGTTGATTGTAAAGTTATGACCTTTAATCCATAAATTATTTTTTATAACTTAAGTGCATATTTTTATTTATTTATTAATATAATTAATAATTTATTGTCATATATATAGACACTAATTAGCGTGGAACAATCAATAACCATCGTCATGACTGTAAAAAAATTCAAACATGTAGATGTCACTCGCAATTATGAAACTAGAAAAAGCTAATTTATATATATATAAATGCAAATATCAATAATTAAATTATTATTTCTTCAACATCACTACTAAACTATGCCCTGCCCAATAATCTTTCTATTTCCCAAGAAAAGTGGTGTCTGAAAATAAACAATAATTTAGTAGAAACGAAACAAGTTTCAGGGTATTCGATCATACAATAACTAATGAAGATAATGCCTTTTTAGTGCTTTTATTATACGTAAGCTTTTCAATTTATTTCAATAAATTAATCTGTCAATAGTTGGTTGGTCATGCTTCTTATTCCTTCAAATGATTTTTTTTAAGAGTAAATAATTGGTAATTTTCTTTTTTTTTTTAAGAAAAAAGAGAAGATGGATGATTTTCCTTTTCAACAATGAGAGTCAAATACTTTGGCAAAGTCACTAAAAGGAGGTCTAAAGTTGCCAAATGTATAAGAAGAAGACAAAAGTCATTGGAAGCAAAGAATATATGCTTTTGTGAAGCTTATGAGCTTAGGGCATAAAAAATCCAAAACAATAGGGGAGGGGATGAGGGGCCATTGCTCCCCTTTCCTTTCCTTTTTATTCCCACTAACCCCATAAATATTACCTTATTAATTCAATTTCCATATCTTTCTATATATATAATCTTAATCTATATATAAAAATATTACCTTATATAATTCAATTTCAATTCGATGAATGATTCCCTTTCTTCTTTCTATAATATTAATCTGTATATTAGGGTTTCTTTCTCTGGTAGACTGACTGCCACCATGCTTGCTAAATCATCCCCCATTAATGGCACATGTTTTCCAACACATTCTTGTCTATACAACTCCCCGTATTTTATTCAATCTTCTCATCCCATTAGCATTTCGTGTTTATTTATAGATTTTTTTTTATCTAAATCAAATTCATAAAATCAATAGTAAACTATTTTGTAGAAGAAAATGAAAATGAATAATAAGAGTCAAAGAAACAAAAAGATATTGCTTACTAGATGATAGAAAAGTGAATTGCATCATTCACATTATCTTGTAGGGACAATTAAGAGAAACGTTTCGTAAAAGTGAAAAAGGGCCTACAAAAGTGTACTGTTAAAAGAAAATATATTATATAGGACGAATGATCGCCCTTCTCATCAATTTCACAAGGTATATTCTCGCATCATTTTTTTTAATCTTTCTTTTGTTTCCCTTAAAAAAAAATAAATAAATAAATAAAGGATGAAGAATTTACTGAAAAGAAAGCAAGCAAGAAAGACAAAGTACGCTACTCACAACTTCAGAAAAGGTAAATTAAACTAATGTTTGTTCCAAAAGAAGAGTTTAAAAGCTAATGGAAAAGAGTAAAATATACCAATCCCAAGTTATATATATATATATATATATTCCCTTACATTCTACCAAATATTTTTATATACGGATGAAGACAATATAATTTTCTATCACACTAAAAAAAATTATGATGAATTTTATATTTGTAAGGTACAAATTAATTTTCTTTCTATAACATTTCAGTTCATAAATAAAAAAAAATTATTAAATAGATTCAAACTATCATATCATCTGTAAAATAATTTAATCACACAGTAATATATATTTAATTGTTTTATTTTCATTCATTAATATACATACATATCACTGTGTGATTGAATTAGTTTACAGATAATATAGTAATTTTTTCACAAATAAATACTTAAAATCTAATCTAGATGAAAAATTTCCTTCCCAAAAACCTCCTATCTCAAGCCAATTTTAAAGCTATTGTTTTACTCCAAAACATGGGGCTTTTACTATTCAAGTATGAAAAACTGAGTTGCTCTTACATACATACCTTTTTTTTATAGTGTCTGACACATAAGAATTTGACAAATTTTCATAAAGTTCAATCATACATAAAAATCTGACATTAGCGATGATTTATTTGTTTTTACAATAATGAATTATTTGTTGAATTGATTCCGACTTCTAATTAGGTTCCAAGCATGCTTGGCCACACTGTGATTCTGAGAATCCCTCCCGCTGTCATTGGATCTGTTCGAACGCTGTAGATAAAATTTGTTTGGTAAGAGCTCTTTCCGTTACAGCACATGCCAAATTAGCCAAATCTCTCTTATCACGGAATAATGTGCGCACTTCAAAACTCAAATGCACCAATTACCTTATTAATCTATCCCAAGGTCTAAGGCATAAGATTCACTCCCTATACTGTTGCACATGATACTGCAACTCTGCATCACGTGACCAGTGCTCTGGCAAAATAATTGTTAAGAGATTATTCTGTATTTGTACAATTTCCTTCCAATTAAATGATAGTTTCGACACTTGCAGATGTCGAGGAAGAAATCTAGTTATTAGAATGAAACTCCAGTTTAAGCAGGATGACTTATTATATCTTCCTTTGCTTCTTTTCTGAAAAGGTAGATTCCAGCTCTATTCCATTTTCCAGCTCACTTTCTATCCAGGCCTCACTACCTATGTCGGTATACATGGGTTCATTAGACCTATTTGCATGTGCTTCAAGCCGCCTCCTCTTCAATGTCTCTCTAATCCGGTCAGCGTCGATCTTACTGTAGTAACTATGAACTGGGGCAATCTTAAAGCTTGAACTAAACTCACTTGTTCTTGATGGAATCTCGCCATCACCATCATCAATGATACTGATTGCAACATTATTGGATGGTTGACATGGTAAAACTTCTTTCACACTAAAGTTTATCTCACTCGATACCTGAGATTCTGTCACAGCACCATCACTTGAATGTGAACTAGCAATTGACACGCTTGTAATTGTTGATTGTGGGCTACTGGCGATCATCTTTCCAACCGAAGCCTTGGAGTGAACAACCATTTCATGTGATGGAGGCAGAGGAAGTGTTTTTTTCTTGTCTTGCTCCAACAACCAGACCATGTCTTGGATGACCTCTGAAATAATGTGGTTACAACTTATAAGATGCCAATGAGGAATTGCAACTAAAGAAACATAATAGAATATCGACAAATTGTTCAAATAATCAGTAAACGAACAATCTTTCTAGACAATACTGTCTCATGATTTGCATCAAACTTTGAGAGCTAGGACTGCTTAATGGATCTCGATAGAAATTCATGACCCTGGATCTCAAATATTTCACTTATAAACCAGAGAATAGATATTGGGCATACCCTCTAATTGTTTAGGAGAGATATCAAACTCCTGCCACCAAATCTTTCCCTTTTCCATAGGCAGTTTCACTTTTTGAAATTTGGCAGCCAGAAACATGGATCCAGCAGCAATATAATGGGGCTTGTACTGCAAGCATAATGTTGTACAAAGCCTGCAAATTCCATGTATAAAAGAATTTGATCATTCAAAACATACATGAAAATTACATTTTCCACATACGATGCATAAAAAATGCTTACCAATCATTCACAAAATTCCATGCTACTTTTGCAAGATCTGGGAATATATTCAGTTTCTTTAACACATCAATAAGTGACTTGTAGGGGAGTTGAATATCAAGATCAAATGCAATTGTTGCCAACAAAAGCCTTTCCCCAGTAATAATCAATTCTTTCTGTTTATTGCAAAATTCCTGAAACAAGGTATTGGAGAAGCAAGGATGAAAACAAGAAATCAGAATTATATAAAAATTTCAAACTAGCATCATTGAATAGTGAAATCAGAATTATCTAAAAATCTTAAACTAGCATTATTGAAGCTCACTATTCTTCGGATTCTTTGAGGGGCAGAAGGATCCCATTTGTAGATCATCTCATATGCGACAACAACAACATCCCTCAGCAAGCGTGGCGTCTCTTCTATTTTGCAAGCAAGGAAAATGCTTGCGGTTCCAATTGTCTGCAATTTTTTTACATTCATTATATGAACTATATAACAATCAAACCAGCACCACCATGTTACAAACAGGTTAAAACACAAGCAATTCAAAAGATGCTTTTTCATTTTGTATCTATCCTGTGTAGAATATCACCTTGAAAAAATTGCAACCGAAAGCACCACCATGTTACAGACAGGTTATAACACAGCAAAGATTAAAGATCCTGTTTGGCACATTTACATGCCACAAGCATAAGAATCGTGTGTGTGTGTTATGATGAAGTCTTTCAGTAATAAGTTATAAAATGCACACACCATATCATGTCTAAATTTGATAGAAAGGATGCTTAACCTATGTGCCAAGTATTTGTCACACCAAGAAAAGTTCACAAAGTAGCCAGCCCACACATAAACTTTGAGAAGTGGGAAACAAATACAACTTGATGATGTGATTAATACCTGCCAATCATTCTTCAAGTGGGAATGACGCATGTAAAACCGGTGGCATAACATCAATGCACATGCTATAGTCACCTGAGGTCTGAAAGGCAGACACCATCGATCACCATCTAGGTGAATATGAGGAAAGAATAATATTTTCTACTCCATGGCAATTGCAACATGACAAGGATAACATCGCAATAATATACCTATAAAGTAATATCATAAGGCCTTTCTCAAAGGGGTTCATCACTGAACACAGTTGAGGGTTGATGTCATTAGAGATAGGTCAATTCTTCGTTGATGTCATTCTAAAGGTAGGTCAATTCTGGGTTAATGTCATTTTCAAGATAGATCTTATTCTCTCTTGGATAGAGGACCACAATGAGTATCTGCTAATAGATGACTCCAGAAACAGTGGGTTGAAAATGCGATTTGCACCCAATGTTAAATTTAGTGGTTTACATGGCAACAATCATGCCTGCAGATTTGATAGAGTAAAAACAATAAGGCATGAGGAATCCAAACTAAAGACACATAAAGAGAAAGCTCAATTGTCAAGTTACACTAAATATTATTATATAAAAATTTAAAATGCCTCAGTACCAACTAATCAACTATAATTACATGCCAGGCAGTAAACAAGAAATGAAACTGAAAAGGTCATGTATGAAATTTGCACCTACTAATCATACCAACTAATCAATTATAATTTACAAGCCAGGAAGTAAAAAAAAATGAAACTGATTAAAGTAACGTATGAGAGCTTTGATTTAGACAACAGTCTGCAATTTCTTTTTGATAATGATTGGGAGCACAAGTGAAAAAACCAACTTCTAGTAGAATCGTGATCAAGTTTGTGGAAAGGCAGGTCCAAACATTATTGATTATACAAGCAGGCATCTTTAACAAAGTAAACAAAAAATGAAATAGAAGCAAATAACATAAACTGACTGCAACTAACAGATGATTCAAGAATGTCTAAGCCAGAGTTCTATGCTGCTTGAAGTATGCAGTCACACTCATGGCGCAAGCAATAGAACTGCAGTTGAGACTATATATCACAAATGACATGATTAATATGAGCAATGACCTAAGCTTACACTTTAAGCATCCTGCCAAGATGTTGAATATATGAGCAGTACAGCTTCCGCAACTGAGACTCCTTCTCAAAGTCAACGCCGTCATTTCTAGAAGGAGAGCAATCTACAATTTCATATCTACTAAAGTACCACTTGCGCATATGGAACTGAGGCTTTCCCCATAAGTGCATACTGGTTGCAATACTACCTTGAGATGAAATCCCAGACATCTGTTCTGCCATCCAGAACTTCTCTTCTGAATGGAAATGGGAGATAATTTTTTTTTTCCAAATGTAAAAGTGGAAATGCTTAGCTTATTTAGCAGTGTCCTTTGGAGTTGAATCAATTTTCTGCATGCAAAAGAAATCATCATGCAATTGCCACTTCAAGGTAATATATAAAGATTTACCAACTAAACATGAATATAAGTTTTAAGAAACCTATAAAGAAAAAAATGAACTATAGGATCTGACTTTCAAGTGAACATAGAAGACCATTGGATATATCTGGAACCGAGAAGACCATTGGATAAAATGCCTTAATATCAACAGCTGGTGACGTTTCTTATATTGTGAGATGAGGAAGATCAAATAGAAGCCAAAAACCTAGAAATATTGACCATATCCCATATTCAAATGTGTGAAAGAACAAACGCAAAAAGCACAACTCAGCATATTCAGTATTAATTGGGTGAGAAGATAATTCAATTTCTTTTCAGTTCTCCCACCCTTTCTCAAAGAATTATGGCTTTATAATTCAATTACTTTTCAGTTGTCATGTAATCAAAAGACTTCAATTCAATAACATCGCCAATGGATTTTATAACTCATCACCAGTAAATTACAAATAACAAAACATAAAAGAAAAAGCAAACAATTCGGAGTTCACCGAAATAGAAAAAACTGAAAAGGCAAAAAAAAAAAAAACTTCCAAAAATCGAAAGCGCTAACCTACAAATGGAGCCAGATATTTTCAACAAACATTTTCCCAATAGAAAGAAAGAGAAGAGATGGTACCTGAAGGTTGAGAATGATATGGCGGTGCGCAAAGGGAAACCCTGGCCCTGGGTGGTGTCAAAGTATCCATTCGAATTC
This sequence comes from Triadica sebifera, assembly GCA_023653625.1. Lineage (NCBI taxonomy): Eukaryota > Viridiplantae > Streptophyta > Magnoliopsida > Malpighiales > Euphorbiaceae > Triadica > Triadica sebifera. The sequence continues at coordinate 32,552,758 of CM042899.1, forward strand.
TTGATTGTAAAAATTTGTCTTTGTTTTCGGCTGTTCTTACTGGGTTGACGTTGACCTCTTTGGGTATTTATTGTTTTTGGCGCAAATTATAAAACAACACTATATTATATTATTTAATGATTGATATATATGATATATTTTATTTTTAACGTGCATTTTATTGATCGTTACTTTATTATTATATTTATTTTGGTGGGATAAATTTTTTAATTAATTTATTTAATTTTATTTATAGTATTTTTTAATGTTTTATACATTATTATTATTATTATTTAGGAGAAAAATATTAATTTTGATATATTTATGGAATAAAATTGTTGAAAATGAAAATATTATAAGAAATATAAAAAGAGGAAATCAAGTTGTTAGATATTGAAAAATATGGATTTTGATAGAAACAATAAACCTGTAAATTGTAAACGATAAATATATAAGTAATGAATCTGTAAATTTTAAATGATGAATTTTTAGCTTTTATATGATGAATTTGCAAGTTATAAACGATTAATCTATAAGTTATAAATAATGAACCTACAAATTATAAACAATAAACATGTAAGTTCTAAACGATAAATATATAGGTTATAAAAATGAATCTACAAATTGTAAACGATTAATTTATAAATTATAAATGATAAACATATAAGTGATGAAACAATAAGTTATAAAAAATAAATCTGCAAATTCAAAATTATAAACTTGCAAGTTGTAAAACAATAAAAATAAAATAATAAGTTGTAAATGATGAACTTATAAATTGTAAACTATGAATCTGCAACGATAAACTTACAAATTGTAAACGATAAAATTGCAAGTAGTGAAAAAAAAAAATTGTAAATAATAAATCTATAAATTGTAAACAATAAATCTGTAAATTTAAAATGATATACCTGAATTTTTTTTAAACAATAAATCTCTAAATTAAAAACAACAAACTTTATAAATTATAACTGATTAATATGTTTTATATTTTATAGTTCACCAAAGTTTTTTTGGAAAAATACACATTTTTATTTTATTTCATACATATAAAAAAAAAGAGATTTATAATATAACATCGATCAAAATTAACAATATAACAACCTTACTTTTCTAGTTTGCCAAAGATATTTTAGTTTGTTTCTTTTAAACAAAAGTCCATAACGCATAACTAGGAAATTTTGGGTTGGCCCAACAAATGGTCTTCTTTCATCTCTCCAATCTCAAGATGATACAACCTAAATGAGCATCATGGAATTGTTATATTGTGCACCCTAGTCATCCTTTATTTTTACATGTAAAACAAAATAAAGCATGTCCTTTTTTGAAATTTGATTTCGATTAACTATTGAATATACAATAAGTTAATTATTTTAAATTTATATATTTATTATTTTAAATTTATTAATTTATCATTTTTAATTTACATATTTTTAATTTAAAATTCGTAGGTTCAGCGTTTACATGTTATATATTCATCATTTATAACTTATAAATTTAATATTTGAAGGCTACAGATTAATCATTTTTAAAATTAAACGATAAAATTATAAATTTCAAATAATAAATCTGTAAGATTAAAATAATTAACCTATAAATTATAAATTATAAATAAATTTGTAACTTCTAAATAATGACCTATAATGAAAAGTTTTCAATAAATTTATCGTATTTAACTTACAACAACTCAATTTTTTCTCTTTACGACTCATTTGTAGATCAAATATTTTAATTTTTAACTATTTTTATCGGCAAAATATATCAAAAACTAATGATTTTTCATCAAAAATAATAACAGTAACTAAAACATTAAAAAATACTGAAAATAAAATTAAATATGTAAATTAAAAATTTTTCTCTCTAAAACAGTTTTACAATAAAAGAGACTTTCTTTTTTATTCTATCCATTCGAATAAGAAGAAGATGATATAAATAATAAAAATATAATGACTGGATAATAAAAAAATGTTCCATTTAAATTGTTATATATGTGCGAATCATTTAACTAAAAAAACAACAAAATGCCGGTTTTAAAATCAAAACCACGGTATACAGTGAACACAAATTCATAATATAATTTGTCATGAATGAATTTAATCAATAATCATGAATATCTAAATTTAGAAACATGACGAAATAAATGAGATAAAACTTCTATGCTTTATATTTCGAGATTCTCCAAATATTGATTAGCTGTGCTCTAAAAATTATATGTTATATATATTACCAGCAACTAGTTGAGAAGAAATTGAGACCTCAATGGCAATTTTGATTCTTTTTTTTTTAATTGTTTCTTCATTAATATATTATTAGCTCGGTTTATAGTTAAATATATTAATTTAATTTAAAATATTAATTTAATTGCTTATCTTCTTGTGAAATAATTCATGGCTATTATTATTTATATAACTTAAATTCTTTTTTTCCTTGTATTAATTTTTGTGTAAAGTAACCATTATTTAAAGGTATCTTTACTACACTTGGTTTGAAGAATTTACAATGTTGTTTATTTTTCATAATTAAAATTCTAATAAATAAAGTATTATTATTTTTTCGTATGAATGAAAATGGATTTTATTATTTAAAAAAATTGTAAAAAATAACCAGTAGTACATGATAATATGTTGTCACGTATTACAAATATAATTCCATTTTGTATCCGTGTGACAGTGAGCTATTTAAAATATCATACCGGCCACTTTTTTAGAATTCGATATTATAGAAATCCGATATAAATCAATACCAACGTTCTAAAAATTTCAAAATTTTCAATTATTATTAATTTAAATTATAGATATATAAATTTTTTCTTTAATTTTTTTATAAAATATTGATATAATAACTTTTTAAAATTATGTAACATTTTTCAGAATATAAATAATGTATAATATATATTAATGATCGAAATATTTTTTTTGTATTGTTTATCATATTTTGGTATATTTTAGATATATTTTAAAATTTCAAATGGACTACATACAAAAATTGAAAATTTCTTATATTTATGATAAAATATCTATTTATAACAAAATTAAAAATTTATTATATTTTTTTGTACAAATTCAAAAAGTATTCTATAATAAAGTTGTTTTAATTTAATAGTTTTTATTTAATAAAATAATATTTATTTAAATGTTGTTATTTTTTTATTTTAATAATTTTATTAGTTATTTTTTGAAATTTACGTATAAACCAATACCATTACATGTACGTTTTGCAGTAGCATTATTTCAAATATTATCCTAAAGAAATATTTTAACAGATGACGAAGCACCATCTCTCATGCGGGTCTATGAAGTGGCCTAGTAGTGGCCTACTTGCCCAATTAACCTTATATGCTAACCATATCAAATAATTAATTTACCCACTACCTTTTTTTTTTAATTTACTTATTGATATTAAACATTTAAAACTTTATTTTATACATCTATATATTCAAAAGAAATTCCATATATTCATTTTCATTTATAATTTTATATTATTAATTTCCTAAATATTAGCACTATTATTTCATTTTTCTTTTATGTCGTGTTTCTCCTTTTTAGGTAATAATGAGAGTAATACAAATTTATTTTATTGAGTTTGTGTTTTTTTATTCTGCATATTGAGTTTCCAATAATTAATAAATTTTATTTTAAAGATTCTTTATTTTCGTGTTATAATTTCTTTTAAATATTTATTTCGGGCGCAGAAAAGATTGAGAGAAAAATGCTAAACTCATGGTCTCTTAATTTGCATAGAAACAATATTTTAAAAATTGAATAAAATATTAATGATAATTTTGAAAATCAATAAAACAAAATAAAAAAAACATGATTATAATTTAATAAGTGGAAAAATCATAAATTGACTTCTGTACTTTTTTTTTCTCTCTCGTACTTCTATTTTAATGAAGTAAATCGTATATTATTATTTATTTTTCATATTTATTAATTTATTTTGATTGACTAATTTTAAGTGGGAGAGTGATTATTAACTTATTATCATCTTCTTTATTTTCTTATTCATTATTTGAATGACACTTACTTGTTAATTTTTTCATATAGGTCTTATAATATTAAAAAATAAACATAACCAAAGAATTTATGTGGCTTTACATAAAAGTTAATTAGGAAACAAAATTTTACTTTTATTACTTTTGGAGATTCAAAATCAATAATTAAAAATTTATATTCAAATTTAGAAAGCAGTTATTTTTCCAATAGATAATATGGTCAAATTTCTCCATCTTGTTGTGACATTGTTGAATGTGAATAATATTTTATTAAATTTGAAATTTGAAATTTTTTTCGCCTGAAGCTACTAGACATCATTATATTGTAGCTTCAGGAATTTTTTTTTTTTTTGCAACATCATACTATCAGAAATTGCAATCAAAACAATGTAACAATGCCAAATTGTATATAATTTCGCTAAAATGCAAGAAACTATAATACTTGATTTATATTATTTTGATTGCAATTTCTGATAATACTCTATAATTTGATATTATTACATGTATTAAAAATAATGAAAAAATTAAATTTATATGTTGCAATTACACAAAATACATTTAGAAAATAAAAAAAGAAAAGAATAGACTAACCTTAAGTAAACAAGTTACACAAGATTAAAAAGAAAAAAATGTGAAAAATAAAAATAAAAAAATTATTTTCTTTATAGGAGTTAAGAAATATAAAAACTGTTTAAAGAGCAAAATAAAAGCATAAACTGATAAAAAATAATAAAAAAATATATTTTAAGTTTAGTTTATTATATAAAGTCACAATTCTAGCTGTATGGAAGTTAATTTAGCAGTTAGTCATTTAATCATTAAAAACTAAATTTAACTATAAAATTAAATCAATTTTCAACATAACTGATTAAATTAACTAATTACAAATAATTAGTCGTTTAAATTTAATATCACAAATATATATTTGTTTATATAATTAATAATAAATTCGAAGACTTCAAAACACTTAATGGAAGAAAATAAGGAGCAATTTCGGTAGGCAGAAACCTTAATAGCCTAAGCTTTAAGCGGCCCTGTAAATATATATTATTTATAGAATGAAAAAATTAATAAATATTTTTCATTTTAAGTTATCTGAGTTCTACGGTTCTACCCTACTGGCTAAAGCGTGAGATCAGATAGATCTGAAGATAACATCAAATCTGCACTTGGTGGGAAAGCTAGCAGTCATCACATCCTCAAAAAAGCAAAAAAATGGACCATCATCATCGTGCCTAAAAGCCCAGTTAACTGATTAACTGCCACTAGCATTTGGTTCCACTCCTTCCAATTTTTCAATAACCAAAATATTGATAAATAAAATAACAAATAAATACAATTTTTTTCTCTATAATTGAATCAATATAATTTTCCAATTTTATCAAAATAAACAAAAAAAACATGATTTACTTTTAGATCGCTTGTTTACAATATTCAAATTAAATAAATTAAACAATAGTTGAATTTGTTGATGAATACTCTGACTATATACGGAAAAAATGTTAATAATATTTTTTTCAATATTTTTTGCCACTTATTATATAATTAGTTTACATTATTAAAATTTTAATTTATAAAATTTCTTATTTTATTTAACAAATTAAATTTGACGCTGCGAACATATTATAAAGTAAATATCTAAAAAGAGTGAAAAAAATATTGTAACCATTTCTCATGGATCCATCTAGAAGTTTGTTGCTCCATATTTAGAATTTCTTGCTTCCAAAATCCCATAAATTAGATGTAATTGACATTGATGACTAAAAGTTGATGAATTTGAAAATGAGGAAGAAAATGTCGCAAGAAAACGACCTTTCAAATGGATTTTTGACAATTTACATATATGCCCTATATATGTAAACATAGTCGAGAGTGCAAGACAAGACATACACACTACGTACCGACTTCGTTGCCTAAATTAATGTTGCTTCTCTTGCACTTGCAGGAGACGTTACTTTGTCATTACTGCGTCGGCATTTGGCAACAAAATTATTAAATATAGACTTGTCCTTCATATTTTTAGCCATTTTGAATATGCATATTTGAATTTTCTTTCAAAAAAAAAATCAGATTGATGATGGTTAAGAAGTAATTCTCCACTAATTTTTCTCAAAAGTGCAATAGTTCACTAGTTGTATTTATAGTGACATTCATCACTTTTCCACTTCTTCTAACACTGCTACCTTGTTTTGTTGTTCCATATCACATGACAGGTCCCTAACGATTTAATTATCGAGTGCCACTATAACATTTTTTTCTATACTCGATTTATAATATATTACATAATTTAAATTATTCATGTAAAATTTTAATTTCATATAATATTTAATCATTAATTAGTTTGGTCCTTTATTAAAAAGAAACTGATTCCTTCTGAATCTAATTTAAATAGAAAATTTTGGCTGCAAATTTATTCATATATCCATTTATGAAATTATCTAATATCACCCCTCCAAGGCAAGTTTACATGATAGACCTAATAAGTGAGAGTCGGAGATCATCAGTTTTAAATCCAAATACTGTAACTAGAAAAAAGATACAATACATAGTATATAATTGAAAAAATGTTTGATACAAGAAATAATTTCATGACATGTCACTATTAGAGCATAATTAAACATAATTTCAGATTTATGCAATAGCCACAATATGTCTCATTAATCTACATCATGATTGATCAAACAATTCTTTTAGCAAGAGAGGAGGATGAGATATAAATGACACATCCCGAACCTAACAAAGGGAAAAATAAATAAATAAATAACCCTTCCATTTTTATTTGTCTTCTTGTTATGACATTCTCTCCCTTCCTCTCTAATTTAAAGCATCGAAATGGCTGTGCTGAAACAATCACGACGTACCATTCTGATCTACTTCTATCTTTTAGGAACAAAAAGTGAAGACCGGTATTATCATTGTCCTTTAGCTCATACCTTCTAGGTAAATTTTTTCTTTATTACAATGAATTAGAAATAAAATCTAGAGATATTAATTTTCTGCAAAATTTGTTAGTGAGATTTTACTTTTACATGAAATACTCATAATACAGCAATTATGTTGATCCATCATATATGGTTTCTTATTAAGTAGGAGAACTATATATTAGAGAAAAAAAACATTAAAAAGAAGCACAGCTCTATGGCACACATAATAGCTGAGGTTCTTCAAATTTCTTCAAAATGAAACCCATTATGATTAGTATCTCCATTAGCTTCTTTATCCCAGTAATCCTCCTTCATATAATACTCAAACTTTCCGACCACACTTTCCGGCACCGAGACAAGCACGGTCACCGCATTAACATCGCCGACAACGGGTAAAAACAAGCAGTAGATATCACTAGTTAAAGGACCCATATGCAATGGCTTCCCTTCTCCGAATTCCAAATCCTCTAACCCTAACTTTGACCACTGTGAGATGACTAAGCTTGCAGAAAGATCCGTTTTTACCGTTTTATCCTCCAACAAATCAATCATGGACCTGACATAATCGTCCTTTAAACATGATTTAGCATGTTGAACCAATTTCACCCCATGGTGCAAATTACTAGCAGTCAAATCCTTAACAACGGTCTGGGCACATCCCAGCACAAATCCATTCCCATAATACCCTTGGGGCATTTCTGGAATTAAATTTCTCCTGACGTTAACTGAGAAAAGAAGCTTGACGTCAAGTGACGGCGACAAGTCCAGTGATTTAACCCAAGAGCGCCACGTGTGAGATGCTAAAGTTTCGAAGGTGGTGCACTTCAGGGAAGGGATGCACTGCCGCTTGAGGTGGAGGATACGGGAGGCGGTGAAGGTTAAACAGAAGGGTACCAAGGGCTGAGACTGTAAATAGTGGTTAAGACCCAGAGGGTCCGCGTCCTTATTAGGGGTATTTCTGACATATCCGGGATGTGTGAAGGTTATTTGAGGAGGATTTCGGGGCTTTAACACGTGGCGGCTGTGGAATGGTGTGATAGGGAGCTCATGATTCGGTTGTGTGGTTATATGGGCCCATGCTTGTAAAAATTGGGAAGTGCCTATACCGTCGCATAGACAGTGATTTATCCCGGTGCATAATATCATTCCTCCGCATCTTAGATTTGTTACCTGCGAAAGGTTAAAATTGGAAAAAAAAAATTAAAAAAAAATTATTTCATTGATTTTTTTTTTCTCATTCTAAATTGTCAATCGAACTGAGACTAAGAAGAGAAAAACACTCCTCAAAGTTTTTAATTTATTATCAAAAACCTACTTTACTTCAATAGTGTAAATTCTTTAAATAATATATTACATGCATACCGCTCTTTGAATTACACAGAGACAGAACTCAAAATTCTAATTTAATGACTCAAGTATAATTAAATTAATTTAACAGATTGACTTGTTTATGAAAAATACAAATATTATTTATTAAGATTTAAAAAATATTTTTTACCTAGATAGAATTTGCACATTTTAAGTATATAAAGCAATAACTATATTTGCGATTGTGATTTGTGACCAACCTAAGCTTAATTAGTGAAAGAGCAGAGGAAGAGGAGTTGGAGCAATAACTAAAGGCAGTCGAGTAGGGTCATCTACTTTTTTGGGTGACATTACATGAAGTCTGGGCCAACAAAGAGAAACGATGTCGTTAAGTACGGTATAAAGCACCTGTCACTATGGGCCTATGGCAGCCAGCGAAACAGCCATAGAAAAATTAGAGTTTCTTTCCTTTTTTTGGTTGCCTTGGCAAAATCACTTCCCTGGGATGCATGATTGAAAGAGAGAGATAACATTTTTTTTTTTGAAAGAAGAAAGATAGCATGTTAAATTTTAAAAATGAATAGTTTGATTAAACTATTGCAAATAAAGAATTAATTATATGAAAAGAAGTATTAATGATGGAGGAAGTGATGATATTACTTATTACCTGAATGACAAGAGGAGGAATATCCAAGAAGCTTTGTGCTTCGACTCTAAATAAAAGCTTTCTCCAAGACCTGTTTGGTTTCCTAGAAAGTAGAAGAAAATCTTCAGCAGTAATATCCATGAAAGCTTCAGCAAATACGGAGCCTTGGCCATTGCAATCAACCTCGAGCTTCTGATCACCGTGGGAGCTGGTTCTCAACCTCCCAGCCAAGGGATAATAATGAACAAGAACCTTGGAGAGTGAATATTTCAAGATATCTGAGTTAACAGATTTTCTGAAAAGGTAAAGATATTTAATGGAGAATCTAAGGAACTTTTGATCATCAAGATTGGAAAGATACAAAGAATGGTTAGGGGTGGGGGAGACAGGGGGGATTAAAACCGGTTGATTTTGATAGAAACAATCAGGAAGCTCTGATGATGAATGAAACATGACGGTGAAAAATGATTTAATTAATTAGTTTTGGGTTGGTTTTTTGGTTCCTGACGAGGAGGATGAAGAAGAAGAAGAAGAAGAAGAAGAAGGATATAAGAAGATTATGAAGGGAAAGAGAGATAGACGAGAGAGGAGAAACAGAGATCTACGGTTGGATATGGAGATTGGTACTATGAGATTCCTTTTGAGGAGAGGAGGAGAGGCTAAGGGCAGTGCGCGCATTTATAAGCTCACTCTCTTTTATTTTTTTTTTTTGGGGGCGGGGTGGTAAATCACTTTTCCGTACATATTTTACATGTGAAGTCATTTTATGTCTTTTTATTTCCAAATAACAGATATAGAAAATTCATATTTCTAAATCGGGGGACCTTTGAAAAAAAAAAAGTTCGAGAGAGACAGATAATAAAACCTAAAAAGAATAAAAATGGTGGGTCGACAATTTTAGATAGAAAAATTCTTATCATGGTTTATCTAAATCTTAAAAAAATATTAATTTTTCTGGATCAATTCATATTAATAAAGTCAATATAAAACATCATATAAATAAAATAATATGTATGACAGTTTTTCAGCGATCATGGATCAAATTTATGCAACTAAATATCTTCATTTATGGGTAAATTGTATTTATGTTCAATATTTTGGCTATTAAATTTTAATTTTTAATGAAAAAATATTTGAATTTAGTATAAATATAACATTAATATTTTATTAACAATTTATATGAAATATTATTGAATTTGATACGATAATTTTTTTTTCTTTTTCATGTTGACAAGTCAACTATTTTTTAATTATCTCTTCTCCCCATTTTCTCTCTTCAATTTAGCCATTAATCAACATTTTATTTTCTCTTAATAAATAAAAACATTTTCACATTCTATATCAAATTAGAGAGTTGAAAAATATTTAAAAAATATTTTTTTTATTTTAAATAATGCAATAATTATATATTATTAATTAAGTTATTTTACAAAAATATTTTTCTTCTTTTATTTTTTGTTTATTTAATTTTTATTAATACTGTTTTTTATGCTTTTGGTAAACTATATTGAAGTTTATAATTTGATTTTTCTAAATGGGTGAAAAGAAAAAATAGGGAGAAGATAAATTTTTTTAAAAAAATGTTGACATATCAATATATGAGATCAAAAAATTATCATATTATATTTAGTAATAATTTTACATATAATATGTTAATGAGATTCTAGCATTATATTTATATTAAGTTTAGATTTTTGTTTTTTTTTACAAATTGGAATTCAATAGATAAAATATTACAAGCATCAAAATCCAAGGACCATGAGTGCAATTTACCCCTTCATTTACATATCAAATTCAATAATTTATTATCACATTAAAAATAATTTATACTATCAATTTTGTATATATAATAAAAATATTGTTTTTCTATATAATAATATATATTGTTCATCTATTTTCTTTGATAAAGTTTATGTAACTCTTAATTACTTTTCTCTGACTAAACTTGTCTTTAATATATTTTCTCATCTTTTTTGTTTTTTTAACCCAAATTTCATAAATAGATAAATAAATAAAATTGTGTTCACCACGTGCAACAAATTTATGAAATTACTTTTCTTAAAATTATATTATTTGGAAATGCATTAGAAAAAAAAGCGAAACATAATTATAGAAAAAAAATGTACGAAGAAGAAGCGTGCATTAGTGATGGGTCAATCCTAAAGAATGCATGCACGGCACCGGCATTCCGAGACTTTTATAGGATTAGCGCAAAGAATGTTTCGCTGAAAGTAACATTTACATAACTAAAAAGGCAGATAAATCTCATTGCAAATTGCAATTATTTATTTTACGTGATCTAATGATAAGGACATTGCCATTCTTTTATTTTAAAATAAATCTTTTACTTTTTCCCAAAAAAATCCATTTTTTACTATTTTTTTAATTTTAAAGATGCTAACACAAATTATTATATTTTCTGCTATTTTCCATTTGAAATTCACAATACTTGAGCAAAGTATTCAACTTATAATATAGGAATATATATATATATATATATATGTATCACAAATTAAGTAGGATCATGGATAAATAATCTATCAATTTAAGAGTTACTTTTTTAAATTGAGATTAAAATGCTATATATACATTCATTCTGAGGACTGAGGATTACTATTTTTAGTTTTTGACTGTTTGGAGATTGGGAGACCAATCATCAGTTGCCAGAGCAGCTATACCACGTGTGTTTGTCTACTATATTTGTACTGAGCGGCAGTGGCAACGAGTAGGTACATCAAAAAGTATAAAATTATAATATTAATATCTATATTAACTTTACTCTAAAATTATAATATTAATAGATTAATTTTATTCGTAATTATCAGTTTATTAATAAAAAATTTAAAATAAAATAAATTTTATTTAAATAATAAAAAATTTAAAAAATATATAAAAAATTTATTATAAATTACTATAAAAATAAATAAAATAAAATATAAAATATAATTTAATACATTTAAATTAAAATAATTTATCAAAATTTTTAAAAATAATATTAAAATAATAAAATTAAATAAAATATTATATATAATCGAGTTCAAAAAATTACTCCCAAAACTCTAAAAAATTTATTTATTGAAATTAAAATAGATTCAGATGAATCTGTGTATTCAGAAAATCAAGACTCATTGCCAACCATACCACTGAAGAATTGTCTGAGATTTGTATTGGTTGCAAAAAAAAGTAAATTTAGTTTTTTTTAATTTAATTGATTAATTTTTCTAAATTATTTTTCTTACATCTATTTTTATAAAAATATATATTCATTTTTTTCTCTAAAAATATATTTTAAAACTAAATCTTTTATTTTTGAAAAACAATTTTTTTAAAGCCAATGCCAATTAGAGTATGATTCTGTTCTATGCACCTAGCTAAGCTAATACTAATATCTTAAAAGATAAATTTGTCTTTTCCACATTCAATTTTTTTTTTCAAAAAATATCATATAAACATCAAATTTTGAAAGAAACTGGCTTGTTACAAAATAAAAATTCTTAATTTATGATATTAACAAAATGATAAGTTTTAATATTATCATTTACCAAGTTTTATTTCTGATATTTTTTTTTTAAATTAAATATTCTATCTTTAATATTTGATTTTAGACTATTAAATTTATACTTCACATTTAAAAAAAAAACTATCTAATTTCTTAAATTTTTATATTTCCATTACATTTGATTTTAATGCCAGTCAGTAATAAAGGAATTATTATATAATTGCATGATTTAATTTTTTAAATTATATACTTTTTTTTATGGGTAATGATTTAAGAACTATTTGTCAAATTTCAAAATTAAGATACTCAAATGAAATTTGATATAAAATTTATAAGCAAATTTTCCAGTAAGTCAAAACACATTTGATTCGATAGCTTATGGGTTATGGCTAATATTGTGTTTCAGTTTTGGATTTTTTTTATTTAATTAAATAAAAATTTTTTTTGATTACTGAATATACAAATTTCAATTTGAAGGTAGCTAGCAGTTACAGTTATTTAAGTACACTGTACAAATATTAGTATTTTGTAATTTTTTTTATATTTATTGTGAAATTCAATCTCCCATAACCATATTGTATTCGATAAAAAAAATCTACCAACTGGACAGCCTAAAATTCCCCAGGACGCTGATAATGTGGTCTCTGGTCTCACTTGTTTTTAAGTCCCACCTACCTCAATAAAGGCACAATTACAAAGGCCCAAACGATGCCCAATCAACATTCTCCATATTCTATGGAGCATAAGAAAAGAAAAAGATTTATTGATTTTCAATCATGCAAAATTTAACTGATTTTTAATTTTTTATTGATAAAAATATTAACCATAATTATATATTTTCTCTTCTAATTTTAACTTTTCTTTATTAATATGACATATTAATAGTGTTTACTTATGCGTTTAATGACCTCTAACGAACTAATACTGAAATCATATTGTAAGATTGTAAGTTTTAATCAGGAATGGAATTAAATTTTTTTATTTGAAAGGATAAAAAAATTTAAATAATATAAATAAAAATAATAGATACACATATAAATTTAAATGGTTAAAATTAAATAATATAATAAATATAAATATTATTTAAGAAAATCAATAAGGGCTATAATATAATTAATTCTCTTCTATTTTGGAAAAAAAAAATTGTGGATAAAAATTTAATTTAAAAAATTAATTGACAATATATATTTAAAAATTAAGATAATATCACATGCATTGATGAGATGGGGGTCGCATAATGACATTTATATTAGGAAATTGGCTTCTGCTTCTCCTTATCCAAACGACGCAATTAAGGGATAATTAATGCTTTATTCTAATTAATACATATAAAAGCTTAAGCTGATCTTCAGTTTATAAACTTTCAACCAACTTTAATTTGATTGAAACGATTAAACATGATTCATTGTGTCTGACATTAACTAATCAGAAATCAAGCACTACAAATTTTTATTGCTCAGAAATCAGAAATAGAAATTAAAAATTAATAGTTTAATTTAACAAGCAAAGCATCGTGTTCATGTTCCTAAATTTTTCTTATTAGATTATAAATTTATAATTAATTATTTCACATCAAAGAAAATTCCAGGGATTGAAAACTTCTTTTTATTAGATTTTGGAATATTTCCCTTGTTAAATGATGATTTTTTTTAAGGTTACTTAGGATTTTAGATTCTGCAAAATTAAAGAGCAATTTGATTTTGCTATTCCAAAGAAATCATATGACCGAAAGATTTGGCCGTCCAACTTTTTTATGTAATTGCTAATATTTGACTTTGGGATAAAGTGGAATCAAGTTGAAGTCAAACCCATCTTAATTAGTTGTATATTAGTATTAAGGTATAAATGCCCTTATCATCATAGCCCAATCGAAGGCTAGGATAAGGCAACCCCAATTGCCACCGAAGCAAATATTCCATCATTAATCTTAACTATTAGTCTCTAATCAATTCTTAAATCATGTAATGATTTTTGAACGAATCAAGCCTTAAAAATTTAAGGGAAAAAAAAAATTCTTCATCAGAAATTGATAGAAACTTGAACTTGATAAAGCAATAGATCAAAAGCTTGAATTCAAATTTTGTCGGTGATCCAAATCCACATGGACACTATATATCTGGACCATGATCAATCTAATCATTATGATAAAAAAATATATTTATATATATAATTGGATTTGTTTATGAAGACTCATTATATTCTAAGTAAGAAAAAAAATTCAGAAATCATGTATACAAAATCAACCAGTTAAATTCATGTTGGGCACCTTAAACAACTCCAGTGGAATACTTATTTGGAAACTTCAACAACTAATAAAACAGATGCAGCAAGATATATAGAACAAGAAGAGCAAAATCTTGATGAATACTTCCTGCATTAAAAAAGTGCACGATGTTTAATATTTTCACTTAGTAATATAATTAAGAAAATACTTATTTGCACAGGCTCCAAAAATCCCATTCATAGATTAAATTAACAATAAATATATACTGTATATATATATATATATATATATAATCAGTTGCACACTTGAAAAATAAAACATAATAATTTATTATTGACATATGTTCTATCAATTAACGAATTCATAAAACTCGAAAAAATTTTGTGACAGAGAAAGGTTACTCTACATATATAAATATTATATGCATGGGATTGTAGATAATAGCAAAATGATGTATTTTGAGCAATATAGGAAAAATAAGGGTACGTACGTTTACAAACTCAATTTCCTATTTTATAAACTAAATAGTAGCTTTCAACATTGACCTATATAGTATTATCCATATATCCATGGCAAAACTATCTAGTGAAACAATAATATAGGAAAAATGAATGCTAAGAATATTTTATATTTTTTAACATTTTCCAACACTCACTTACTAATTGATTGGTGAAAAGAGGAAATTTTTAAAAATAAAATTTATTTTTTTCTCTTCTATTTTTCTTTGTACGCCAACCAATTAGAAAGTGTTGAAAAATGAAAAGTATTTTTAACATTTCTGCAAATTTTTTTTAGTAGTTAAATAGGAAGTTTAAATATCGATCACCTACAATAAATGCTTGAATTTACCAATATGATTGTGTTTGGTAATAGGCTGCATAACATACGGGAAAAAAGAAAATATGAGCAACGGTGGCATTAAGCATGGTGTGTACAACGAAGTTGTTCGCATTCCACAAGAGAAATTTAATATTACTCTCGTACGTGATGGAATATTAATAACAGTGAGAAGTAATAGAACAGGCTACTCAACTTATATAGACTCTATTACTCTATTAATATATTTGGGGATGGTTTCTTAGCAATGCATCTCATTGTAGAGAATACTGCTGGACCAACAAACATGCAAAGCAGTAGCACTTCTTTCAAGTTCTCAACGATCTGCATTTTATCGATTGGCTAGCTATTAAAGGGTTTCAAGATACCTTGTATATCAAGCAAGTTCCACAATTTTATCTAGAGTGCTACATATATGGAACTGTTGAATTCATAATTAGAGAAGGACGGGCCGCTGTTTTTCAAAACTTGTCAAATATTGGCTAGAAAAGCTCTACCAGGTCAATCCAATACGGTGACGATCAATGGATACGAGACAACATCAAATTGCGGCTTTTCCTTTCATCTTTGTACTATTTCCGGTGATAAATATTTAGGCCGGTCATGGAAGGTCAATTCTAGGACTGTATTTATGCAATCCTATCTTAGCAGGGTGGTAATTCCTGAAAGGTTGGTTGCGTTGGAATCCAAATTTTGAGAAGACATTATTTTATGGAGCATTAAACAACTAGGGCCAACAGCAGTCGTGCACAACAGAGTAAACTGGTCAGGAGTACACTCTGTTCTACCGAAGGCTACGGTTTTTGAATTTATATCAAGACAAGGATGGTAATTATCTAAGCTTGTTGTTCCATATGTTGTAGGATTAATTTAGTATAACAAGTTTGGATTGTTAAGGAGAATTCCAAATCAGGAGTTCAAGTAATAGAATAAGAGTTTATAATTGAAGTATAACTAAATTCAAATTGACTTAAATAATTTTAAAGTAACGGTGAATTCACAATTATCAAATATATGCATGCAATTTTAATATGGTATCAGCGCTACAAGAAAACTACCCACCATATAATCATAGACTCTGTAAGTAAAATTTGAGACTGAAGTTCTGTTTGGAATAAAACTTATCCCTTTATCAACGGCAGACATCTTATTTTTGTATCAATTTGCATTTATTCAGTTAGTTGCACTCCCATTTGTATTGGGTATAAATAGTCACTGATGTAACAATTCAATACATGTGAAATACATAATATAAAAACTACTATTTCCTCACATGATATCAGAGCTTTGAAAAATAAAAAAATCATGTCAATTGTTCTTAACAATTAGCCCCCATCTTCTACCCCACTCCTTTCTACATCCTTTTATTCATTCTCAATTAAACTTAAACCAAAAAATTATCTGGGCTAGAAAACCCAATTCATCCCTCTACTGAATTATCAAAACCTTCAAAGCTATATTGATGACACTCTTCCTCCACCAAAAACTCTACCAAATTCTATATAAGGAAATCCTGATTATAATCAATGGTTCAAAAAGGATCAAATGCTCCATTCTTGGCTTTTATCATCTCTCACTGAAGAAATTTTTACTTTTGTCATTGGATTGAAATCATCATATGAAGTTCGGATGACCTGGGCAAATGTCTTTGGATTTGTTTCTCAAAACAGATAACTACAACTCCATATAGAGCTTCAAGAACTCAAGAAGAATGATCTCTCTGTGTCACAATATCTACACAAAGCCAAATCTCTAGCTGATGAACTCCATGTAGCAGGTAGACCTCTTTCCATTGCAGAATTTAATGCAATTAATTATCGTAATATTGGTTTAGGATATCACAACATTATTACTGCACTTAACCTTCGCCCTAAACCAATTTCTTTTACTAAACTTCACGTCCAACTTTTTGCCCATAAAATTCTCCTAAAATACCTTCATGAACCCACTGCAAATATAGCCCTTAAAAACAATCCACCGCTGCTCCCCACTCTTACCATATCCAACACTGCGCCGTCCTCTACCAATCAAACCCATCCTCCAAACAACACTTTCCAGCCCCATGGTCGAGCTTCCTGCCAAATATACAGATTAAAAAATCACATTGCCTTAAATTGTTGTAAACGCTACACACCAAACCCTCAATCTCGTCCACCCTTCTCGTCTCACTACTCTGCCCCTGCTGCAAATTATTCTTATACAAATCAACCAATCACTCGATTCCCTCATTCTGTTTCCAATTATCATATTACGCATGATCTTCAAAATCTAAGTGCCATCAATGAGTTTACTGGATCCAATCAATTACATGTTGCCAATGGTCAAGGATTTATAGTTACTCACACAGGTAAAGCACATATCCATTCTCCTACTAAATCTTTTTGTTTGAATAATGTTCTTTGTGTTCCACATTCAATTAAAAATCTTTTATCAATCCAAAAATTTACCACTGACAACGCCTGTTATTTTGAATTTTGGCCAACCTACTTTCTTATTAAGGGCCAACAAACTCATCAAACTCTCCTTTAGGGTCCAAGTGAGCCGGGAATATATACCCTGCGCCAGGTGCCTTGTATCAATTTGTATTTATTTAGTTAGTTTCACTCCCATTTGTATCGGGTATAAATAGCCACTGATGTAACAATTCAATTCGTGTGAAATACATAATAAAAAAACTGTTATTTCCTTCTACATCAAAGAATAAATAAACACGGAACTTAAAAAAAAAGAAAAATTGAGATACAAAAATATTGGATTAAGTAAGTAACAACTAAATCAAAATCAGTTGTACTTAAGAAAAATTGTTAAAAAGAATCTCATATTGACAGATTAAGAAATATAATAAAGGTTTATAATTGCAGTACGACTAATTTAATATTAACTTAAATTATTTTGAAACAATAATAATTTACAATTATCAAGTCCAACTGATTAGTTTATTAAATTCTAATATGAATAACTCATTCTCCTGCCTTTTTTTAATCTTTGTGTTTTGTTTCCAATATTGTTGGACTACGAATAATTAGTAGTGAACAACCCTAACTTCGCATCCGAAAGCGTGTCAATTGCTCAAAAGAACACATAATTAAAACATATAAAATATGCATAAAACATTGAAAATGAGTCTCAGCGCTCATACTTGCGAACCAAGATATGCTTGTGATTGATCTTAAACTGGGCAATGCGTTTAGCATTGAGGATTGGACGGCATTGTGGAAAATTAAGGAGTTTTGTTCTGATAGCTAGTGGAGAGAAAGTAAAGCTGTTTATAAATTATATATAATTAATTAATTAATTTTGGGTGTATATATATATAAAAGTGATGTTTTAACTGTTACTATTTTCATGTGCACCTTTTTTTTAACCGTTAGATTAAAAAAATATAAAAATCTAAATTAGTTTTACAATAATTATGATAGTATAACATTTAATGCTATTAATACTAGGGTTTATGATTATATATATATATATAGAGAGAGAGTTTTTCAGTTAAATGGTCACATTGAAAATTAGCTTAATTTTGTGGATAAATTTTATTTTTATTAGTTAAAAGGCTAACTAATAAATTGATTTAAATACAATTAGCTTTTAGTTTTATGCAATAAATAAAACCTTAAATATTTTTATGTCATTTTTTGTTGGTTTCTATATCTTTTTTTTGAATAATTTCTATTTCTCTCAATTTATATAGAGAAAATAATTTTTTTATTTTTACTTTTCACATTTTTTAAATAAATAAAAAAATTAATGTACCGTTCAAAATCCAATAAATAGTAGATTTATTTATTTTATATAATTAATAACAAATTAGAAGGTTAAAACTTCGAAAAAAATTAGGGGCCTAGGCTTTAATGGCCTATACTTAAGCCGGCCCTGATATATATACATATATATATATATGGTATCGTTTCGCTAGACCAGCAGCCATACTAAGAATTCATGTGTAATGATGGTGATTCCACACCAGGCTTAATAAGAAATTGAATGTAGAAAGGGGGTCCTAAACAAAAAAGGAGTCCATGACCCGGGAGAGGTTGAATTCAAAACTTTTCTCTCGAGTATACCCATTACCAAAAAATGTGGTTAGCACATGGTGAGCAGCTCACATTTGTTTTCTGCAAGGTGGAAAATGACAAAAAAAAGAAAAGAAAAGAAAAGAAACAATGGGAAGTTGTTGTGGACTTGGCGTAATTGTTTGCTCTTCTTCTATTATTTTACTGCCATATATATTCACTATTTATATTAACTTGAAAACTTGCCTGCTTACAAGGTTGATATACTTCGTTATAAGTTGATAAATTAATTAGGTTTTTAATTAATGATACTAAGTTGATGAGACTGCTTAATTACATGGTTGTAAAGCGTAATAAAAAGAGCCTCGGGGAGAGCATTGGACTCTTGGGTAGACATTAAACTTAATTATCGTATATCCAAACACCATTAAATTTAGATTCTTTAATTTGAGCAATAATAATAATATAAATGTTATCATAAGATTGAATCTTTAATACATTTTTAGTTCTTTTATTTAAAAAAAACAAAATTAATTATATTTTTTTGTATGATCACATTCGAAATGCCATAATCGATCGCCGTTAAAAAAAACAATTAAATAATATCATACACTATAATAAATTCTTCCGTATCTACGTGTTATATGTATACAAATTAATCCACACAAAATGTCACAAATAGATGGCTACTACAAAAAGGCTAAACAACAAAGCAAAAAATGTAGAAGTAAAAGTTGCAATCACAGTCGAGCAATGTAGGAATTTGACTGTGTGACATACCTGACCCATCGATATGGGTTCGAGGTTGATGAACTTTTTGCAATTTGCAAGTACTTCACCTGCATCAATCAACCAAAACACATCTCCCATTCAAAAGCTCATATAAACATTTGCTATCGTTATTAATCAAATTGCAGCAGCACTTACCTGAAGTCTTGAGGCATTGTACATTGGAATAGTGAAGTTTAGGCTAACTGGTCCTGCTTCCTTTGTGATATTCCCTGCAACAAACAAGTAAAAAACTCGCCATGACCGACCTTAATTATGATATCAAGATTATATTTACATTACATCAAACCCATCAAGCAAACTGTATAGATCACTCACCATGCACCTGTTGTGAAAATGTCAGCTTTGCATGTAGCACATGCTCAGATCCACCCATAATCTAAAACATGATGCATCTATCAGTGATAATCCATCCATTATAGTTAATGTATTATCCAAGAATATAACTTAAGTGGGAAAAAGGCGCTATCTAAATAACTGCAAGAATTGTTTCTATAAAAGGAAATCAGATATTACTGGAATTCAGGCATTACCTTCTTCAATCCCCACTCAAGTCTTTTAGTTGAATCCTTAAAATCAGCCATGTTTCCATCTGCTCCAGGCTCCAATTCGAAACTAACCCTGTAGTCGGTACTTACTGATGTTATTGTCAGCATTATCAATATAATTTTGATTTGAGCAAGACAAGATTTCTTTTGGTATTGTTCCTTTTCTTTTGGATCATGTCACTGCATTTTCCTTGCAGCCATCCACAGGAACCCGGTGAGGCTGTGTGTCAAATATCCTAACCTGTTTTACACCTTATAAAAGCAAATATCTTGAAGTTTTCTTGCTTAACACCTAAGCCACATTCTTATAACTATCTTCCATAGGCCTTAGTTCTATATATGGTGGCTAGGACAGAAAAATCTGAAATAAAATTCTCAGGGGGCAGAAGAAGCAAAAGGAGCAGTCAGAGATATACAGTGCTGGCAAATGAAAGTACTGAGACACAACTAAATTGCTCAACGTTCCATCCCACCTTTTTCTTCCTGCTTATTTCTTCTGGAGTGTGTTGTTCACTGTATTTAATCATGAAGTTGATCAAACGTTTGCAGGTACTACATAAATTCGCCGTTGAATAGCAACCACTGGGATATTACAGCCATTATTTGTCCACCCATATCGTACAACTAAAATGAATTAAGAATGAAACATACAGCAGAGCAATGACCCCCTAGAGGAAGGGCCAAGCAAGGGGACAACGGGTTGGAGAAATGGAGGTTTGGTACTAACCAATTTTCTGGCATCAAATGAATCTAAGCTTAGAGTTATTAGTTTTGATGATTAATCCAGACCAAATTTTGGATATTGAGAGTAGAAATACCTGCTAGTATATGCTGGCAGGGGCATCTGTAGAAGTATAGCATTTGCAGTCACGCTGGAGGGGAATTCAGCTCGCACTTTAATTGTAACTTCAGCCTGGAGAAAGTGGTGCAGGTCAATCAGACTATATTTCAGTGATCAAGTTTTACTTGTTTGTTTATGTATTTTGGTGGGGGGATAGCATAGGGGTTAGGTGCAGGGTTGGTTTTAGACAAACATTAAGTAGGCTTTAGTCACCTTAAGGGATCCCATTTCTTCAATTAATGCGTTAATACGGAAGGGAGGCCTAAACTCCTGAGTGATGCGGTAATTCATGACAGAAAATTCACCATCTGCTGCTACCTGTCATTGAGAGAAAAAAAATTCAATAAATTATCAAATAAGTGAAAGGGATATTAAAAAAAAAATACACCTTACAATTTGTGCCATCTCACTCATCTCACCAGAGATAAAGTTCTGTCGTTGTCAAAACTATCAAGATGTACTGATTCATTGAAATTACAATTATCCAAAATCACTGCTCCTGCTCCAGATGAACTACTGTAATCTGTTGCAGAAAGCGACACATAAATTGTCAGACAATGAAGATGTGAGAGGTTCAATAACACTCTTGCAAACTTTCTTGATAGGATACACAGAGTATAATCCACGTAACACTCAAAACTTTTGTAAACTTCCCCACGCGTTATTTTCTAAAAACAAGCACGAAAAATTAAAACAAACAGAAGGATACTATGAAATAATGATGCACTGCAAAGAGCTGTCCCCAACTCTAATACAGAAGTGAAATATATGACTTAACCCATCAAATCACACAAGAGCCTCACCCTGCCAATAATGACACTGAATATGAAATTATAAACTTGAGGATTCAATTGAGGTATAACACAGAACTTTTGATCTTTATATCATGTGAGCCAAAACATACTCTCCAAAACTGTTTATTATTCGAGGCGCAACATGATTTCGACAGATGAAACTTCTTGCATAGTAGCGTAAGTGAATCAGTTAGTTAACAATGACTACCAGGTAAAGGTATATACCTCATCTAAAGATGAATAATTGGTTATTTAGCTTTCCAGAATACACAAAAGGATACTTTTCTCAGAAGTAAATAAAACAAAATTAAACACCAGTGAAGCTCCAAATTGACAAGCATTGGCATGTTCATTTGAAAGAAATTTCACATATCCTTCATCCTCTAAACTGAAAGCCAGAAAGCTTCATGAAATTTGAATTTTCCTAAACCATTTGTAAGGATTATGGAAATACCATAGGTTGACCTTCCACCAGTTCCTATACTTAAGTCCTCATTTAGACCGAGCCGAATTTCTGGATTGCCAGTAAGATAACTCTTCATTTGAATGGTGCCATCAATCTCAGAAGTAAGTATGTAGCCTTGTATGACAAACACTAAAGTGATAAGAGAAACAAACGAGGATGGAATGAACAAAAACTATGCAATTCACTTTCTCTCTCTTTTTACTGATTTATTAATTTATTTACTTTTTTAGGTAGAGGGAGCAGGGCAAAGTACGAAGTCTAACACTTCTGCAAATATATGGTTTGAATACTCAATATATAAGTATGCTTATTATCACAATCGGTGCATAATTTTTTTTTCCAATTAAGTATAATGACACTGCATACTCACACTAGAGCTGAATGTCACATTTATTTTCTCAATTACATCTACAAATATCTCCTCTCTCTTCCTGCCACGAGGTTCATTGGCCACAACAGATTTGGTAACAGCTGTTCCAGGCATTCTTTTGGCTCCTTGCTGAAGCAACAGAAATTGAAAAAGTTAATTAAGCATGTTTGCTCATATTGACAGCCAAAACAGAATAGAAGTACACCAGTACGTATTAAGTAGTTGCTTTTACAAATCAATACCACAAAGATGGCGGCAGGACCAAGGCTTGGTATACATGCATCATTGATCGCTATTGGCTCATTAAATACATAGGATTTCAAAACCTCAGTGGCAGTTGTTTGCACATAACCAAAATCCTGGAATGAGTAATCTGTCAATCTAGAATGTAAAAGTCACAAGGAACAACAATTCACCAGATAAACATGTAAAAGTTTTCAAATTTTTAAGTAAAAGATCAAATGCATGCTCAACCTATGAAAGTAATGAATCTGAATATAGCTACAAATTTAGTAATTGGAAGTACCATTATCTCTAAAAGACAATCCAATGCTTAAACTAACTTCTCCTTTCTCAGCCAGAAATATCTGACAACAGATAAAGTCTCAAAGAATCCTTCAACATATATATGAGTATCATCCAGTACATTCAATGGGCTCGAATAGAAAAGCACAGGAAAAAGAAATTTGATATTGGGAATATTTTTTATATTTATAAACAACAATTAGAAAAGGAGACTGCAATAAGCAAACGATACCAATTATACCTCTAAACCATCTATTGGCGAACCCTTTCTGCACCAGTAGTACCCTTTTCTGGGTCCTCAAGTCTAGAAGTCTAACAGTAAACTCCTATACATAATATCCAACAAAAGAAAGATGTGCAAGAAAGAAAAAAAAAAAATGCTTACAATGATTTCATCCAGTAGCTCATACACAAGCACAAAATTTTTGTGCAGTGAGTCCTCATTAAGAACGCCAAGATAATCTTTGATTACACGTGCATTCCTTTGAAGAAATTCCAGAACAAGTGAAGGTGAGATGTTAATTCTCGTTGTTGCAACAAATAGCAAGCCAGCCACTTTCACATGAAAGTAGTTCACACCATCCACATTCTAACAGTAAAAAAGATTAGCATATAATATCAGCATGTGCTGGAGAGAGTTGTATAGATTCAATATGAAGCTAAAATTAGAACAACTAGAAAGTAAGTTTAGGATAATAAGAAGCTATCAATGGAGTATATAGATATATATAGACTGCATATTCCATATCAGATTTAAGGAAGAAAATACCTACAAAGACAGGTGGAGCATCCCCTCCATCTTCTTTCCAAAAATTAACTTTGCGGAAAAATATTTCAGCACTGCCTTTTGGTACTTCACCACGATCTGCATCAGTTGAAGAACATTACATAATATCTTCACATGTATATAGGCTTTCCTACACAAAATTATTTATTTCTTTTATTTTTTATTATTTTTTTGGTCATTCATCATTATGCACCTAAAACCAAGCGCATCCTCTTCCAGTCTGATTCTATTAATTGCGAACAAAATCTCACTTCTTTCCATGGGTAACAGTAAATCTAATGAATCAGCATAAACAAAGTGAATGAAAATTAATATAAATAGAGACAATAAGTAATCGTTGCTTCCGATAAAGGTAGAATCTTTATTTACTGAACATGAATATAGTAATTTGGGTAATATTTAACAAAAACATCAATGAATAATCGTAGCTTCCTATAAAGGTAGAATCTTTATTTACCAAACAAGAACATAACGATTTGGGAAACATTTAACAACAGAGAGGAGCTAACATAAACAGAGCTGAAAAGGAGAGAGACTAACAGTCGCGGAAGACGATATTGTCGCCCCTCTGAGATAGCACGAAGAACTGTGAGATCATGGTAATTTTTTTTTTTTAATATTGAATTAATTACTTTGCTTCTGCTTTCATTACATTGATTTTCAGTTCTATTTTTTCTTGAATTAGTGGTTGGGTTGGGTTTGGTTTGGTTTGGCTTTGGTGATGATGAGCTACTTGATGGTATTCTTCACTCTCATCTACTGAATTACTCGGTCGTTTCATAGGTGATGGGCCACTTTTACGTTGGCGCCACGTCTCGATGTCCCACCCAACTTCGGTCTGGTGTGTTGCTCGTGACTTTTCAGCTGTTGCTTTCCTAAATGAAAACCTCATGCTCAATTCCGATGGCAAAATTTTAGGTTAATTTATGAATTTTATAATAATACTACCTCTAAAATATAACTAGCAAAAAAAACCTCTCAATTTTAATTTTTATAATAATTTTTTTGTTATTTTTTAATTATTATCCATAGATTTTATATGGATGATGTAACAATTTTAACTTAATTTTAATTAAGGCTTAATACATATTTAATCTCTATACTTTTGTCCCTTTGTTCAACTTAATAATTTTTGTATAAATTGCTATATATAATAATAAGATTAACAAGGTTTTGATTTTAAGAAAAAATCATGGGAACTTTATCGAAATGAAAATTTGATAAACCGGTAGTAAGTATAAAAAAAAAATTCCACCTATATTAAGTATAATTTCAAATTACAAAAGGTCTCTTTTTTTTCTGATATTGTTTATTTATGTCAAATAATTATTTTTCTAGTAACTATTAAAAGGACAACAAAATTTTTTAGTTTTATGTGAATTAAAATTAAGAGATTTTCAATTACAATTTAAGGTTTTGAAATATTGTTATCACAAAATATAAAATTTAAATATTAAAAACAATATGTGCAATTTTTATTTTCAAGGATCCAAATCCACGACAAATTCTGGAATTTCATAATTGCATTGGTGTTTTGGTAAAAAAATGTGATGATTGTAAGAGATATGTACTATATTAAGGAAAATGAAATTTCTGTAATGCATTGTTTCTCACTTTTTTTAAATCAAAAGTATTGTTGCATTTTACGGTCTAATAAATTAATTTTGCTCAGAGTTTAGATATAGTTAAAATTTTTTATCTTTTTCATTAGTAAAGTTCGAAATTAAACTCTTTCTAACAAATTCATAATCTGTTTGGTACATGAGATTGTTTACTCATGTTAGATTCAAAAAAAATTATTACTTAGTAATTTCAAAAGTTTACTAAATTCATATAATAGATCTTAGCTAATATGGACCTCATATTTTTACTAATTATTTTCTAATGGAATTACTAATTCTTACATTTGTAAAATTATAAACTCTAAATTAACCTTAGCATTTTATATCTAGGATTTAATGTTCACTCTTTAATCACTATTACATATTTGTTATTTTTATTTTGACTTAATTAGACTAAAAAAGACCCCATAAAAAATCAATTTTTTTATATGGTGAATAATTATGGAATGTATAAATTTATATTTTTGTCTTTTAGGTCTATGTAAGCTAAGATATCTACACAAAACCACAAATCAAAAATTAAAATTAATAAACCCAAATTGAAAAAAAAAAGTGATAATATGTAACATAAAAAATAACACTACAAAAAAAAACTTTCATAAAAAATGATGATTTAAACCAAACCTAAAGTTAGTATAAAAAAAATTGAGAATGGATAAAGAAAGAAAATAGGAACTCAATAATTTTTAAATATATGACAAATGATATTTAAATAATTTATTTATTTTATTAATTTATTCCATTACTTAAGTGCTGTATCAAAAATGAGATTACAAATTTGAATTAATTAATCATAGGATTAAAATATTTTTACTTAGCTAATTATATGGTTTAACTAAATTTAACATCAACACTAATCCTATGATTTAAATAATCTATGAACCAAACGGACTGTTAGGTATTATAAATTAGACCTGACAATTAAAATCGGATCAATTAAACTGAATAATTCTTAATTATCAATTTCAAGCCGAATCGTTTCATATTTCAAGATTAAAAAGAGCATATACAATTTTATATTATAATTCATGTAACATTAAATTTTCTGTTATTCGTATCGTAAATATGTCCGTATAAAAATAAAAATAAAATGTCAAAGGATTTCTATATATTAGTATTTTTATTTCTTTATATTTTAAATGCTAATATGATAGTAACATTTTTTAAAAGCGTTGGAACATAAAAATTTCAGTGTTCCAAAGGACACCAGATAGTTTCCCTCAAAAGATGCAAAGAAAGAATATGCTTTCATTGCGGGCGAAGATATTTCCAAGATTTTGAACGCAGAAAAAGCATTATTAATTAATATCCACATTATTAATTAATTAATAATTACCATTATTTATTTTAATAAATTTTGTTTATCCTCGCTTTCGCTCACTACCGAGTCTACTCTGATCGCGACGAGATAACGGATCTCGATCTTTGCGAAATTTCGTAGAAGTGGCCGTTTACGTCCTCTTCACTGCTATAGATCGAATACGAAGCAAGCCTGAATTTTATTGCAATTACAGCGCGAAATTGAGCCTGGCTTCATGGAGAAAGGGCCTATTGAATCAGTAATAGAGCGGGCTTTATGGATGTTTTTGGATAAATTGGGAAAAGACTTAGCTTTATGTGCTCTGAACTGGAGGGAATTTGAAATTTTTCTACTGAAGTTTTTGCAGATGAGTTCCGATGTGAGTAGTGGATTGTAAAGTTGTCTTATTTAGATAAACAAGACTTCCACAATGTCAAAAGTAAGTTTTTTTTTTTTCCATTTTCATTTTCATGTACTTGATATATATTTTTTTAATTGTAGTTGTAGGAATTAAGCAGGTGATTTTTTTTTTAATTTTTTATAAACTGTTTTATCTATTTTTTTTAAAATTATTTTTCAAAATTTTAATTTTTTTTTTCTAAAAGCGTTTTAATGTTTTTATGCATATTTAAGTGGTGCCATTGAGCAGCAATGGAAATTTTATGGCTGCCCTGGGAATTAGTTTATAGGTAGAACCGTAGAAGCACAGATGATTTGAAACTCTTGTTACAGTGTCTCCATGTGAGAGACTTTGTAATTGATCTATGTGATGGTTTTGCCTCGTTTTGGATGCTTACTTCGCATGCTACATTTGGATTTAATGGGTCATTTTTGTGTTATGAATCTTATGATTGATGCCCACAGTTCAAATTTTTGCCCATTTTATAGTTTTTTTAATGCTTCTGTATTTAACATTGACTTTCAGGAAATGTCGACTCCGGTTGAGCCACAGAATGGGGTTAGAATTCAGGGGAAACGTTACTATTCCATGTGGCAAAACTTATTTGAGATTGACACAAAGTATGTGCCCATCAAGCCTATTGGCCGAGGAGCCTATGGAATTGTGTGCTCTTCTGTCAACAGAGAAACCAACGAGAAAGTTGCAATAAAAAAAATCATGGATACAGACTTGCATCAGATCATCAAATCATCTCAAGCACTTTCGAATGATCACTGCCAATACTTCCTATTCCAGGTATCAATATGCTAGACTATTAGTAGAAATAATTGATTTTAAGTAGACTTAGAAGTTAGAAGTTTAGAACTGGACTTGAAAAGGAAAAGGCGAATTGTTGTCAGCAGTTACTATCATAGCTAGCTTTAATGGAAATAAAAACTAATTGAGGAAATCCAATCTGTTAGATTTTGTTGTGGATTTTTGTTAAAAATTTGCGTGGTGAAGTTCCTGACTTTACTGAAGGCTTTCAGCTTGGTCCCATGGTCAGATGTAATTAAAATAATATGCGTTCATTTAAGATGGCCTGTTCTAACTATTTGTCTCTTAACCTCTTAATTTTCCATATTGGTTATGACTTAATTAACACATGGTTAGATAAAGGGTTGCATGATATAACCAGAATAAGATATTAATGATTGGCTTTGATACTAATGGAGTATCTATTAACTTCAAAATTCGGTTACATTCGCATTCAATTTTAAATATTCAAGATACTTTACGAATTATGAGCTGCATGCAGTACTCCCAGGAGAACTCCTTCCCAAGATATTATGCTAGTGCCTTTTATTTTCAATGCCTGGAAATCAAGTTTCAAGTTGGGAAATGAGATTGTGCTAAGCCAATTCAACTACTTGCTGAAATTGTACCAGTGGATGAAGATTTTTGTTTCTCTCAGTTATTTCTTATTATCAGTTGTGATTTGTAAGAATGAAGGATGTGTATAAAGTACAAAATCGAAGATCGCAATTGGGAGAAACATGTTCTGGATGGATTACCTTTCTGGGAGGCTAGTAAACTCGCCCCCAAAATGCACAATCCAAGTAATCTATCTAGCATTGTGCTAGAGTTAGGGTAGAATCTTGCTATGAATAATCTTGTATGAGAAACCGTTTAGCATAGTGCACAATTAATAAATCCTGATGTTGTAGATTATAATGTTAATTAAAGTCTCAAGAGTTTGTTTTGATAATCACCTCATCCATTTTCCAGGGGCATATATGTGTATGGTTATAAAAGAAGTTCTTTTGTCTTTCTATATTGATTATCTTCATCTATGATGTGGATTAAATTGGTTTACGTTGGAATAAGTTCATTTCATCTCCTAATCTACATGAATGAAAGTCACATATTATTCTCCACATTTGTTGGATTTTGTGAGGCTTTCATTAATATTGCTTTCAGCTTTATTGTGATTTTAACAGATTTTAGTGCTAAACCAACAAAACTTCATTGCTCTAGGAGTTTCTCAGGCATTCAAATTATTCCAATTGCCCATGATCTTGTTGCTTTTATTATAATTGGTGAAATTGTTTATGCATTATTTTGCTTTCCATAATCACTTCTCATATGCTTAGTTCTGTTTGTAACATAAGCTTATTCTCTGGCAAGAGGGTTCTGATGAATGTATTTATGTGCTGCAAGTCTGTGCAATCTCTGAAGCTTCACGTATTATAGCCTGTTATGCCTTTGAACTGCTGGCCTTGTAACTGCCATGCTTCAGCATTTCTTTTATGAGACAAATTTTGATAGATTTTTCTTTTAAGGGGCCTTTTGAGTTTTAACAAAATCCCAAGCTGCTTCGAGGTTTTAAGTATCTTTACTCAGCAAACATTCTCCACCGAGACTTGAAGCATGGGAATCTACTCATCAATGCTTAACTGTGATCTAAAAATTTGTGATTTTGGGCCTGCAAGCACTAGCAATGGCAAAGGCCAGTTCATGACTGCGTATGTTGTCACTCGCTGGTATCGAGCACCAGAACTTCTACTCTGCTGTGATAACTATGGAACATCCATTGATGTCTGGTCTGTTGGATGCATCTTTGCTTAGCTTTTAGGCCGAAAACCTATTTTTACAGGCACAGAGTGTCTCAATCAGCTTAAACTCATCATAAACATCCTTGGAAGTCAGAGAGAGGAGGATTTGGAATTCATTGATAACCCCAAGGCCAAGAAATATAAAAAATTATTTCCATATTCCCCTGGGACTCCCTTTTCTCGTCTTTACCCTAATGCCCATTTTGTAATTGATCTACTGGTAACAATGCTTGTTTTTGACCCATCTAAGAGAATAACTGTTGCTAAAGCACTCCAACATCCTTACATGTCTCCACTGTACGATCCCAACAGCAATCCTGCTGCCCAGGTCCCAATTGATCTAGACATAGATGAGAATTTAGGTGAAGAGATGATACGGGAGATGATGTGGAAGGAAATCCTCCATTACCATCCTGAAGCAGCTACAGCCAATGGGCAGATGTGTGTGATCTTGTTCCACAATTCTGCAGGGAGGTCTTGCAATGATATTTCGCTTTAACCGAGGAATTTTTGGGGTCGGTACTATTTAGTCCTTTTATTTATGTTTGTTGTTGTCTCGTGTTTTTAATAATCATAGAAGCATGCAGTATCCAAATGTGATGTTGTTGCATGATTTGACTAACTTTTGTTTCAAGAGCTTGAGGTCCCAATTTTATTTGGTCCTTTCAGTTTGTATATAGGTGTGCCCTTGTAAGAATTGGGAAAACTTTTGTTGTATATTAGAATGTCTGCATGTATTTCTGTGCTGTCATGATAACCAGGCTTGCGCGAAGAGAATTTCTACTGCTGGATTTTTGAACATTTAGCATACAAATGACACACTCAAGTATCGACTCGTTCTCCTTGATATGTATGACTGCATGCATATCTTTTATTTTACTAAGTTTTATCATTTGTATCAAGTAAATGGTGTTTTGATTCTTTCCTCTAACAGTTGCTTGCTTTCCAGTTTCTACGTGGACTAACCTATTCCAAAATAGTTTAAAGTGTATTGTTTTTGTATTAATTAGCGTATTGTCTATGAGTTTTAGACTTTTATTTCATCATACTAAAGTTCTTTTGAGGAAATAAACTGCTGCTTAGAGACTGTCTGCTTAGGATCCACGAATATATTCATTTCTCCGAAATTCAGTACGAGGCCTTATCCCCACTTTGCAGTTGTAGAATTATTAAAGATTAACTGATTAAGAATGATTTTCTGCTCCAATTGTCTTGAATCTTGATCATATTTAGTGGGCCAATATAGATACATCAGGCCCAAACTGAGTGATGCAGTCCAGATCTCATTCTGACCCAGTTTAATAATTTATGGATTTATGTATGTATTAACACATAATATATAAGATTATGTTTGTAAAATATTACAAAGTTGATGATCAATAATTATTTTGTCAGTTTCTAGACCATATTCTTAATAAACAACATGCAGAAATATTAAGATATGAATTCAAAGACAGCGGCTAGCGGGTTTTGACTACTTTGACAAAAGCTTCATATTCATATATTATTAGGATTTTCTAGTTCTTAGTGCTTTAATTGTAGGCTGCATGCAAATGTGGGTTAAATGCATGAATCTATTTTATATGAAGTATAATATAATATTTTCTTTTAGTTCTTGATTCAACTGTTGGTATGCTTTCTGAGTCTCACACTACAACTTTGACAAGTTATTATGAAAATTTCTTATACAGAATCAGTCCATATCTTTATTTATTAATAGTTTATTGTCATAATAAAAAATAATAATTTTTATTATCCCTTTTTATATTTTATAAAATAAAAAATAATTTTTTGTATAATAATATATTATTAACTTAATTTATATATAAAAAAAATTTACGGTTAACACGCTTGGATCGTGATTCCGTTTTGCCTTATTAATTCATTAATGTTGAAAATTGAAATCAAACCATGACTCCAGTAAACAGATCCCTCGAAAAAGTTGTTGTATTTTCTTTGAGAAATTTCTTATATATTTTCATTAATTTTCTAAAGTATTGATATACATAATTAATGCTTATATTCTCTAAAAAATTTTGATGGCCGCATGCAGTTGATTAGTATATTTTTGTAATTAAAGTAGCAGCAGGAATCTGATTTTTGGTCTCGGCATTGCTGTATGTATCCATTTTTTTTAAAAAAGAAAATATAGGTAAATTAGCATTTCCTTCTATGTGAAAAAAAAAGAAATTAGCTATATTTCAGATTATAAATTTGGCATAGATAAATATATAAATAAAAATAACCTATTCTTATGAGAGAGTGGTGGGAAAAAAAACAGCATAAGTAGTTAGGGTAGCAGCGGTTGCGGATATCGGATCTATCCGAACCCGTTTAAATTATAATGGATAATTATATTAGAGTTTTGGGACGGATTTGAGTAGCAATATTTAAATCCAACACATATTTTGGTAGGGTACGGATAGAGATTTTAGGGTACCCGCTACTCGATGAACTCGATTATATATATATATATTTATGCAATTTATTCTATTTTAATTTATTAAATATAATAATATAATTAATTATTTTTTCATATATTTTTATAGATTGATGAATTACAAATATAATTAGAGTTTAAAATTTGAAATATAATTTTTCTATCATAATAAATAATATTTAATTTTATTGTTTTTTTTAAACAATTTGATGAATTACTTTAATTTGAATATGTTGAATTAGATTTTATGTTTTATTTTATTTGATTTTATAGTGATTTATGATAGATTATTTATATATTTTTAGATTATTTATTATTTAATTAGTTTGAATTTTATTTTATTTTATATTTTTTAATAATAAATGAATAATTATTCGAATTTCGAGTATTAATTGGATTTAAAACGGATACGTATATTAATATTATAATTTTAAACAGATGTAGAATAATTTCGGATATATATATATAATTGAATTCAAATTTGGATGAGTATTTTATCAGTTTCCATCCTATAAGCAGTTTTAATTTGCCTCTATGCACATTCGCATTAAAAGGCAAACCACATTGGCTTTGCTAAAATATTGATAACTTTGAAAGTAAAAGTTAAAACTTAGCATCCACGGATATAGTTTAATAGAAGATGAATGTTTAGAAGATGAATGTTAGATCTCAGGTTGGAATCTCTTTCCTCTCTCCTTTTTTAACTTTAAAAAAAAGCTTGGAACTCAAAAGAAATGGGAAAAAGGAAAAGCATGTGAAAATCATTAATTGCTTAATATTATGAAAAGTTAAAATTGGGTAAAGGCATTTCATTTGTGATGGGACGGGCGGGGGGCCATTGTTAAAGCTGAAATAGAGCAGCCTTGTTGTAACCCTACAGAGATCGACCCCCATATCACTTTTTGTTCGATATATGCTTGTCTTCCTCATCCCCAACTTCACAATCCTCAATTACTATAAATCTATAAACTTTTATTGATAAAAATCTAATTTCAAAAAGTTATGGGGAATCTTTTGGATCTGATCCAGGATTATGGAGTTTCGCCCTTTGATAGAAATCAGGTAATTTCTTTAATTTTTTTATTATAATTTTTCTCGTGTTCATTTATATAATTATGATAAGTTTTTTTAGTCTAATTTTAATCATTCATCTATTTAGGAATAATAAAAAAATGATTTTATAAAAATTTCAAAAATAATAATTATTGAATAAGAATTAACTAATTAGTATAAATTAATATGAGCTGTTATATATTTCAATGAACTTGAAAAAAATTATATTTTCTTTTCTTTTTTTTTTAAATTCACTATGCATGTAAGGTAAATATGGGATAAGATAAAAAAAGTAATGATAATGATAAGAAGAAAGAGCAAACCAGAAGGATCCAAGAATATTACTAATAATTAGTCATGAAGCATTGAATTTTTGTTACGTATTCTAATTATTAATTCGTAGTTAATTATTTCCTTTTTTTTTCCCAGATGAAACAAATATCCATTCTGAAAGATGGTGGTGCAAAGAATGATATTGATCAACCACCTCATAAGTTGGAGAGGGGAGGAGAATATTCGATGATTTTCAATCTCAATATTATTACTAGTTAACTTGACAAATATATTAAAACAGTAAATTTTTTTAAACTCGGTTCGAAAAAAACTAAAGGATTCAAAATATTATTTTCTGATGAATTCGTTTAATTCAATTTATTTAAAAATTTTAGTTTCAATCTGTTTATTTTGAATTTTTTTTTTGTAATTTAGTTTTAAATTAATTTATTTTTGTTCGAAAAAGACTCAAAAATAATTTGAATTCGAGATAACTCGATCCAACCATTTACCAGATCTAAAATTATTTATATAATTATATAAAGTCTCATAGGTTATAGCTGAAGACATTGTCATGATCATGGTTGGGACCATTGTCTTTAACTAATGATAAAATACTTTTTTTTTTCTATTTTCTTTTTTGATGTGTTGGTTGGGGACATTTTTTTTTCTTTTTCCCCTCCTCCTTTTCCACAGCCACAGTTTTCACCTATGAAACATAAGAGCCGTGTAGTAGTTTGGACTTGAATCTGTATGCAGCAATTTTCTCATACCATTCATTCCATTTTTTTTTCTAAATTCAACTTATATCCTTATCTTCATTCATGAAATTAAATAACAATTTATTGTCACATAACAGATATATAATAATTTCATATTCATAAATGAAGAATTAATTTTAATATAATATTATATTATTAATTAATTCGGTATCTGTAGTGTACGATAAAAATTTTCTGTACCGACACATATTAATGGTGCCTTTTTTTTTCTTTGAAGAATTTAATATTAATGCAAGTAATTAATTTGTTGAACCAGAAGAAATTTAATTAATAGACACTCAAATATTTGATTCAGTACACCTACAAACTAACTATGGAAATTAACTTAGTGTAAAGGCGATTAAAGCTCAGCCAATAGTTTTTATTTATAAACCAAATGAAGGAGAATTCCTGCTGGTAAAGTCGGAGTTGGAGTCTTTTATCTATTTATTTTCTTGAGCTGGACGTTATTCTTTTCAGGAAGTACAATTCGGTATTCATCTTTAACCCTTTTTGGTACATTGTCCACTCATTTTGAACCCATTAGTAATCTAATTTCAACATTAATTAATTCCTCTTTTAAGTTCATTATTTAGGATTTCTCCTTAAAAATTAATTATCAAACTTGATCAACCCTAAAAATAAACAGATCGATGTTAATTTGCTGTGGTAGATAATTAATTTAGTGATTGATTGGTGGAAAATTGGGACTAATGTATCTTGATGTATGACCCTATGCAATTAACCCTATAAAATTACACCCAACAAAAGGAAAACATAAGCTTTTAAAAGGGAAGAAGACTTGGTGCCAAAGTGACTTAGTGGTCTGTGTAGATAGTTCAAAACTAACCTATCAAGATCTTCCCATGTGTACCCATTTGGCACAGAACCATCTTTTCACCAATTTTGCTAACGATGAGACGCAAGTTTCAGGCATATATGTACATGGATCCCTGTAATTCTTTTGTGTTTTTGATGTCTTAATTATAAGGGACCACATTAATATACCCAATTTCCTAAATCACCATGAGCAATAAGCAGTAAGCTTATATCATAACCTTATGGCCCTTCATCAATTATTGAAGTGAACTTTGATTTTTTTTTTTTTTGAGTAGCCCTAGCTATATAATTTCCTTTTAGTAGGCCTTTCTAAATCTAACGTCCACGAGAATGAGATTTTTGTCCTACTGTGTTTCACTTTGGTTGATCCAACTTCTCTTTTTTATCTAACATTTGATGAGCTGGATCCATATTCCATATTACTATTTGTAGTTGTTTTAATTGATGAATTGGTGAGATCCAAATGATGGGTATCCAAAATGCCATAGTTATGAGATTCTTGCTAAGGAAAATTAAATTGTTGAAGCTATATTTTAAAAGAGTTGTCATCATCAAGAACGTGAGCATGGAGAAAATTAACTAAAAAATTATAAAGAATTTTGCAAGTTGTAAGAATAGACTCTGCATAATTTTACAAAGAAGCATCATAGTAAAAGATCAGAAGAGATATGCCATCATTAATGTCTTTTCTTCCTTTTCTTTTACTTTATGTATAATATATAATATATAGGGAACATGTCCATTACACTATGATCACACTTTTCTTATAAGTTAAAAGGTTAGCTATAGGTCCTCACTCCATGTCACTTTGGCCAATGATTTAATTTCTTTATTTTCTCTCTTTTGTTAATTTTATCAAGGATAAATATACTTTTTCTTTTTCTTCAGCTCACAAACTGTTCATTCAAGTTCCCCTCCCCTCTCCCTCTCCCTCTCCCTCTCCCTCACACTCTCGTCTTTGATTAACCTTTAAATTCTTTTTTGTTGAATCTATAAATTTATATATAAATGAAACTTACCACATGTAAAAGATTTTTTTTTGAACAACCATGTAAAAGTTAAATAGTTACTATTTTATAAATATGTACTAATTATACGTAAATACTATTTTATTATTGATCAATGATAGGCCATTGGGTTTAAATAATTATGACCCTTTTTTTTCTGTACTTGAATTCGTACCCTCTTCGTATGCATTATTATTTTCTCTTGTGATTCACATCCCTTTGCCCTCATTTCGGGATAAAATTTACTCATGCAACTTGTTCATGTTTCTCAGAGCTAGACAGAAAAGCTAATGCAACATGGATAATTGGACAAATATTAATGAAACACAAAGGGGAAAACAGAGGGACAGCATAAATTCATGTTTACAGATACAACTATTTGGATTCGGTAATAGGATTAAATTAATTATGACAGCATATATATATATATACACAAGGTATTGCATTAATAACTGATATGAAATATCGAATATTGGTTCAATACTCAGTTTTTATACGCTTACAGATCATGATTGTGAGTATGAATTATGAATTTAAAACCCAATTATTTCCCAAAAATAAAAACATTCATATATAGTTAGCATCCAAAAGCCCCAGGCATAAATACAGCAAATCAGTAATGGACATGCTTTACCTGCCCGAATATTTGGAAGCATATAAATATTCACGACTAATGGTGTGTACTAACAGATATGGGAAATATTCTCTAGCTACCCACTACTTTATAAATATATAATCTAGCTAAATATTTTTTTATTTTTTCTCATAGCTAAGCATGCGTAACACCCTTGAAGATCACCATCTCAAACCTTTCTTCTTCTTCTTCTTCTTCTTCTTCTTCTTCTTCTTTTTATTTATTTTTTTTTTATGAAGGGGTAAATATGAACAACGTTAAAAAAGAAAAAAAAAATATATTTTTTCCTCTTTCAGTTCTCAGCCATCAAAATTCGGAATCAGATAAAATATCATAATATAGGGCTGCTGATTTGGAGAAAACTTCCCAACAGTACACTACCGAATCTATATTCGTCGCTATCTAGCGTCGGTATAAACATTTGCATCGTCAGAAAGAGGATAACATGACTTGTAGCGACATTTCTTTTATGCATCAACAGAACAATATTTTAAGGAAGCTAAAATTCGTGTATATATATATATATATATATATATATATATATATATATATAAAGAAACTAAAATTCGACGGTAATTTTATTCATTTTATTGTAGTGATTAGTTGCCACCCAATAATATAAAATTGAAAAATTATTGCAATTTCAAACATATCAATGAGCTCAAAGTCAAAGGTTAAGGGAAAAACATAATATAATCGAGATGTTTCAGATTATATTAGAATTTACGTGAATTTGTTCTAAATTAATTAGATTTCTCGAATTGGAGTATAAATATATATCTATTTTAAAATTTATAAGAGGGTATTTTGCTGTTATTAAATTTCTATTAGTTGGTCATAATTGATTAGCTGAAGATAAATGTGATCTGACAAAAAAAAACTAGATTAGATTAGCTCACTTTAATTTAGTTCATGCTGCCTAATCATCATCATTAACTCTCTTAAATTAAAGTTTATTTTCACCTTTCCTCTATCAATTATGAATAGAGTACAGAGAAAATCAATTTTTAAAGGGAACTCTCAAAAAACAAAAATAGAAAAAAAAAATGGATTAGTTGTGAATATTGGGATTATTAATTGCGTTTGATACGATATCCAACACCTGTCACCAGTCGCGATCCAATACAATTATATCTTTGGCAGGTGCACCAAATTAATAAAAGCATATATATGCTTTTGTAATTAACTTCTTTTTCTTTAGTTCCTAAAAATATCATATTTACCCAGCTTACTCCCTCCTCCCTCCATTCCAATATAATTGACTCTTTTTTAGTATTTCATTTGAATTAAGAAAATATTTAATAGAATTAATTATAGAAAAAAAGTTAAATTAGACTAAATTACCTCTTGTAAATATATTCAAAATTTATTACTCAATTGTTGTAAAAATAATTATGACATGTTATCTTATTCCAGACACAAAAATAAAATGAGAAAAAAAAACATTATATTGGATATATAAAAATAACAAATAATTGATTTTTTTTTATTTGAAAAAGAGTCAATTATATTGGAATGGAGGAAGTATATAGTTAGCAATGCCAAGGGTAAAATAAAATTTACAGATAATTAAATCACCAATTAATGAAAACTATTATTAAACTGTTCAAAATTCTTTTCTCCAAAATGGGATCTTCTCAAGGATCAAAATCTAATGATTTGTCATGTAAGACAAGGAATAATTATTTTTTTATACTATTCAAAAAAAATTATTTTTTGTATACATAATAAAACATTATACTATTGACCGATCTATTGTAAATTCGAATCAGCTCTAATTTAAATTAATTAATGAAAATTTCAAAAACTAATCTAATCATATTTGAACATAAAGGATGGCAAAGTATATGACAAAATTAGTCCTTAGTAAATTTAATCTAATCGTTTTTGTCACTAAAAGACAGTGCAGTGTCACAGTGATACATTAATTTGTATACCATTGATGTCTTAAACCTCAAAAAGGATGTCATTTATATGGCTGAGAGCGAAGCCACCAAACCGTTCTTCCTTTTTTTTTCTGTCTCGCGAACCAAAAAAAATCAGATTTTATTTTTTTTTTATAAAGAAGTTGGATTTATATTCAGGCATTTTCCTAATATTTTCCTAAAATGCATCAACTCATTTTATGAGTATTTCATTTTAAGTTTTCTTTCTATTTTTTTATAAAAAGAATAATAAATTTTGTGTAGTTCGATTTAAACTACCAATAGATTTAAGTTCAATGATGTTAATTTACTGATGAGGCTGTAAAATTTTGAGTTTAAATTTTATTCAAATCACTTACAATAATAATAAAAAAAGAAGCAAGATTATTTGACTGTCCCAATTCTGATATTAAATTGTGAGCCTAATTTTCTTTAATTTTAAATGGATTGTAATTAGATGCCTCTGTTTCTAGGGATCCACAGATAGTTATAAATTAACAATTCAAATAAATAGATTTTTTTTCCTATTCCGTATTCTAAATCTTGGAGCTAAAGGAGAGGCTAGGTTATATTAAATTGAAGTAATTTAGGTAGGGAGTACGTGCACATGCATGTGTATATGCAGAAAAAAAAAAGATTATTGGTAATTTGCAAAAGTAAAGAACTGCATGAGATCTATGTTGTGGAAATCGGGTTAGTTTCCACCAAAATGAATAATTGTGCCAAAAATTAAGACAAAAAAAAATTCCCAGGTAGTTGGTGGAGTCACAAATGGTCTCCCTTAAAAACCAACTTCCTTAGACTCTTGAGTCTTGGTGACAGAATTTTTCTAAGATAATTTAAAGCAC
This sequence comes from Triadica sebifera, assembly GCA_023653625.1. Classification (NCBI taxonomy): domain Eukaryota; kingdom Viridiplantae; phylum Streptophyta; class Magnoliopsida; order Malpighiales; family Euphorbiaceae; genus Triadica; species Triadica sebifera. The sequence continues at coordinate 32,592,999 of CM042899.1, forward strand.
AATATATCACAAAGTAAAAGACCCGACAATAGCTATTAAATAGAAATAAAAGGAACACCAGAATTTAACGAGGTTCGGCCAATTATGCCTACGTCCTCGGACACTACTAAAATAATATTTCACTATTTCAAAGAAATATTACAAAGTGAAATATTACAAGAGAGAGAGGAAAAATACAACCAATCTTAGAAGTAGAGAGATTGGTGGTTTTTGGGATGAATTGTTAAGAGGGGATGAAGTCCTTTTATAGCCTAATGCTATGGTGGAAAAATCATCTCTTTCCGATGTGGGATTGTCATATTTCAACAAATCTCCACCTTGACAATCTCACAATTCCAAACAAACATCCTCTAAACTCTTATATTACAAATTTCAGTAATGTCTCCAAATGCGCTTCAAAGCGCCCAATTTCAAATTCTAATAACATTTATCAAGTCCAAACAATGTTGGAACTTGACACCTGTCACAACTTTCGTTGCCATATCTGCGGGATTTTCAGCAGTCAAAATCTTCTGAAGAAGTATCCCACCATCTTCAAGAATTTCCCGTACAAAATGATATCGAACATCGATATGCTTCGTCCTTGTATGATAAACTTGATTCTTTGCTAAACAAATAGCACTTTGACTGTCACAATGCACTTTGACATGCTTCTGACCAATTCCCAAGTCATTCAACAACCCCTGAAGCCAAATTGCCTCCTTAACAGCTTCTGAAACTGCCATGTACTCTGCCTCTGTTGTAGACAAAGCAACTGTTGACTGTAAGGTGGACTTCCAACTAACCGGTGCCTTTGCAAGTGTGAACACATAACCGGTAGTAGATCGACGTTTGTCTAAATCACCTGCATAGTCGGAATCACAATATCCAACTATATATTGACCACTTTTCTCATCCCGCTCAAACATTATACCAACATCTACAGTATTCTGAATATACCGTAGAATCCATTTCACAGCTTGCCAATGTCCTTTGCCAGGATCATGCATGTACCTGCTCACTACTCCAACTGCTTGTGAAATGTCAGGGCTCGTACACACCATTGCATACATCAAGCTACCAACAGCATTTGCATATGGAACCTTTGACATATATTCTCGTTCTTCATCACTTTTCGGAGATAAAGATGCACTGAGCTTAAAATGAGGAGCAAGTGGAGTACTAACTGGTTTTGTATTCTCATTTATCCCAAAACGCTTTAGTACTTTTCTCAGATATTGTTTCTGAGTCAAACAAAGTCTCCCCAATTTTCTGTCTCTGCATATCTCCATACCGAGAATCTTCTTAGCTTCCCCTAAATCCTTCATTTCAAATTCCTGATTTAGTTGAGCTTTTAACTTCTGAATCTCTCCTTCATCTTTTGAAGCTATCAGCATATCATCAACATAAAGGAGGAGATAGATAAAGGAACCATCCCGTAGCTTGCGTAAATATACACAATGATCATATTTGCTTCTTGTGTATTTCTGCCTTATCATAAACTTGTCAAATCGTTTGTACCACTGTCTTGGAGATTGCTTCAATCCATACAACGATTTGCTCAACTTGCACGCCAAATTTTCTTTTCCAGCAACTTTAAATCCTTCTGGCTGAGTCATGTAGATTTCTTCTTCTAAGTCTCCATGTAAAAATGCAGTTTTTACATCGAGCTGAACTAGTTCCAGATCAAATTGTGCTACCAAAGCCAGCAGTATTCTTATGGAGGAATGTTTTACAACTGGAGAAAATACTTCATTATAATCAATTCCCTCCTTCTGAGCGTAGCCTTTAGCTACCAATCTTGCCTTGTAGCGGATATCATTCTTATCAGGAAATTCGTCTTTCTTTGCATAAACCCATTTACAGCCAATCGCTTTCTTTCCCTTTGGCAGACTTGCTAGCTTCCATGTCTGATTCTTTTCAAGGGACTGCATCTCTTCTTCCATAGCCTTTCTCCACTTTTCTTCTTCTGAGCTTTGAATAGCTTCACAATAAGTGGAAGGAATCTCATCATCTACTGAAGATGTATAATTAGTCATATCTTCAAGTCGAGCAGGTTTCTTAATCTTCCTTTTCGGCTTTCGTAGTGCAATTGGCTCAAGTTGCTGATGAGGTTCTTGTGCTGAAACCTCTGCTTCCTCATCTGATCCATTTTCTACCATTATCTCTTCTTCTTCCGTAGGAGTAATTTTATCAGACTCTACAATTGCTGGATCAACAATTCTTCTTCTATCAAACTCCACCTGTTTGGGAGTTTCCTCCACCTGCTGTGGAGAACCATCCGTCTGCTCCTTTGTTACCTTTAACATGGTAGACTCATCAAAGGTAACATCTCTACTAAAGATTATTTTCTTCGTCTCTGGGCACCATAGTCGATAACCTTTGATACCAGAGGATATCCCCATAAAGATAGCTTTCTTTGCCCTTGGATCTAACTTTGATTCCTTAACATGATAGTATGCAGTGGAACCAAACACATGTAAGGAATTATAATCTGTAGCAGGTTTTCCATACCACACCTCCAAAGGTGTTTTGCCATTGATAGCAGTTGATGGCAAACGATTAATGAGATGACATGCGTATGTTACAGCCTCAGCCCAAAACTGTCTGCCTAATCCAGCATTAGACAACATACACCGAACTTTCTCCAGTAGAGTTCGGTTCATGCGTTCAGCCACCCCATTCTGTTGTGGTGTATTTCTGACAGTGAAATGTCGAACAATTCCTTCATTTCTGCAAACTTTCATGAAGGGATCACTTGTGTACTCTCCGCCATTGTCTGTTCGAAGACACTTGATCTTTCTGCCCGTCTGAGTTTCTACCATCTTTTTCCAGATGAGAAAAACTTCCAACACTTCATCCTTTGTCTTCATTGTATACACCCATACTCTTCTTGAACAATCATCAACAAAGGTGACATAGTAGTGTTTACCTCCCATTGAAGCAGTTTTGGAAGGACCCCATACATCTGAGTGAACATAATCCAGAATACCCTTGGTATCATGGATTGCAGTGCCAAACTTCACTCTCGTCTGCTTCCCTTTGATGCAATGCTCACAGAAGTCTAATTTGCAGGTTCGCACTCCTTGCAATAATCCTTGATTCTCCAGAAGTTTCAAGGATTTTTCGCCTGCATGCCCCAAGCGCATATGCCACAATCTGGTTATTTCTAGCTCATGGTCATCACTAGAAACTGCTGCTGTTGTTCCAACAACTGTATTGCCTTCATAGTAATACAAGTTGTTGCTCCTTTGAACTCCTTTCATCACCACAAGTGCTCCAGATATAACCTTCATTACTTCATTTTTAATGATTATAGTGAAACCCTTTCTCCCAAGGATTCCCATAGAAATGAGGTTTTTCGTCAGACTGGGCACATATCTTACGTCTGTCAGAGTTCTGATTGATCCATCACGATTCCTCAATTGGATTGAACCAATTCCAGTTGTTTTGCAAGGGCTGTCATTTGCTGTATAGACAACTCCACCTTCAATTTCTTTAAAATCGAAAAACCATTCCCGATTGGGACACATATGGTGGCTACAGCCTGAATCCAGGATCCAAGCAGTCGAACTGCTTATTGATGGCATCAATGCTAATGAAAAATCTGAATCATCACATTCAGCTACATTTGAATCTGCAACAGACTTGCCTTTGCCAGATTTGCTTCTCAACTTAGGACAATCTTTCTTCCAGTGCCCCTTTTCTCGACAAAAGGCACATTCATCTTTGCCCACTCTGGACTTTGATCTGTCTTTCTTTCCCTTGTTCTTATTTTTCGAACGGCCTCTTACTATCAAAGCTTCAGCTGCTCCACTGATGCTATCCTTCTTGTCTTTTCTCCTCAATTCATAGCTGTATAGTGCAGCACATACTTCACTAAGAGACACCTCAGCTTTCCCATGGAGTAGAGTAGTTTCTAGAAACTCAAACTCCTCAGGAAGGGATCCCAACAGCATTAGGGCCAAATCTTCATCTTCAAATGTCACATCCAAGTTCATCAGATCTGCTACAAGTTGATTGAAATTGGTGATGTGATCATTCATCGTGGTACCAGGAACATATGTGAATCTGAACAGTCTTTTCTTCATATGAAGCTTATTTTGACTGCTCTTTTTCAAGAATTTTTCCTCCAGTGCCTTCCATAATTTACTTGCAGAAGTTTCTTTACAAAAGGCATACTTCTGCTCTCTGGACAGGCACGATCGAATTGTACCACATGCCAAACGATTGATTGTCTTCCATTCCTTCTCATCTGCACCTTCTGGCTTTTCTCCTTCAATGGCAATGTCTAAGCCTTGCTGAAATAAGGCGTCTAGAACTTCACCTTGCCACATGCCGAAATGGCCTGTACCATCAAAAATCTCCACTGCAATTCTCGTATTTGCCACAGCAGTTCTCGCCAAAATTGATGAAGTAGAAGCTGTTGTGTCCATTGTGGATTTTTGTCCGTCTCTTGCCATTTCCTTTTTAAGACTATTTAATAGCTTTCAAATGCGGAATACCCAAGAATCCAAGGAAACCTTTCTGATGTGGAAGATCAGCTTACGCCGCAACCACAGAGCATATAACTCAGTAACCTTGGCTCTGATACCAATTGTTGTGGAAATCGGGTTAGTTTCCACCAAAATGAATAATTGTGCCAAAAATTAAGACAAAGAAAAATTCCCAGGTAGTTGGTGGAGTCACAAATGGTCTCCCTTAAAAACCAACTTCTTTAGACTCTTGAGTCTTGGTGACAGAATTTTTCTAAGATAATTTAAAGCACAATATATCACAAAGTAAAAGACCCGACAATAGCTATTAAATAGAAATAAAAGGAACACCAGAATTTAACGAGGTTCGGCCAATTATGCCTACGTCCTCGGACACTACTAAAATAATATTTCACTATTTCAAAGAAATATTACAAAGTGAAATATTACAAGAGAGAGAGGAAAAATACAACCAATCTTAGAAGTAGAGAGATTGGTGGTTTTTGGGATGAATTGTTAAGAGGGAATGAAGTCCTTTTATAGCCTAATGCTATGGTGGAAAAATCATCTCTTTCCGATGTGGGATTGTCATATTTCAACAATCTAGAAGCTAAGGAAGGCTCTAGGAATTAGTATATCCATAAAAAATTAAAAAAGAAAATGAAGCACTTTTTGCTTTTTGGTCAAATAGGTCAGAATTGAAAATGGGGAAGAAACTAATTAATGACTTGTGCCGCACCCTAGCTACTACACAAATATTTAAATTTATTTATGAAAAAAAAATTAATGAATCATATATATATATATATGACAAGGCCAACCGATAAATTTATCAACCAAGGGAAAAAATCCATAGAAAAACTATTTGTTAATCTATCCTTCAAATCCTTTTGGCTAATGATGTATAATTAAGATAAAGGATGAGTGTGTGGCCATCAGAATAATTTGAAGAATCTAGTAATGGATCATGAACGTTGTAATACCAATCGGAAAGTGTAAAAGCTACCTGAGGTGGTGTTAGGATATGGGCTTAATTGTGTTCCCCACCCCACTTGGAAAATCCAGTCACAGTGCTAGTTTCAGTCCGTTCACCATCTAAACTTTGGCTTGTGGTTGTGGGGTTATCCCTAACTTCCTCTATCTAAAACTCTACGTACAAGCCTTTACAACCATGCACGTGACTTCCACTTCTATTTGCACTTCCGAATAATACCACCAATTTTTTTTTTTATGGTCTTCATCTCTTTGGATATATGATTGAGTATATCTTGAACTATAGTTAGATATTCTGTTTAAGTATCTTAAAAATATCCAAAGAGAAATTCATGTCAAATTGAAAAAAAAAATTAAAATTACCTATTTTCACACTATGTAATTATATATCTACATATATAGTGGAGTATATTACCCCATTGCATTGGTGTAGAACAATTTCCCTAAAAAGAATTATAGGTCTTCTTAGGAATTGACGACAGAAAAAAAAAATCCACAAAGAAAAAAATTAAGACACAAATAAATTTCACATAAATGGTACATTTTCTTTCTTTTTTTTAAAAAAAATGATATAAAAATTAATATATTTGTCCTATTCTTACATCAATGTCCTTAAGAAAAAGAATGTGAATGTAACCAAAAAAATTACATAATTAATTTTTATAGTTTTTTTTTTCAAAAAATTACTCTTCATATGATTGAAAATGACAAATCGATCCCGAGATTCCCTGGCTGGCTGCAACTTGATAGAAAAACGCGACTCAGCATCTGTACTTACAACGGTTAATTCTGTTTCTTGGCGGTGAAAGTGAGGTAAAAAATAAAAAAAATAAATGATAAATTGTAAAATAGACAATAAACCTGACCTGAAACTGAAACTGAAAGATATAAAGGTAATGGTTTTGAAGAATAAATGCCAACGGTGGCCTGCTCTTCTTTGCTCTGCTCTCAGCCTCTCACCAGCTAGAATTGGACGATTGTGGAAATTTCTTCTCAACCCCACATGCCTAATCACCTATCCCCTCTCAACTACTCTGGAGATTCCTTTGCTTCCCTTTTCTTTTTATTTTCCACCATTTTAATTTTTTAATTAATTAATTTCTTACATATTTTTTTCATATTTTTTCTCTTATTATCTCCTTCCTCTAATTTCTATAAAATCCCCACCCAACACTCTCCTAAGCCTCTTCTCTTCTCTTCTATTCTTCCTCCTCTCTGTTTAGGCTTTCTCTCTCTCTCTCTCTCGCTTTAAGGACCAGGTTCTGCTGGTTTTCTTTCTGCAACTCTCTCTCTCTCTGTGTCTGACAGAAAGAAAAAAAAACCCATGAAGTCAAAAGCTTTGAAATCCCTCAATTTTTCGCAGCAAGGAGTTGTAGTTTAATTTCTAACTGTTAGATCTCTGCCAAAGAGAGAAACTTTAAAAAAAAAATTCTTTTGATTTTTGCTTGATGCTGCATATTTTCATATTAATGTTTGAGATTCATGTCTCCAGTTCTTAGTGAAATCCTCCGTTCCGGGTTTATGATCAACTCTTCTCTGAGGCGCAGGACCCATCTCGTTCAATCTTTCTCTGTTGTTTTCCTTTACTGGTTCTATGTTTTTTCATAAATAGTCTTCCCATCACTACCTCAACCATATAGTATTAGCTTAATTACATATATATTTAGCTCTATTAATTAACTACCCAGAAATTATCAGTGTCTACTGGGTCCTGTGTCCTCAAAATCAAATCTGTAAGGTGAGATCTAGAAGGGAAAAAAACATCTCATTTTTATTGAGATTATTAGTGCTATTTCTGTGTAAATATATATATGGCATCCTCTAGTGGGAATTCTTCAGGTTCCTTTCTGCTTCAGAACTCAGGATCTGAGGAGGATATTCAGGTGTTGATGGATCAAAGAAAAAGGAAGAGAATGCAATCAAACAGAGAATCAGCAAGGAGATCAAGGATGAGGAAACAGAAGCATCTTGATGATTTAATGGCTCAAGTTTCACAGTTGAGGAAGGATAATAACCAAATCCTCACAAGCATCAATATCACCACACAGCACTTGTTGAATGTTGAGGCTGACAACTCCATTTTAAGAGCTCAGATGGTGGAACTTACCCAAAGACTTGATTCCTTAAATGAGATTCTCAATTACATCAATACAACAACGACACCAAGCAATGGGATTTTCCAAATTGATCATCAGGATCTTCAAACTGCTGCTGCCGATCATACCTTCATCAACCCACTCAACTTCATCTATCTTAACCAACCCATCATGGCTTCTCCTGATTTTTTTCAGTATTGACGATGAGGATTAAGCTTAGGAAAAGATTTGGTCAATTCTATGGTTGTCTTTTATTTATTTTTTTCTCAATTATTGGTGGTGTCCTGGACGTTCATGATTGTCTCAATGGGTGGAGAGGAAAATTAGTATCTTTTAGTTTAGTTACTTAGCTTCAAGGATGAACCATCAAGCATTAATTAGTCCATGAAAAAATTGGTAGGGGGAAAAAACAAATAAAAAGGCAAGTGTATGAAAAATGGGTGACTATGAATATGGTGTGAAAAGGGTTTAGATGTATGTGCTCTTTAATTCTCATATTATAATATATTAGTAATGGTTTTCATAAGTACTCATATAACTATAGAGCCTATATTATTTTATTTTGATCCATTTATTTCAATTTTTTCATGCCTGTTTTCTTCTATTTTATTGCATGATTTTTACGCTTTTCTCTTGGTTTTGATTGTTTGTGGTGAATAAAACAAATGTTTGTACCCAACAGAAGTAAATAAATAATAAAAACAAGTAAAAAGAGACATTTATAAATGGCAGTGTTTAGAAAGTGACCATATTTCCACGCAACATTAGGCTGTCTCTTCTATAATAGGTACTACTTGGTTGTCAAACACAGTTTTGTTTTGGGTTTCTTTTTACTATTACCAATATATTATTCTTTCTATACTGAAACTTTGAATACAAAAGTCTACGATAACATTTTGGTAAATTTTATTGTTTGTTTATCAGATTAATGGAGGTGACACAAAGATCAAATACCAGATTAGTGCTCCTAAAATCAAAGTGATTTCCAGCATTTTTTTATTGCAAAAAAAGAAAAAAAGGATTATATCAAAATTTTGACTCTGCAACCAAACGCTCCGTATCAAGTTTAGTGCCAAAAAAATGTAAAATATTGTGAATTGAAGATGCTAATTAGTTTTTTTTTTTGTATATTATTGAAGACGTACAAATATATCTCAAATCAGAAGAAATAAAGATAAACAAATAAAATACCACATTGAAATTAATTCTCTTCTGTTTTTCATTGGTTCAAAGTATAATGAACACAAGCTCGGCTTGATATGATTGCACATTTGAATTCTAGCACAGCAAGCAAAATCCTAAATCAACGTCAGTCTCCATGTAAAAGAAGCAATTTGTAACAAAATGATTATTTATATGATTGCTTTTTTACGTTTTCTTATTTTTCATTTTCATTACATAAATGAAATTATAAATATATTTTTCCGAAAGAAAGTAATATTATTAAGAAGCTAAATCAGCTGATATTTTTGTATAAACTGAATTTATGTAGATGAAATTAATGAAATTCTCTCGTTAGTTTTGTTTATACAAACTCGGTCTATGCAAGAATTTCTCAAAAAATAGATATGGGAGGACTATCCCAACATTGAAGGCAAGTGTATAAATTTAAGGGCATGAGTAAATTTTTTAATATTGATATCATAATTATTTATGATAAATTTGGATTTTCTTATAATTCTTATTAGAAATATGTACATGTTAAGGCATAAAGATTTTGGGTTTAAAGAAGGTTAAATTTAGTCAATAGGAAAAGTGGAGAAATTTATATTAATATTTATAATGGGAGTAAGAAAATAAGTTAAAAATTTGAAATAATAATAAGAAGAAGAAAGCAACAAAATTAGCCGCCGGAGTCCAGAGGCATAAGGGCGCGATTCGTGAAGAAGTATAGCTAATTGTGGGCTGTTAACCGGCTTGTTCCACCGGAAATTCGACCAAATACCGATGCATAATTCTTTTAAAATTTCTTATTTTGTCTCAGCTTTTAAAAAATAACAATCTTATAAAGTTTGAACTGTAATATAGATTAATATTATATAATTAATATAAGAAAAAATTAATATGAAAAAATTACGAATAATTAAAATTAATATGTTGACCCTTTAACTCCAATTTAGTGGGTTGGCATTTCCCTTTAATTAGTTTGCGCAGCACCATGTGAGATGCCATTGTACTTATCAATAATTCCCTATTAGTAATAAAATTAATAATAAATAAATAAAAAGGTCCTTGAGCTACTTACTACAAGGCCTTCCACTTTTACATTATTTGCCTAATTTATTGATTCATTTCTTTGCATTTCATAAAAGTAGATTCATTTTTTTAAAAAAAAAAACGTAGCTGATTTATTATTATTATTATTATTATTATTATTATTATTATTATTATTATTATTATTATTATTATTATTTATGTAGGTTCCTATTCCATGCAGGATCAATATATTTAGTTAATATAGGACTATCATATATTCCTAATTAATATAGAATATAATGTAATGAAAATTATACATGAACTGAAGGGAACCCCATTCCCAACAGCCAAAAAAATTAATTAATAAGAAATCAGGTGGTTGAATTTATGTAGAAAAAAGGATTATATATAATAAAGAAAAGCACACCCAAGGAATAAGTAGAAGATGATGAATTTCCATGTTTGGATTTTAATTGCATGATAGAATAAAGTATAGAAAAGGATAAATGCTATAGATAGCGAGTGATGGAAGCATATATATGGCCACCCACTAATCAACAGGTTGACACTTATGCTTTAGCAAATGGTGTCATTTCCCTTCCCTTGGTTTAGTGGAGAGCCAGTAATTTTTACAAAATTAATATATTTAAGTGGCTTTATGTTGTGACTAGAAGTTGTGGTTATAATATGTGCAATAGCCAAAATATTTATCTGAACCAAGTTGATATAAATAAATAATCAATTTAATTATATTATCTTACATATATGACAAGTAACAAATATTATTGAATTAATTTATGATGTACAGGATATAGATAAGAATTTTTTAAAATTTTTTTTAGCTAATTAATTTAACTTAACAATTAGAAGAAACGAACTAAGGCGACAACCTCCACTTAATAATAATAATAATAATAATAATAATCAAGAGTTTCTACAAGAAAAACAACTTCCAACCAATTATCTGTTAGTAATGTCCTATTTTTAGAATTTTGACTTAAGTAAAATAATCTGAAGTATATATACCCTTATCATTTTTCAACTAATTAAAATTGTAATTCATGTGGATGTGGTTTTCTTGAACTAGTTAAATTAACGTTATGATCACTCCAAAGACAAAAGACTAACTTGATCAACATAAAAGACCAAACAATTATATTTTATTAAATAATTTGCTTTTGAGAATGCCCATCAGCAAGAAAACTAACAACCAATAATGATGTGAGGCTACAATGACATGCTAAATTAATAAATTATATTATAATAAAAAGAATAAATAAACAAATAATAAGTGCAAAGCGAAAACCTACTAGGGTTAAAATTTTTAGTAGGTTATCGATTGCATCATCTCAAATCACTGGCATGATAAGTTGGATTCCTCTGTCGACAAATTTTTATCGAGTTGGGAATTATCTATACATTATTATTGGAGATTTATTCTTGCTCTTTTACACTTCCTAATTATAGCATTGGCCTTTTATTTGTTTATTTTCAAAGTGACCAGGTGGGGCTCATGTATGACCCAATTGCGCATATAGATATAGCCCATCAATAAGCTGTTTTTGTGTTCGTTTTGAATTGAAGTAGCCCTGGTTAAGCAATTACCAACTAGAGTTTGGGCTGATTGGCCCCTTCTTGACTTTTGCCTCGTGCCAAGTAAGTTTTCAATTATAGGTCTAAAGATAATTTAACCCCCATAATTTCTATGGTTACTATCAATATGACGCAGGAGATCACTATATTAGTGTTCCATTACTCCCCTTTTCCTAACACTTTTCCTTCCTTGCTTTAATGGACTGCAATAATTAACAACCGAATCAAAAGAAAAACATACAATGGAATGGACGTGTCCCAACGTGAAGCTTATAGCAGTTTTTCCCAGTTTTCAAGTCAAAACATTCAACTATGCAGCCAACTTCTTCTAAAACGATGACCATCTGTAGCAAATAGACAATGATTTTAACGTTCATAAAATAAATAACAAGAACATAACAAACAGCAATTTGATGAGAATCCAACCCCAGCACCATTCGATTAATCCAGTAACATCCATACAAGGATGTCTTTAACATAATGCTCAAAATGTTTCTAATACATAACATAAAAAGGAATACAACATTAATTTTTGTTCGTGCTTTTTTAGTCATATGGGATCTGGATGTATGCAGCATCGCAGGCAAAGGGGACATCAGCATACATACCAGCAAGAGCACATCTTATGCACTCCAAGACCGTAAACAGGTAAGCAAATGCCAAGGCTGTCCAAAAATGCATACCCACTTTACCCCAGTAGACAGCAAGTGGCAACCAACGGCTCACAGTCCCTATCACTTGGAGGGCAATCTCCAACAACATGCCCATCACTACATGAAATCTGAAAAAGTGTGGCCATTCCTTTCTCCTCACAACTCCAAGATAAGCGACAAAAAAATATGCCATCAGGAACCAGCTTGGCAACTTTCCAATGGCACCGAGGAATGGGTATGTCAAAAATTCAAAGTCTTCAAGGAATGGGTGTAGATGATATGCTGTCTCAGCATACATCCATGTCTCATGAAGAGGCATCAAATAAGGGAGACATGCTAAAGTCCTCCACCACCACCTTGGCTTCTTAGTCATTGGAGGGTAACGAAAACTGTATGGGACATCTTTTGATGCTCGAGGGGAAAAATTAGTTCTGCGCGACCCAGGTAACGAGGGAAGAGTATGCCAAAGTCCACCTTGATCTCCATTTAAGAGTGGGGCTGACCCAGCAGAAAGGTGCAAGAGTGACAAACCTATCATTGAACAGAGAGTAAATTAAAACAAAATTGAAACCACCTTTTAGACCTTCTACAGTATGTCAAGACCATAAAACTATACATGAGTTATGACCTCGTCATACACCCACTTGATGAAATGGTACCACATAGTGCTGGACTACATCAGTCTCTTTATTTCCCACCTTCCCTCCCATTTGTGGGAAAAAGGAGAGTTAAGGAGAGCCAGAGGTCCAAAAGGACGAAATAGAGAAACTTTATAAAAAATATTTACATATACCTCTGGATGACCAGGATTTAGACTTGAAATGTTGAATGAGAATACATGAACTCCTGGTGTTTAAGAATTCGTCCTTGGCTTTCAAACGAGGAATGCATGCAGAAACCAGGCTACTAGACCTGGGTTTGCATGTGGTGGTGCTTGTAAAGGCACATCCTCCACCAGCAGGCATGGTGCATCCATTAAGAATCATTGCCAAGCACCTGTTGACAATAAAAGTAACAATAGAAATTAATAGCAAAATAAACGGAGAAATATCTATCTAACAGAGGAAAAGAACTCCCATTGCTATACATTTCAGAACTGATTGGAGACATAGGGGAACCAGAAGAAGTTATGACAAAAGAAACTGTTCACTCTGCAAAGACTTTCAGGACAAATCAAAAAGCATGTCTTTTCCGATCCACGACATCCAATGAAAATGGTGGGAACCAACTCTGTCAAACTATGCACAAACAGACAAATGCCTGGGAAAAATAAACACACACCAGATCACAATTTCAAGAGATCAACTCTCAATCCATTTGCTGCATAATGTCATACAGTGTAGTTGTATAAAACTTAAAAAATGACAGCATTCACACATGCATTATTGAACAAAAGTTCCTGCAAATTATATTTAAAAACAAAACAACCAAATAATGCACCTGAAATCAAAGGCCAGAGCAAAATTATAAGGGAAAAAAGTTTTTGACATCAGAATCATTGACAGCAACTTTGCAATTAGCATACGATGAACTCTTGGAAGAAATGCATGCCGGTAAGCACTTGTCTTTTCAGAACTTCTGATAAAAAGCAGCTAGCTCTATCATTTTAAGGGCAACATGCTCATTAGTGGATGAGCATAAAAACCCTGAATTTGGAAGTCTTCAGAAGTAATAGAACACCACCCAGTACCAAAAATAAGATGCTAAGTTTCTGAGATCTACTAGGGAGTAGGGAGACATTATATGTACATTAAAGCTAGATTGGTCGGTGCCACGGTGAAAAGCGGCGAAGAATGAACCAGCTGAAGTAAGCTGCTGGCAGAGATCATTAACAAACAGCACACTCATTTAGAATGAACAATAAAGCTTTTCCTTATGAGGCGAGCCTCAAAATTGACGAAGAAAAATCAAAATTATGGGGCACACAAAGGATTTGCTAGTTACAAACAAAAACCAAGAGACTAAAACAGAATCACACAAATGTCAGTAAGTTCATCCAACCGTTGACAAAAAAAAAAAACAAACAAAGTGTGGAAATCATAGCAGTTCAGATAAAAGAAAATAAAATAAAAAAATCAGGAGAGTTAATTCTGCTCTACTCGTTCACACGAATATAATGAATTAGAACATAATAAATCATAAAAATTACAAATTTTTGAGAGACAAATAAAACCGATAGGCAAACTCGAAGTGCGATGAGGTTCTACCTCTTCGGACTGGAACAATCACCAGAATGTCGTCGAAGAGTATACCTACGGCAGGGGAAGACGCACAATAAGATGAACAAGTCCTTGATGAAGGATGGGCAGAAAAAGGAAAAGGGAACAAGAGAGAAGCTTCCTGCTTTACATAATCTAAATTTGTTGAAGGACTATTTAGTGAATTGAAATGCTGGTGAAAGATCAGTTAGGGTTGCTGCTATCTATATTATATCCTCTATTTCTCTCTTGGTCTCATCGTTTGTCCTTACACAGCAATCGCAGAGGAGAGGAGAGGAGCTTTATTCGATTTGTATTTTTGAGGGCTTCAATAGAAATATGGACCTTCGATCCAATAACGCCCATCTTATCTCTACCCGTCAAGCGCTGTATAAGATGGGTTGAGGCCCGTGATTGATGATTCAACTTTAAACAACCCCGACTTCCAATATGAACAAAAATTCAATTGAGAGAGGGGAATTTTTTTAAAAATGTTATATAAACCTTAATAATTTTATAAGAATTAAAAAAATTGTGACCAACACATCTATTTGTATAAAAAAATTATTCCTCTAAACAATTATGAAATTTTATACTAATTAAAAATTAAAGAAAATAAAATTTATTGTTTGAAATAAAATAAAATAAATAAACATAGAACAAAAGGGTTCATTAAGGGGTGTCAAAATTGGTTAGTGGGATTGTGTTTATGTTGTGCCGACTCATTCTAATGAAACAATTAGAGTTAATACGAGCACAACTCGGTTACTAATTGTGTTAACTCTAATATGAAACTAAAATTAAATAAGTTATATAAATATAATATATGTAACATGTTTAATTTTTGTATCATGTTAAAAGTTATAAAATCTGATACAATCTAATACGAATATATCATCTCCTTCTACTTTGCTAGGGTGACCTGACTTGATATATATATATATATAGTGAAATGACACTTTTAATCTTAACATTATTATAAATTTATGTGCATTATAAATGTGTTAAGTCGAATAGACACAACTTAGTATAATACATAAAAATTAAACGAGCTATAATAAAATTATAATGGTTTTACATATCAATCGGTTGCATGATTCACTTTAAACTCTACCATAAATGAATTGATATATTTTTTAACATATGCTCAATATTAATGTACTGATTTTACATGTTTTTGCGAATTAAATTTTGACACCCTAGTGTATTTAGTATCCAATAAAATAGTAAAAATGAAAATGTTATTGTAGTTATCTTATCCGTACCTATTAAGAAAGATAATGAATACATCCCAATTCCAAAAATAAAAAAAATACTTTTACAGATTTAATTTTATTATGAAATGGAAATGTTAGATCTCTTAGTTTTTCCTTTTTAATAAAGTTGCTGCAAACTTACTTTCTCAAACAAAAAGAAGAAACTAAAAAAAAAGTATTTAAAAATTAAAAAGAAAATGGAAAATTTAATAAAAGAGCAAGCAAAAAGCAGAAAATCATACGTGGCACAATTCCCCATGTGGGCTTCAGTGTAATACAGTCACTCCCCACTTCGGCACTTCCCTTCGTTACCCTTTTCTTTTCTTTTCTTTCGTTTTTAACTCCGTCATAAGCATCGGCCGTTCTTTTTGTCGCCAGACTAAACGAGCCAACTTTTCACGCCGTTATATTACACACCGTATAAATTCTTTAATTCCTCTCTTTCTGGCTTTCTCCATTTTTATTCTCTCTTCGCCACAGTGAAGAAGGAGAAGGTGGAGACAGAGACGAAGAGGACGAAGCTCTGTCTATCTCGCTTTCTGTCGGCTTCTTTGAGTCATATTTTTTCTAAAAGAGTAATAATTTATTGCCGCCTTTACATATATATATTTTGATAAAAAAAGTTGTTCATAATTATAAACCCTAGTTTAATTTATGATGGATTGCTCGAGTCATCCAAGTTGAACGGATTGTTTTTTTAGGGGTTTTACTTGATTTTCGGCCTTTTTTTTAATTTTTATATTTGAATCCATGTGTCTGATTTTTCATTAAAAAAAATTTATATCGTGGCTGCCGGCCAGTTATTATTTATGCCATCTTTATTAGACAGTGATTTTCATTTTCCTCGTTTGCCCGCACAAAAAAAAAATGATTGCAGAAGTGCTAGGTTGTATTTAATGCTGTGTTTGACGCGCTTGTTGAATAAATAGTTCTATTGCGATTCATGTAGCAGCATGCGGATGCATTTAATTACTACTTTCCTTATGTTTTTATTGACTGGGAATTGAATATCTTGTGTAGGCTTTCAGTTTCTTATGCGTGGCATCTTAATTTGCTAGCAATATGAATGTGTAAAGATTCTCATCCTTCAAATAAAAAGAGATTCAAATCTTATCACGAAAAGAGGAAATGGTGTTTATGGACTAGGTTTAATATCTTTTTAACTGTATTTTGGTGTTTCTGGAATTAACTTTAAATGATGTTGGAAGTTAATCTTGGTATAAATATTGAATGGGTTTTGGAGGAGAGCTGTGGTCGTGGCTTTGTTAGTCTGTGGACCATCTATGTCTAGTCGTTCTGGAATTACAATTCACATTCAAAATATTTACCTAGTCTTAATAAATTTCTGTTTAAACGGTTTTGAAAATTATTTTCCTTGGTTTTTCCTTTGATTTGTATCAACTCATATTTTCTAGGTAGAACTTGGAAGAGAGAGGCTTCATAATCTTCGAGGAATTACTTTTCTGCGATTCATAAGATCATTGTAGATTTATTTTTTGGCTTTATTTCAGGTGGCTAACCTTTGGGTGACTTACGCAGATATTAGGTGTAGAAGTTGTGGATGACAGCTAGTTGTTACAAGTTCATTTTCTCCATGTAAGTTGTTTCATTATCACTGTCTTCATATATATGTCTGTGTGTTTCTGGAGAGGGACTTCTTATCCTAATTTGTGAAATTTAGTTTAGCCTCCCTTCTTGCTTTGACATTGCTTGTAAATTTAACAACTGGAATAGCGGACATCAGAATGAAATGGTAACCCTCTCTGCATCTTCTTACTTTACCAAAATATTTTTTAAGGTTGGTGATTACAATGGTAGTGGATGCTTTTTGACATTTTTTTGGGGACTTCAATTATCAGTTTTACTTTATTTGAATAATTTCTTGTGTCTTTGTTTTGCTAGCTAGTGTGCAACATTTCTTTTTTTATTTTTTGAAAAAAAAAACAGCTGTTTAATACTAATCAATGTATGGTAGGCTATAAGAAATTGATGTGCTTGTGCCATGTCCAAGGAGGAATTCTGTTTGCTTATGTCTGGACATGTTTTGTTTACAAAATTGGGTTTGATCATCCATATTTTTATTTTTTTTCCAGATGGATGTGATGGTTTAATTCTTCACACAGAGAATGATTTGAGGTTGGTATTTGATTGTTTGTTCTGCTTTTATTCAGAATTGACTTTAAGTTGATAAATTCTAATAATGCTGTGTATTTACCTTTTGAACAGGACATTCTAGTGTTTGTTCTCAACCAAGTACTCCTTGAGTTGTCTTGGGTGTTAAGTAGTCTCTCTTGTTTTGAGAGATCATGGGCTCAGCATGCTGTATTGCTGTGAGAGATAAAGACCTTCCCAACAGAACTACAACTAACACTTTACCTCGGAATGCCAGATGCTCTCCAACATGGAGTTTCCGTTGGGAAAATCAAAGGCGTGTGGCTGATGAAATTGATGATTCACCATATCAAACATCTCATGGACTTAGCAGAGATGTTAGCATGGAGATGAAAGGGCCACTAGGCTCTGATAGAGGTAATATTTCAGATGAGGTAAGTCTGCACGAGAGTTTTGGGACACCTATTTCCCTGAAGTCTCCAGCAGATGGAGGAATGAGAGAAAATCTGATAAGTCAAGCTTCAGGTGAAATTTTGCTCCACTATTTTGTTTACAGTTGTTAATGGAAATGTATATTGGAATGTTTCTCATGTATTTGCTGCTAGAATGTGACCTGTTTCTTTTAGGCTATACCTTTAGCCCTTTGCCATTGTAAGATGCAGGTTAATTGCTATAGTTTGTTTCAGAGTGATCTATGGTTCTCTTGACACATAGTCTTATGATTTATAAAGCATGCTGTGTTGTTACTATCTTGAGTTGTATATTTAGGTGATCCCTTGTATTCATAAAATTCCACTTAAAATAATTATGCTTATGCAGATAGATTTTACAAGTGAATTAGTGTTTCTGTATGTGTGCCTTTTGTATCATGTCTTTCAAAATTTTACATCCTTCTGTGTCCATGAGTTGTGGATTCATGGTTTTAGCCTTTTATAAACTTTTTCTGTGTTTGTATCTTGAAAGAAACTGCCTATGCACGAGTCCATAGAGACACATGCCAATGTAAATGAAGCTGTAGATTTTATTATGGCAAGTATATTTTTCTTTTAGTCACATGTATGATAGTGTTAAACATCTTTTTGAGCTAAAGCAAAGATCATGCTTTTTATTCTCAGGTAAAGCCAAAATTATCGACACATAAGTGATTGTTTATGTGAAAAAAATTTTGGAAGCATCCTTAGGATTAAGTTTAAATACCTATTTCTTGTTTGAAATTTGTCCTTTTGCTTTCTCTTTGTGGAATCCTTAAAGTTTATCTGTGTTTTTCTTTCTAGATGACTGGATTGACATTCGTATTCGATATCTGTATATAAATCTCCATTTATGAAGTAGAAGGTCATAATTTTCAAAACTGAATCTGGGAATCACTGTTTCTCTTCCTGTTATTACATGTTCTCTATGGCAGTGAATTGTCTGTTGCCTGGTCATTTAGTCTGTCTTGGTTTCATCTGGAGGGAATTCTTCTCAGTTGCTCTTGTAGTTATGATGAGAGTATTTGTTTGAGATAAGAGAAGAACAATTGCATGTAAGGATTCCTACCATGAAATTCCTGTGATAATTTTGAGCCTTTGCTTTATAAATTGTCAGTTATATACCTTCTAAGTTTATGGGGAGCATCAGCATGTTGTAAGCAGGGTCCTTTCAAGAGTTGATACTAGTTCCCATACTCCCATGTTTGTTATTTTGTTACACATTGATGTTACTTGGTAGTAATAGAGTTTTGGATGAAGTCCTTTGGTTCCTTCTTATGTTGCATTGTGTGTGATATCCATCTACTTTCTTGCTGCAGGTCTATCTATGGAAAGCAATTACCCTGTTCAGGTGAGTCTGAAGGAATTGAAACAAAAATTGGAGTTAGCCTTAGATTATGTGCTGTTTTCTTCTTCCTGATTATAGATTATTATCCTGAGATCCTTTCATATCATCTTCAGGTAAAGAAGTCAACAGAATCCCTTGATATTGCTGAATTATCTGCTCCAAAGCATTCATATTCTGTGCATTCATCCTTTTCAACACCAGTTGCTGATCCTTTGCCTGTCTGTTGTCATCCACTTCCTCCGAACTCAACCCCTTCAAGGAGGGCTTGCTGCTCACCTGGGCATCGGCTGTTAAGGCAGATTTTTGATAGTCGAATTCTAGGGTTAAAGTCACCTAATAATTACTCTATGTCTGAAGGAAGGTCATCATTTGTACTCTCTACTCACAGCCATGACTTAGCAATAGGATCCCATGGTGGGTCTTCTGATGGTTGGTCCATGCGAACTTTTTCTGAGCTTGTGGCCTCTTCGCAAAGAGAAAGATGGTCTTTTGACAGTGAGCACTTAGGCTATGGTTTAAGCAAAGTAAGTGGATCTAGTAGCAGGTTCTCATGTTCTCCCTCCGTAGATCTTCAAACTTGTGGTGCTTGCTCAAAGTTCTTGATAGAGAGATCTTGGAGCAGCCATGAGCTATCAGTAGTTGCTGTGCTGGTATGTGGTCATGTGTACCATGCTGAGTGCTTAGAAACCATGACATTGGAGGTTGACAAGTATGATCCAGCTTGCCCAATATGCGTTGGAGGTGAGAAACAAGTATTGAAAATGTCTAAAAAAGCTTTGAGAGGTGAAACAGAATTGAAGGCTAGAACTCATAAGATTTCAAGAAACCGTGTTGTAGACAGTTATATTGACAGTGATTCCGATGATTTTGACTTCCAAAAAAGTGCCACACGAGGAGGAACTACAAAGATGGGAACTAGTTCTAGTGGAGCAAGCTCCTCCACAAAGCCGTTCTTGAAACGGCACTTTTCATTTGGGTCCAAATGGAGCATGGCACTGTCAGAGAATGACTCTACCAAGAAAAAGGGTTTTTGGGCAAAATACAGGAAGTATTGATCTCTTTAGGTGTTACTAGGTAAGAGATTTTTCCTTTATTTTTTGGCCCTTATTCTAGTTGTTACGCCAGTATTCTAGAAGCTTTCTTCTGAAAGATATTAAAATATGCATTTACTAATCAATTAGTCTTTTGTGTTTTTTTAACGTTAACAGAAACATGGGAGATATAATTATCATGTGAAGCTGAAGGCGAAGGCTGCAATCAGTACCACGCTGTCTTGAAGCAGATTCGAGCAGCAAAAATTTATGGCGATCGCCACAATGGATTTCCCCTTCACCTCACTCAATCTGCGTCTTTTAGCTTCGGAAAATAGATAAAATGATCAGGTGAGCCGTCTGCAGTCGTAGGATTGTCTTCTGTGAACCATCTGAGCATAGATTGCCCTTGTTTTTTGGTCGCCCATTGGCTGGACTATGTGAATTTTGAGAATTTATAAGGCAGTTTAATGTGCTGTGATTAGTGGCGAATCAGTTAATTCTATCTGCAGGGATATTTGTTTAATTCTTCGTGTCACCACAAGATGTTCTGTCGAAATTTGGCATATGTTACCGTTGTACAAAGATCATTAACGAAGTTGGATGATTGTATAAGATCATTAACAGATATTCCCGTCAAGTGTTCAATTGCGAATTTCATTGCCATTTTATGAAGCTAAGCTAATAATAATGAAGGAACAAGAAGACAATATGTGATTGTCTAATTTTTCTTAGCTTTTCATTTGATTGTTTCCTTGTTAAGCCCAAACTCTGGGGTACTTATCAACCAATTGGTGTGGTTGTAATTTGACTGAGATATATTAAAGCGGCCATAGATGTTTAATGACACAATAACGGTCATAATGTCAAATGCTGCTATATTCTTCTCATGATTACTTGCATTTTCTTTTCATGAACAAGAAGAACGTCGTAACCTCAGCTGAAATTCTGTTTATAATTTTCACTTGTAATTACAGAGAATAAGATTTGGAAATAGTTTTTTTTACACTTTATAATGCTCATAGTACAAGTACATGCAAGAGTTTTTATTTTATCATTACTAATTATTTCCATGCAAGTTGACTTCATTATAATTTTAGCAGTGGAACATGAGTAGGCGATTATTTTTATAATTAGAGTCAAAATGATAGCAAGTTTGTAGACATTTATTCAGGTACAGAGGTGGAGGGGATTATCGGTTAATTGGCTTTTAAGGTAGTATACTTGACAATGGTTTGATTTGGTCGGTTTAGACCAAAATTTTATTATCAAACTAATAAAATCGGTTTTTAAATACTTCAACTTTTAATCAAAATAAACACTATTAAAAATATCTAAAACAATGCTATTTAGATTCAGTTTATATAGTCAGTTTGATAAATAAATAAATAAATAAAATAAAATAATTAAAATATCATAAAAATTTTACAAATATTAACTTAAAATCATGATTAAAATAAAAATATGAAAATCATTCAAAATATAAAAATTCAGTATACTACTTTAACTTCTAGAAAATTCAAAATATAATTTGTAGATTAGTAAAATAAATTTTTTCTCAATTATAATGTTTCAAAGGAAGTTGAAAATTGTAAATAATTAAAAAATCTATAATTTTAGAAAAATATTAAGAAGTCTATATATATATATATATATATATTAAAAGAGACTCTATACTATCGGTTTTATTATATTTATATTTTTTTAATTCAAAACCAAACTAAAAAATCAATATATAAAAATTTCAAAATTATAACTATTCATAAAATCACATAAATTAGAATTTTTGGTTTAAATTGAATTGAATTGATTCAGATCTGATACTACTCTTAATAAATAATCCAAAACGATACCTTTTCTTCATCGGCAGTTATTGTTATAAAGTTAATAACATATAAGGAAAATTTGATGGAAGGAAACTAAAATTTGAAAGGATAAATATTCATAAAAAAACAGAGGAGAGGAGTTGACAGAGAAAAAAGAAAACAACTTAAATTTGATGGAAAGAAACTAATATTTGAACTGCAAAAATTTATAAAGCAAGAGATGAGGAGGAATTTGAGTTTCGAAGGAAACAGAACATGAAATATTTAAAAAGGGCGGAGAGATGTCAGAAGTGGGATTTGAACCCACGCCCTCTCTCGAGGACCAGAACTTGAGTCTGGCGCCTTAGACCACTCGGCCATCCTGACATTTATGTTCAAGTTTTGCTAATAAACTCTTCGGACTGGAAATTTCAAATTAAGTCTTTAAACTTGCAGATCCAATAATGCAAGGTGAAAACAGCGACTCCGCATTCACTTACCTGTACTCTTTTCTACAACATCAGGATGCCGATTTATTCTTTTATTTTCTCTCCCATTCTGAATCAGATTCTTTATTCCTAACAAATTAATTACATTTGTTTTGGAAACCAAAAAATAAGAAAAGTAAAGGAGAAAACATTCCTCAATATTATGATGGATTACATTCAGATGGAATTTTCATCTGATCTGTTTTGCTTAGCAATCCTGGTCTATAACCTGGATGAAGAAGCTCGACCCCTAGTTCTCTTTTCATGCGCATGTTGCACACACGTTTCTCACCTCTTGAACTATCCTTCTTGTCATTATATACAACTCTTTCAGAAGATGAACTTTGCTCGACCCAGCTAGGCTACTTCTTCCCAACCAACTCCTCTACGTATGCAAACACTTCCTCACAAGGAGCCGGGTCGTCATCCACAATATTGTAAATACTCCTGATAATTACATATGCAAGATTAACACAAATACTTAATTCATAGAAGACACCATGAGAATAAGCAATTGTAACACAGTAACCAGAGATTATCAAATTTTCGTGATGGTTTCATATTTTACTTACAAGGTGGCAGAGCATTCTATTCTATGGCATGCAGATTGCCTTCTGCTAATTCAATTACAGATCTGTGACAATAGCTCCATTCTCAATATCTCACATACTTGATGGACCATGTCTAATTTAACCAAGCGTAGCAAGAGGATGTGGGGGGCAGACTACCCGAAGGATGGCATGCAGATACTCGCCTTGAGTGCTTGACAAATATCCTCAACGTAAATTCTCGATGTGTATTGCCTGGAAATTCTCATTTTCTGACTTTTCGATAAAGGTTCCTGCTTCATCATTGTGTCAACAGCACTGCCAAAACAAAAATTTTCTCAAACTTAAGCCTGCTTACAGCATGTGCTCGAGGCAAATTGAACAATTAAAAATAACCTATTAGCCAAAAAGGAATAAATCAAGAGACTCTATAGTAACAATAAGTTCAAGCCAAATGGTGCTGCAAATATTTGACGTTGGGAGTAACATGTATAGATATCTAACACCAAAAGGCAAAGGCCAGGACCTAGAAGTGTGAGCTAAAACAAAATTCAACATGCATGAGCATACAGAGATAGCTACTGCAACCTTCTACCAGAGCCATAGATACCTCCAAGTCGAAATACTTGTGCTGAAATCCCAAGACTATTGCCCAGACTTAACCATCCCTCCTCAGCAGCTAACCTTGACTTAGTTGCCTCCCTTGTAGGGTTTGCTGGGTAACTGCTACATGATAACACATGTATTTAGGGGCATTTGATGTAAACCTCTAGCACCAATGGTTTGTGTCCAAAATGGTTCCTCACTTCTCGTCCACCCAAGCACCGCCACAATGACCATATACACCTGGCAACAAGAAGCAGATTACATAGTCAAAACCAAGTGTTTCCAAGAATGGAAGACTGAAAAATGCTCAAAATTTATCTAATATGTGGACGTCCAAACATGAGAAATCCTCACTGAGATAAGCATGTTGGCTGAATTAACATCCTCACCACATTGCACAATGAGAAGCATAAATATTCAACATCCAGTTATCATGCTTATTTTTTATTTCAATTTCATGTTTCTTTATTTGTTGCTTTTTTTTAATGGATAGCGATAAAGAAAAGTATATCCACACCATAATGACCTTTTTCCTCATTAATTTCAGTTTTTTTTATTTAAGCTAACCGCCATTGGTTGCAAATGCAAAACAATATGTAAGACTATCCTTTACTTGCATTCTACATGTATTTGCAGATTCTCTTCCAAGATAATGTGCACTTCGATAACAAAACATAGAATAGATGGCTAAAGATAACACACTATGGCTTGCATGACATATGCAAGCATGCGCACACGAGTATCTTTTTTTCATATTCATGCATACAAAATAATAAAGACATACGGATGACAGATAACAGAGCCATTGTAGATGTTCATCCATTATTGTCCTTCTTAGCAGTTCTCCATGCTGAAGCACCTAAGTAATGATAACAAAGCAATCAATGTTCCTACTTCCAAGTTCCTACCATGCTGAGAAGCATTCAATGTAAACAAAATTAACAAATGAAGATAGGAAAGTACTTTTAACATACCAGATCACCAATGCCAAACATAGAAGGGATGGACACATGGAGGTGTGTATAAGATCTTAAAGTATTTAGAGTGTTCAATCCGGCCCAAAAATAACAAAATAATAATCATATAATTCCAAATTCAGCCAATTAACTCCATTCTGTAGCCATGACAGAAACAGAAAAAAAAATAATTTGCATTGGCAATGCTCTAGATTACTCCATTTTGTTCCTTCCCCTATGTTCTTAGTTACTTAGGACGGAAGAAAAATATGCGACTGAAGAACGACACACAATCCTCAAAAAGTTACAAAAAAAAAAGCCAGTAATTTTTATCACTTGTTGCTCAAATTGCATTTTCCTATAGTGTGAAGCAAATCATATATTTATAGCATCTATTTTCTAGCAAAATCAGAATTTATAACAAAAACTTCCAGTGAAGCTAAAAGTCGAACTAAATGGAGAGTTAATTGAAGAAAGCAACAAAGAAAACGAAACGAATAGCAGAAACTCACTCTGGCTCATTAGCGTCAAAAAGGCAAATATCAAATCATCTTTCCTCAAGTTTCTACTTCTTCATTGTGCTTGTGCAAGTCCCAGTTACAACCCTAATTGTTGATGATCAATATTCGGTACACTCACGTTTACTCGGGTGTATCAACGAACACTTGAAACATGCTCCATATATAACAGTAAAAAAGAGAGGAAGGAAATGGAAGAAGCATTGAGAAACTAGAAGAATTACCAGACTTCCTTTTTGAGCTATTGCGCAAAGAATTGCCCGACATATCCCTTGCCGAGTATAAGCATCCGATTCCGACATCCCAATTCAATCTTACCGATTCCGGAACGAGAACCAGCAACTGCGGCTGAACAGAACGAAAACTTTGGCGGGAAATTTCTTTCAAAATAACCCACTCGAAACCGAGAGCTTAAAGGTACTTTGCAGATCTCCATTCCATCACCGAATATCGGGCCGAATACCAAAGTATCGGTTCTTTCTTATTATTCCCTTCAAATTAATGGCAACGGACCAACGGTGCAGTTGTTCATTGGGTTGGTCTATTTCTTATTCTGTCATTCCTTCATTCATATTGGGTTTGCGTCCAATCTTTATTTTTTCTGGATTTGCTACAAGTCACTTATGGCCCAAAACTGGAGATAACATCTTCATTTTTTTGAGGGCAAATTGCAGATGTCAAAATAATTCTATTATTTATTTTTTAGCTTTTAAGATTCATATCAAATATAATTTTAGAAGTGATTTAATTTAGTTTGACAGAAATATAACACTCCAAATGTAATTATTTTTATTTTTCACTGTTTATATGTCTTAATATGTATATGTAATATTTAGTTTTTTAAAATAATGTGACATTTAGTTAAAATATCTAAATTTTTGCAGAACTAACTATCTGAAAATTAACTCTAAAACTCAAAGACAATTTAAGTATGCATTGATATAAATATATATGCTTAGAGCTAGTCATATATGAATTAAGTATACATAGATATAACTAGATCAGTATATATGTAATTTTAGTATAAAAATCGTTTATATAATTATATAAATAGAGACCTATTTTAAAAAAATAAATATCACATAGTACAAAATCATCAAATGTCAAATAAAAAATAAATTTAAAATATCTGTCAAATTAAATTAAATTCCTTCTAATACAGTATTTGATATAAAACTACTTAAAAGTTAATAAAAAAATGATTATTTTGACAAAAAGTGAAAGTATATGATTTCTTTTAATGTAAATTGCCCTTCTTTTTATTAATTGTTCAAATGAGTTGACAATTCCATCACATTAACCTTTATTTCACAGTTAATCTAATTAAAGTTAATTACTGAGGCAAAAGCAACACCCAAAAAAAAAGGTAAAAAGTAATTTTTTTTTTGAAATTGGATGTATTATTTGATGAAAAATTACTTTAGGATAAAAAAAAAGTTTAATTTAATGTTATTGATTGAAATTGAAACCCTTTTCTTAGTTTTCTAATAAAAATAAAAAAAATTGTCAAATAGAAGAACCAATGATTGGACATTCAACAAAAATATGAAAAAGGAAGGCCAACTGCCAACTGTAGAGAGGTTTACAAAATAAATGAAGCATAACTAAAGACACCACGGAATATCATATTTCTTTCATCTGCTGGAAAAGAAATAGTAAAAATGGAAAAATACAGTGACATTATAATATTAGGAGTGATTTCATGGTCAACTATATTTGTAATGGTGAGAAATATGATGCGAAATCGATCTTTCGAGTTCTGCAATCGCCTGGTTTCCACAATTCATGCCATTTTAACTGTGGTATTGGCTTCTGTCTCCGTCCAAAATTGGAGGTGTCCCGTTTGTCCTGTGGCCTCAAAAGCTTCCCCCAGTCAGGTATAAATTTGAATTTTGCTGCTTTAAAATTATTGTGGAAATTAAACTAATCAAATTTGTGATCTGATCAAATAGATGCGAACTTTGGCAGTTAGCATTTCGTATCTGATATATGATCTGATATGTTGCCTCTTCGGAAAGCGATTCAGTGTCGATAATGCTATTCATCATTTGGTTAGCATTGTTGGTTTGGGAGCTGGTCTTTCTTATCAAATGGTACTATCTTCTCCTCTCCTCTCCTCTATCTTGTTTTCTTTTGTTAATGATCATGAAACTGACAAATTAAAGAAGGCGAATGTTGTTAAATATAAGCCTCCTAATATCAAATATGAATTTGGCAGAGGTATAAAGTCTGAATTTCTTTTTTAATTTTTATCTCTGTGGTGGAACATTGTGCAGTGTGGATCAGAAATGGTAGCTGCGCTGTGGATAACAGAGATGTCTAGCCCTTTCCTCCATTTGAGGGAGCTTCTTAAAGAGCTTGGTTACAGGGACACT
Organism: Triadica sebifera; assembly: GCA_023653625.1. Lineage (NCBI taxonomy): Eukaryota > Viridiplantae > Streptophyta > Magnoliopsida > Malpighiales > Euphorbiaceae > Triadica > Triadica sebifera. The sequence continues at coordinate 32,620,695 of CM042899.1, forward strand.
GACCTAAATTTGGCAGCCGATGTAAGTTCTCCTAACCAACATTTAATGCAATAAAACCTACCTAATGCCCTTAGATTATAATATCAATTACTGATCCCCGTTTAGTACTGATTTGATATTGCACTGCTTAGTAGATCTCATTTGCAGTTATATTCTCATGTGCAAGAATGGTAGGTGGGCCTTACCTCACTTATCTGACGGTAACTGCTCATAATCCACTTATTATCAAGGTACTTGTTAATAAAATTACCTTTTGGACAAAAGATAAGACTGATTTTCTTTGCTAATGCATCAAAATGACTGTTTTTTCAGGCAATGGCAATCGGATTACAGCTAGTCAGTGCTTTCTGGTTCTATAAGATAGTCAGGATGGTAAAATACAAGCTAGCCAACAAAATCACTAACAAGAAAGTTTAAAATGGATTAGGGCAATATCAAATCATGTGCATCTGTAATATCAATATTATAACATTCAATTGAGATTGAGATGCTAGATTCATTAGGATAGAAATTGTTTACCTTTTCCTCTATTTTAATATGGTCTAAAAATTCAATGATTTGAACAAGGAAAACAAAATCCTTAAAACTTATTACTCTGATCAAGTAAGATTTTGCATGCAACCACGCAACCGAAATCACCTTTACAAACGAACCGCAAACCAAATCCAAATTTCGAGAGTATTTGATCATCTGTGAATTTTTTCAATCATACCCTTTTCCCGATCTTTCTTTGTGGGCCAAATCGCAAAGTCGACTTGAAATCATAAATGGCATTTCTAGAGTAATTAACATCTCGTGTTAAATTACTCTCTGCGAGTAATTTAACAAATCCTATAAAGAAAATTAAAACTAGAGTAAACAGAGAATCACACCATGACATAAGCTTCAAACCCATAATAGAAGGATAATGGGTTTTTCAAGCAAATTAAATTTACAAAATGGAAAAAAAAAAAAAGGGACTAGCCATATAGAATTCTATAAATAACTACACATCCCATCTAGATAGAAAGGAAATTTCATTCTACAACGTTCAAAGACTCGCAAGGAACAACTTTTGAAAATTTCAAGAGCGAAGTCGTGACTTGAAATTTTGTCAACTGTAATAACAAGTCCTGTATGGATAAAATTAAAACAATGCACCATAAATATAAAGAAATGCACTGCCTTGTATTCCATGGCTCCAAGAAATGAAAGATTTTCTAGTCCTTCCCAAAATCGGCATTATAATGTGCACTTGATTCAAGTTTCTTTGCCTCGTTAAGCTTCCTTACAGCCTGCAACACCATATATAAAAAAGTAAGCATATTCTGCAATTATAAAATCTCCCATCCCCCAAAAGAGATTTAAAAATGAAAGAACAAATGCTTTATAGTCTCTGGGTCAAATACCACATCTGTTTGTCCCTGTTAGAAGATAAAGCCTAAATTAAGACAGTAAAATAAATTTTACCTTCATAAAATCCTCATGGATAACATAATCACGTTCAGCACGAATTGCTGACATTCCGGCTTCTGTGCAAACATTGCGGAGATCAGCTCCATTGAAACCCTGAGAAAATTGCAACAATTATTAAAAATTAGCATAAGTAACATGTACAGACAGCCAAAGCCACCTCTCGACTTACCTCTGCAAGTTTCACAACAGCCTCATAGTCGATCTCCCCATGTTTTGCAATACCAGCAGCATGAATCTTTAAAATTTCCATTCTTGATTGTTCATTTGGCAATGGAATCTCTATCTTTCGGTCCAAGCGGCCCGGGCGTAGAAGTGCAGGGTCAAGAACATCAGGTCGGTTTGTTGCCATTATCATTTTAACCTACAGCAGATAGTCAGATGAAATCACATTTTTCACATCTTATATATATAAGTCGTTGACAAAAGGTCTAAAGCTAAGATATGTTTGCACAACTTGAAGAGGTGTAAACAATAGCCTCTGACTCACTTGCAAGAGTCATGTTCACGGGTACATAATGTTGATGGGAAGAAGTCCAACATTGGAAAAGTTATAGAATTCAAATTTCAAGGGACATGACCTCAAGTACACAGATTTCAGCTGGGATTCTGAAATTGAAAATTTGAGGGTTATATGAAGAAAAGTGCCTCATAATTCTAGTACATGACACCAGCAAATTGTTCTCATACAAAACCCATCTAAATATCCTCATCAATAAAGTATGTTAAAACTTATTGTTCTACATAATCATTAACCAATGAAAAGGTTTATCAATGCAGAATATGCCTAATGGTATGTGGAAAAAATGGCACACATTATTCTGAGAGAGCATCCCTTGGAAAAGAAAGAAAAAATCACCGACAGTTTATAGAGTTGAAATTAAAATGCTGGTTTGGATATACAATTTATACATTTAAGGTACCTTCCCCAGCTGATCAAATCCATCAAGCTGATTAAGTAACTCCATCAGTGTTCTTTGTATTTCACGATCAGCACTTGTTCCCTCACTAAAACGGCGTCCACCAATGGCATCAATCTCATCCATGAAAATGATACAGGGCTAGAAAAACAAATATAAGTTGCAACACTCTGCACTAGAAAAAAATCCACATATCCACAAATTCAAGATTCTTACTTGGTGATCACGTGCATATCCAAACATTTCTCGTATCAACCTAGCACTTTCTCCGATGTACTTGTCAATGATGGCACTTGAAACAACCTTCATCCAAATCAAAATTAGATGTCACCAGAAGCCCAGTGAAAACTGTAGAATACGGGGGAAGACTCAATAAAATAAACTATATCTGACCTTCAAGAAGTTGGCATCTATGTTACTAGCAATAGCCCTAGCTAACAATGTCTTCCCAGTACCAGGAGGTCCATAAAGAAGAACACCCTGAAACAAAGAGGGTAAGAATTTGAGAGGGAAACAAATTAGCCTTATCCATATGGGACAACAACTGCTGAAAAGTTAGATAATGCAACTAAGGCCAAAGAGCCACATAAAAACCTTAGGAGGTTTAATCCCCACTCTGAGGAAAAGTTCAGGATTCATGAGAGGCAGCTCAATGGATTCCCTCAATTCTCTAATTTGGTCAGATAAACCACCCACAGCTGAGTAACTAACATTTCCAGGATCTTCATGCAGCATGTTGTATACAACTGGATCCACCTGTTAGCCGAAGGCGAACATATTACTTCACATGGCAATAAGTAAATCAAATACAGGCCTGATAGTTAAAAGACAGACAAATGACATTGATATTTTTTTTCCATCTTTCTCCAAATAAAAAAAATCAGATAACTAACCTCACGTGGAAGAGACCTCATGATTGTGAGTGTTGTCATATCAAGAACCACTCTAGTTCCTGCAGTTAGCTTTTCCTTGTCCACTTTGCTGCGGCATCCCACCACATAACGGGGGCCACTGCTTGCTTTAACAATCACTGAAACATTATAAGGAGCAATTCACTCTTATGATTATCATTACGTCTTAAAGGAGCATGAGCCAAACAAAGGAGAAGACAGTAGAAACGAGATTTGGAATCAAAGAGCAAAAAACAGGTTTTGTGCAATATATGCTATGAAACACAGTGAAGGCAGTCATGAAAGATCCAGCTTAACTTGCTCTCAAGTCCCAACATTTGAATCAAAAAAAGTGTTGCCAAATATTGCACGTCTATAGAAAAGTCCAGCCTAGAAGAAACCAAGCACAAATTTCTATTCAAGGAAAATAGGAGATTTGGAAAGAAAAAAAGAACTTACAGCGTTCATTATCAAGAGGTCGAAGAACTTCTCCTATGATCTGACCAACACTTTGAAGAGATTTTAAATCATCTTCTGTCTTGTTGAATTCTTTTTTCGCAGATCGCAAGTTCTCCCTCACTGCAAGAACGCAATTACAACTCAATATCACTCACCACCTTCGCTGGCATGATTATCAAATGCCAAAGCAAGAACCACAAAATCAAGTTTAATAATAGATAGAGAGTTCCATAAATTATGTAGTTAATTATTAAGGGATAGAAATAACTGGAAGGACTGGCCATTGATAATGTAATAGTGAAAAAAGGAAAAAAAAAACATGAATAAAGTGCATGTTAATACAATCAAACATAATTATGTTGCCTTTTTTTTTTTTAAACTTATAAATCATTACAATTATACGAGACTGAGAGCATGAAATACGTGGAGAGAATTAGAGATTTGTAGTTCTCTAAAGACGAGACCTTTTCCGCCTCTTTTCCAAGGAAAGGTCCGGAATTAAAACTTTCAATTCAATTGCAGCATGAAATTTCGAGATTTGTGGTTCTCTTAACACAGAAAGCAAAAGAAAGAGAAACTTGTTCTCGAAGAACTAAGAATATCCGGAATAGCAGCTTCAAATTTCGATATTAATGCAGAAAGCAAAAGAAAGAGAAACTCGAAACCTTTTCAACTTACAGATTAATTGTTCTAATATCCAGTGAATATAATTTAACTCCGTTAGAAAAAAAAATTCAATCTGCATTCAAAGAAATCGGTGGCTAAAGAAACCTAAAGCTATTTAGTTAATGGGAAGATCAAAGAAATAACAACAGAAGCAAAAAGTTAAGAAAGGAATCGCTAAAGCTGTGTTAGAATATTAGATCGATTAAGTAATTGGAAGAATATGGACTGACCACTTCGTACTCTGGAATCCAACTCCTTGTGTTGGAGTAACTTTTTCCGATACTCTGCCACCGCATTACGCCGTCGACCTGCTTCTTCTCCGTCGTTGCTCATCGTTTCAATTCGGAATAGATTTATTAAATATATTTATTTTCTCTTTTTGTTCCCTTCCTGGGCAATGTAACATTTTATAGCAAGGCATCGGCGCTGGCTTGAGAATTGGGTCACCTAGTTTTGCAATTTTTTTTTTCCTAAAATAGAAATAAGAAAAATATATTAAGCAAAACGGATCAAATAATCATAGTCTATACGATAACACCTATGTACATTATATTACAAATTCGTACTTATATGGTGTATTATTTATTTAAATAAAAAATAATTTTATATTTTAAAAAATATAAAAAAATAAATTCATCCTTCTATTTATAGATGAGATTAGATTCATAATTAAATATGAACCCAAATAAATAATATAAGAATTGATTTCTAACTCCAACTCAAATATAATTTCCTTGTCCGAATATCTGACGTAAAAGAAAATATTAAGGAAAAAAAAAAATCTTATGAGGCGTGCTAACCGCTAAGTGAAACAAAGAAAAAAAAACAATATATTAACCCGATAATCCTTTTAAAAAAAGAATTGAAAAAACGGTTACCAATACCATACATTAGTATACGTTATAAATTTATAATATATAATTTGACTAATAAACTTTGTAGCCTAATTGATTAAAAATAATTCAAATACTTTTAATTATAATTTAAAAAGAAGATACTATATATATATGTGGAGTATTATAAACATATAACTATAAACTATGCTTTATATATAGTTTATAGTATTAATAATAAGTTATAAATTATTAATTAAAAAAATCTGAATTGCCCTTTTTTTAATAAAGGAAATCAAAGAAAAACTAAAAAATATATGTTTTTAATTGTAAATTAATAACGGAATTTAGTTAAAAAGTCAATTTTAATAAAAAAAATTGAATTCCAGGTTTGGAACATGGAAGCTCTCTCATGTTGGTTCTTCGTGTTTATTTATTATTTATATATTGGTTTATTAGTTGTCTAATCGTTGGTAATATTATTATGCATTGCAAAAGTACTTTTGACTTGAACCAATGATTTCTGATCACTCTCGATCATATATTACTTCTGATTATAAACTTACGTTTTGTGAACTATAATGAATCTTATTTTTCAATTTACTGAACTCAAATTTCTAAAATGATAAACTTGGTAACCATAAATGAAATTCTTTCTAAACAACAAAAAATTGGGAATTAAAACCAACAATCGGAGGTGACGAACCTCTTTTTTAAATTTTAATATATCCATGCCGTTTGCTGATACATATAATACAAGGAACTACCAAACATGAGAGAGAGAGAGAGAGTAGCATTACAAGCTAAGCTAAGACTTTGATTTTCGCAGTACTTCCTTGAGGACCAGTGCGATTCTATGAGCCATATGATGTTCCAAGAACCGATCTTTGACCTTTTCGTATCCTTTCTTTCCCATTGTCAACCTTCTTTCTACGTGTGTGGCTAATTTCACAATGTTATTTGCAAGAGGAGTTAGACCTTCTTTCCCAACAGGATGCAACAATCCTGTTGTCCCATTCGTTACTATCTCCATGGTTCCTCCAGCTGCAGTACCCTGTATAATTGTCGAAACCAAAATCATAATTTTGCTTTCAAGAGATTATTAATTCTGCATATACAAATAATCATGCAACCATTTCAAAGGAATAAATAAAAATCCCTGCACAAGTATATGTGAACAAATCCCTTACACGAAGGGAAATAATCTAAGCTATTCATGCTGGGGTTAAAAATCCCTAATTCTAGAATAACAACGCAAAAACATTCAAGCAGTATAACATAACAAACGCAAATTATCTTAGACATTTTTTGGAAGATTTATTTCCAATTACAATTTGTGAGCACAGCAAAGTTCCCCCATTTTCTCCCCCATTCTCTTGGTTTTTCTTTTCCCCATATTCTTTATGAGTTGTTCAATGAAAATAAACCAAACTAAAATCATATATATATAACTTTAGGCAAACCGAAGGTTACAGTGTAAACAATTTTTAGCTATTTATATTGCCGGTTGCACAGTGATCTACTCTTCTATTATGCAAATGTGAGTATTTTGCTTCAACTGAAAGGCTTACCAAGACGGGCAGTTGAAAGGCCATTGCTTCAATTGTTATCCTACCAAAGCATTCTCCCCGAGCCTGCATATGAATAGCAAATTTAAATTTCAACAATGCGACATATATATAAACAAAGTTTATACATGAATTCCACAAAATGAGAAGGTCATTTGGAAGAACACATGAAGAAAGAAAAATCAATATCAAAAAGCTAAAAGATATATAGCAGTACTTGTCAAAATGAGCTGCAGCCAATAGTTTACTGTTTCCAAAATAACCAAGACGCCCAGCAGCAGGAAGGAAAGTGCAACTTTCAAATAATTACATTCACCACTTCTTTACCTTTTAATATCACATTTGACTTCAAGAGTCTTTCCAGAGATGCAGCATCAAGAAGATACAAGACTGTCATTTAAAATAGTTCATCAGCTAAGGTGGTAGTTATCAGGTTAGATTCTCTAGGAAAAGTCTTTGGCAGCTGACAACTTTTTGGTGTCTCTTCCAATGCATTAAGTCATCAATTGATTGCATGATAAAATTATATATAGAACTACAATATTCTATTGATAATTACTAAAGCAGCCCCTGATTTACCTTCATATATCCAGAAGGAAAAATCAAGAGGAAAATAAAATCATACATAGAAAAAAACACAATATTTGTTCATGTGAGGATGAAAGGTAAAATATACATAAGTAACCTGAGAGTTTTGAACAAGAACATCGATAGAGGCCAAATATGGAGCAACTGTTAGGGTCTTGTTCACAAAATGAACACGGTCTTGAATCTTTTTCTCCTGAACAAATTTACGCAACTCTCCTTCAAACTTTGTCTGGGCATTCAAGTCACTTCCTACAACTACTGCATGCAATGATGGGACTTGCAGTTTTTTCTCTTGTATCAGTTGCAGACTCTCATAAAAAGAACGAAGAAAGAGATCCTGACCTTTCCCACGTGAAACACCTGCAATGACATGTGCTCAACAAATAAAAGATTTGCATGAATAGTATACACTATAAAGACTATTAGTAATTTGAAATTTAGCCTAATAGCATAATGCAACAAGTTATTGTTCCACATAGCCAAGTAAAAGCAGCTAACCAAAGTTGCAACAGGCACCATATATAAGGATGCAGAATTCAACCAGTGATATGTTGCACAACAAAGGAGTTGGCATCAGATGCTAAAAACATAATCATGCATTGAAGAGACAATATATTAAATGGAACAGACAACATTCAAGGATTTTTTGCCATTGTTAACAATATTTTCAAAATAAGAACATTAACTAAGTGAGACTGTAGTCACCACCACAGGCATTGGCTCATTGCATTCAACAATTGATGCAGTAAGATATCCAACAAACTGCCCACTGCTCACCATTCATTCATGCTTGCATAAAGAGGTGGCTAGTTCAAGGATGAACAGAATTTAAAAATATTAAAATGCGGCTTTCTCTTAGAGGAATAGATAAGTATTTTTTGCTCATAGGAAATACATTAACATTTTTCTTTTTCTTTTTCAGAAAAGTATGAACCCACCCCATTTAGAAGAAGAAATAGATCAATGCATCACCTAATGAAATTGCTGTAACTAAAAAAATTTGGGTTGCATACATTAGACTCCAGCACTAATTCCTTGAATGACATCCATCACATTACATTTTATTTCCTTTGTCAACACTTTTGTTAAATTGAGGAAATGGTGGTCGAAATGAATAAGTACAAGTACAATAAAACTTCTAATTGCTCATAAAAAGGCTCAAGTGAATTTATTTATCATCAATGGGAGAACATACTATTTATGATAGCAAAGACCAGATCATCGTTTCTCACTCCAAGAGATTCCCGAATATGCTCACGGAGGACCCGTTTTGCCACATTATCTTCGGCCACTTCCATAAGGTCCTTGCTATTTCCAAGGTGCACAACATAAGTTTCTGGCATTTTAATTCTGCAAATCAGAACAATAAAGATATGAGGTTTGTGTATGGAAAAAGAAATAAAAGTACAATGTGCATCACAAAAAAGTTGAAAAACAATGGAAATTGAGAAGCTCAGATGGGAATTAATGCACAGTAAAACAAACACTTACAAAAGTAAGAAGCATACCCTAGCCGTTCTTGTGTCCTGATCTTCCAGTATTCTGCTGTTGTATGTGAATCAATCATAGCACCCGCAACAAAAGGGAGGTGCTTAACATACTCTAGTTTGAAATAATGTCCTCGCATCTCATGAATCCACCATAGAACCTTCGGGAGAACTTGTTGAACATTCTCCTTCAAAACAGCATCCAGCCACTTCCCAGCAACAGCAGTATTTAAAACAACCAAATCAGCCTTAAGAGCTGTATCTATGGCTTTCTGATCTTTCGCAGGGAAGACCTAACAATCACAATATCCACCATCAGGAATACCATAATGAAGTGATCAGAGTTCAGAAGTTTGAACCATATCAATCCAACCTGATTTTAAAGCCAGCAAGAAAAAGAAAGGCAAAGTCTGGAATGTAATCTCCAACTTCTTTTGTCGATATCAATGTTCAGCACAATAAAAAGTCTCTAAAGTTAGATTTATAATCTCAGCAATGCCATGTCAAAAAGGTGAGATAAACCTTTACTATTGCTTATTTTATTTTTTCATCATTAAGAAGATAATGTAAAATCTCAAAGCCGTTGCAGCAAAAGCCACCCATATTTACTTAAGATTTTGACATCAATCCCAGGAGGTCAGGACTGACATAATAATTCTTCACTTCCAATCGTATATCTATCAAGAAAACATATTCACAATAAAAGCACGAGCTATCTCCTGAATTTTGAGAAACTTCTTGTTTCGCAACACTACAAAATAAAAAATCATTTAAACCATCAAACGGGGAAAGAGAGTTCGAAAATCACCTGGACTCCTCGGTCCAACATTTTATGCTCCAAACTGTAGATCACCTCGTCAGGTTCCGCCGGTTTCTGATTAGTTATCCAAACAACTTCCGCACCAACACCTCTTAATAAAAAGGCTAACTCCATCAACAACAATGGTCCACCTGCACATTCAGAATTACCACTAGTTTTCCCTAGAAACTATTAGAAAACAAAGCGCAATGTAGAGAGAAAATAGAAAATACCAGAAAGAGAAAGCTCATGAGAGACAAGGAGAACGAGCTTCGACTTCATGAAATCAAGAGGATTCGGAGCTACACTGACAGATGGAGAAGAAAAAGAGTGAATCTGAACTTGTGCACCTTTCGTTTCTCCAAAACGGTTACTAGTACTAGCACTGTTAGAATTAGAGTTACAGGAATCGGAAGCGGATCTCATGAAAAACACCATGACAGTTGATAAAGTGAACAATGCGAGAATCATTAGTGGCCATCTCTTCTTGTGCATTACGATCGACGGGCTTGATTGCTTCGCCATCCCACTTCAACTTCACCGTTTCTAGGGCTTATTATTTTTCAGTCTCATGAGCTTCTGATTCCTAACAATTTGTATTGAGAATCGGAAGACGCCAATCCGACAGAGAAGTCACGGCCGAAATTACTTAGTGCGCCAGTATATGATCTCCAACCCGAGGTCGAATCAAAATGCAGTCGACGGCGACACAGAAAAAGAGGCTGGCTGGGCCAGTAAATCTGTAAATGCGTCTGTTTGGGCTTAATTGGCACGGTTCAGTTTACTAATCCCTTAACATGGGCAACCAATTTTTTTTTTTTTTCCCTAGGTGTTGAACACGAGACATTTCATGACGGTCATAACCCTGTATATTACTAGGATAGAAGTTCGTTCTTTTTTAATGGGTCATCATTTATCAATTAAAAAACAAAAGTTGAATCCAATGGAGCTTAACAGATTTTTATTTTTAGAAAAGAAGCATGATTGTTTACTAAAAATATAAAGTGAAGAAACATATTGACTGCAGCCTTCCAATTGCCTGAAAAAACGTTACATTAGGAGTCGCCATAGATTCATTAAAATTAGAGGTATTGATACAAAATTAGATACATTAAAATAGAATTATGCCATATATTACATATATAATTAATATTAATTATTTCTTCAGTTAACACGCCGACAATTCTCCCTAACTTCACCATTAAAACCAATAAGAGGCTTAATATTCCCCATCTTAACCATTGATTTAGCAAATTGGTTAAAGAAGAGACTCTCATCCTCAAAGCTCTTAACCAATTTCATAGTGTTGCCAATATTCCCAGTAAAAAGCACCTCATTTGAAATGAGAAGCCCTTTGCCCCACAGAAAAAGCTTGAAGTAGGTGTTATCAAATTTCACAGGGGAACCAATATCCAAGGGAGATATGTTATTATCACCTCCTGATCTTGGGCATACTGTCTTCAATCCTAAGTAGCAGGCTTTTTCAAGAGTCTTATCTGGTTGGATGTTCCCATTTTGGTGTATGTCTTTGCTTGAAGGTCACACACCTTGCCACCGCAATTGAATGCCCTCCTGCAATATTAAATCATAAGATCATCAAATTAAGTCTATGATTAGTCTTCAGGGAATGTGAAATTGTAAGTTACCCTTTTTGAACCCAAAAAAGGAAATTAAAGGATGGTATCATCAATAAATTTCTTGCCTGAAAGTGCAAGAAGGTAAACTTCATTAAGGCCCTGGCCCTGACGCTTGAACAATGTGATGAGGTTTTGGATAGTGGATTTTGGTGGTGGAATGTTAGTGTTTGAGCCACTGAGACTTGCAGTTCTGAGTCTCTTCTTCCTAGTGGGAGCTGCCAATTGGGTCCGCCGCTCTGTGATACCACATGCACCAATCTTTGTTAGTAGTTGAAGATTAATGCTGATGAGAAGTTGACGTTATTTTGCTTACTAGTATTGTGAAGCCACGAGCAGCCAAGGCAAGATTATCAGCACAAGACAGTCTGAGGGCATGCTTCTTCTAACTTGGCCTTCATCTCATCAATCACTTCAAACCCTCTAAGGAATCCTCTAAGGGAGTTCTTGTTTGGTCCAGATTTATTTTTGCTCACTACTGTTGAACTATCATCCAACAATACTGATGCATCACATCCCTGCAAGATACATTGTTTGACTAGTTTTAATTGTGAACTTTTTTGCTTTAGGTGGAACACTAAACAAAGTACAAAACCTGCACAAAACAATAATGGAAATGAAGCCTTAGCAAGGAGGCAGCCATCCCGGGTTCCTTTGCAATAGCCTTCCTGAGGACAGACATGACTGTGTCATTGGCTTGAAGGCATGAGAACTGATAAAACTCAGGAAATAGACCTGAGAATTCACCACCAAGAGGGCCATTACTCCTCCAGCCAAAGAAACCAGGGTGAGCTAGAAAGATTGGGAATGAAAGCGCAATCATGTTCATTACAATGAAACCAAAAGTACTTGTTGATGTAGCCATTATTGAGAATAGGAACTATTGATCAACTCTTACTGATGGACTAAATGGTTGGCTACCTATGATTCTCATATATTATGATGAAGCCAACTTCTGTTCACTCCAAATCCTTCTAAAAAACCTACTAAAGATATCGACGACCATATCAACTTCTTGCCCTTAATACCTTTTTGGAATAGAACTAATGCCAACATGTTCAGTTTGTGGCAGTTAATGGAGAGTGTTTCTGGTACTACCTGCTCCAAGAGTCTTGTCATTTTCTGTGCATCTTCCTCTCAACGGGATGGTTTCGGTTATGTCACTGTCATGAGATTAACTTGCATCATCAACAACTAAATCCTCCTTTTACATTAATACCCTTGCTTTAGTGTCGATATTAAATCATAGCATGATTCAGAAACTACAAACCAACTTGTAGGGCAATCCTCTCTAGCAACTTAGAGAATATGTTGTTCAAGTTTTCTGTCTATTGTGACACGCCTGGATTAAAACCATCAATTAACTGCAGATTTGAGCTCAAGAAGCAACTCTCGAAATCAATTGTGTAACAAGAGCAAACTGAAATAACATGCAAGACAATGGTTGGCAAGCACAAAATGATATGCTCATCAACATAATCTAGACAAATATTGGTCTTCTGACATAATTTCAGGGAAAATAATTAGTTGTACGAAAAGGTAAAGAGTAAAGAATTATATTAGATATGCCAGGATTTCAAATTTTGTTACATTTTGAAGGACTTAAGATATGTACAAATGCCTTCTGCACAAAAGAAACGGGATGAGATCTCGAGTAATCGCTGGTAGTGGTCTCTCTCCATCAAAACAAAAACTAGAAGAAAAAGGCTGTTTGCTGAAGATACATACATACATACAATGGTAAAAGAATAAATAGCTAAAAATTAAGCTTTACATATCTGCCTCATTGGAGTGAGCAGCCTTGCAAAACGAAGAGGGACATGTGCCTTGACTAATGTCCCATTCTCCATATATTCCTGTTCATAAAGGGGGGAAAAGCATTAAATGAATGGTATAAGATCAATTCTCACAAAAAAAAGTGAAATTAATCAAGATATGATCAATACTCACAGTTCTCTCTACCATTCCAACGTGGTGTATGGTACTGAGAAGATCCCCTCTCTCAAATGGGACCAGAGCTTCCACCCATACCATAGAATCCTGTAATAAGAATAACAAACTTACAGTTTCATGCACAGGCAAACTCCAATGGAGGTGTTAAACGGAAAGACTAGAAAGAATTTTAAACCAGAAACCACCAACAAATTTAACCTGACATACCTTCAGTTTTTCCTGAACAGCTATGCAGAATTCTTGCAAGCCATCACCATTCAAAGCAGATACGCAAACCACATCTTCTCTTTTCTCCGCTTCCAATCTTATTTTTGAAGGATCAATAACCCTATCAACCTGCCATAAGAAGGTATAGCTATGTTGGTATCAAAAAAAGAGCAAATATTGCAAAAGAGGCTGGTTTTAAGTACATGAAACCATAAGCATCTGGAGGATGGGTAAATTGCTATATGCTGATTTTTGTTATCCTCCATTAAATGATCATAAAGAAAAAATGAAAAAACAAAAGGAGGATAGAAGACTAAGAAATAGACAACCAGGATCAGTTCAGTGATTATCTTCTACAAATTTAAAAAACTAATGTGATAAAAGTCAATAATTATAATTGTGGATATGGGACAGCATATTAACAGTTCATTCACAGGCTTCAGAATGGTATCGTCAGCTAAATATGTAAATGCACCTTGTTCCAAACCATCAACTTTGGAATTGAAGAGACATCCAATTCCGATAGAACTCTGTCCACTGCATCTATCTGTTGCTCAGCTAGTGGATGGCTGAATTTCACAGTATCACAGAATAAGATCAAAGCAGTAATCATCATAAGAAGATTTAATTAAATATATGATGAATGACAATATTATACCTAATGTCTACAACATGGACTAAAAGGGACGATTCTGAACTCTTTTTTAAGAACACCAATCTAGCAAGACAAATGGATAAGAAGTTCAAGTCATATCATTTCATACCGGTGACAAATAAGAATGTAAAAATAAAATAAAAATAACCATAAATTCCACAGGCAGAGGAACTATTAAATGCAATTAACAGCTCTACTCTACACGAGAAAGAACAGCAAAAGTCTTTCTTGTGCTTAAAGTGGGATTTTCAATCAAGGAGGTAGAGACTTATCTATTAACAATTTGAAGATTGCCCACATACCTGATTGCGTAAGATACGCTTGTCTACCTCAATTTGTTTTTCACCCATACCCTTCACCTTTCCTCCTGCTTGTCGCTCAAGGTGAGTCCACATTTTAGTTAATCGAGGTAACTGGTATTCCATTTGTGCCAATGCAACCTAGAAACACCTCATAATTGTCATTATGATCGCACATGCCATTTTCCTTTCACTCATAATGAGTGAAATAAAGATGTCCAATCTTCTCCACAAACTTCACCCGTGACTGTATTAGGAGACTTTAGTGAAAAGAAGAGTAATAATCTTGCCTGCAAAGAAGCTTCATGTGTAGCTGCTCGCTGATTGAAGATATCCAGGATAAGGGCAGTACGATCACAAACTCTAACATCTCCACCAAAAAATTTTTCCAAGTTGCGCAATTGCCTAAATATTAATATGTGATGAATTATGAATGTAGCCGGAATGAAAATTCCACATAACTTGCAAGGTAATAGCATAATGCAGACAACCAGGAGAATGAAAAATAATTTCTTTTTATTAACAGGTAAACAAAGTATAATGATCTTATCCATATTTGTCTAGAAACAATAAACTAATAGACTGTTAATAAGATTGAAATCACTGACAGCAATAACAAGTGAGTAAACTAACCATGCAAAAAAAAATCATGAGACTTGACAGTTGAGAAAGCTCATCATCAAAGGGAAAAAAAACTAGCAAGAAGCTTTCTGCAACTACAAAGGAAATTATAGATGATGCACCGATCTTACCCTGGAGAAAGCTCATCATCAAATATTAGAGTCTCGACATCCAGGGCATGTATTGCGCTCTTAATTTCTGCAACCTTACCAGATCCAATATATGTCCTTGGGTTTGGAGACGTTAGTCTGCATGAAAAGTGAGCAGCTGAAGCTTGCAATCAACTGCTATAGAAGATTTCTAAAAAGGAATCTGCATGTTCATTCACAATAGCATATTAAATGCTGAAAGTTAACACTAGAAACACATTATACTCACTTCTGATACGTGGAACCAACAACCATCAATCCAGCAGTATCAGCAAGCTGAGACAATTCTTTCAGAGATTCCTCTATACCAAAAGAATCCTCCGTATCACATTTCCTCTCAAGACCCACCAGAAAGGCCTTTTCTTCATATACCTAAACAAACTACCCGTTAGACATTTCTTGGTAACTAAAACTTATAGCTGCGTAACGTTGTTTATGAAGTGAGACTACTTCCACTGAAGCTTCTACTCGCTTCCTGATACTCAACAAGGAATAATTATACATGCTACACGGATTCAGTTACAAACCCATTTTTTCCATTTGAATACCGAAAAAAGAAAAAATAATGCAATCCCTAAATTAAACCACAATTACCCCCATTATAAATAACCATTAATTTTTGGTCTCATGTATGCAGCTTTTTATTCTCTTTATTTTCAATAGATTAACAACTAAGAGAAGCTCGAAAAGAAATTGCAGAAAACCGACCTCCGTTCCATTTCGAAGCTTGAATCTATTGTCGAAACTATCCTCGTCTTGTCTCTTCTTCTTAACTCTGGTTGAAGGAAGCAAGGTCTTATCTTCAGATGCGGTACCGGCAAGGCCATTAAAAGGACCACGAGCCTCCTTTTTAGCTTCATCTGCATCAATTACTGAGTCCGGCAATATAACAGGAGACACAACTTCAGCCCCTTGCTGGAGAACTCTAGTGGTGTGTCTGGAGGAGTGGGTACTGTATAAAGTGAGAGTGAAAGGGAAATTTGGTCTGTTAGGGTTTGGAGGCCATTGATACTGCTCGTGAAGAGGCGAAGGCCGAATCGGAGAATAACAATGGCAAGCTATCATGACGCGATTACAGTAGACAACTGTCTATCTCTTGATTTCTTTTAGGTAGGTAGCTCTTGCGCTCTACCAGGTTTTTGAGAAATGTTTTAGCTTCAATGCATGTCGTTTCTGTGTTTACCGCCGTTTTCATTTTCATATGATTACACGCACGGCTGGGATGTTTGGGGAACGTTACATGTGGAACGTGGCATCATCTTAATTTATCACCATGTATCTAATTTTTCTGATGCACAGACGACAACGTTTTCTAATTAATATGAGCTATATTTTTCTGACATTCGTTAAGCCTAGAATTATCCATTATTCATTCGGAAATTTCCTTCGTACATCCAATTTATAACTTTTGCATAAAAATAATTTTAAAAAAATAAACACCAAAGATATAAATAGTTCCACTTCGATTTCAAGAACAAATAATAACATGCAAACCTACCTTGTTATGGAGATCAATATAATAGATTGAATTTTAAAAAATAATAATAATGATTGAAAAGGGCAAATTGGCAATCATTGGTGGCGAAGCTAGAGAATCAGAGCAAAAACTCTTTAAGTTTTGTTTGATAGTATTAAATTAATTGATAATTTAGTAACTAAAAATTATATATCTAATAATTTAGATATTCAATTAAAAGTATTTATCAAAAATAGTTAAAAATATAAAATAATATATTTATATTATTTAAAAATATTATATAAAATCTATTTAAATATATAATATAAACGAATTATATAATATATATGTATATTAAATAATATAAAAATTATGTTAAATATTTCATTCCAATATAAAAAATATATCTATATTTATTATATAATATTTTTATTATTATTATTATGATTATTAAATAATTTTATAATTTTATTATATATAATTTTATTATTATCTTATATAATAATTATATTATTATTATAAAATGATATAAAAAAAACAAGAGTAAAAAATGAAAGAAAAATTACAATCTACTAATTTAGAAAAAAAGCTAGCTCTATTAGGTTTTTTTTTTGGAAATTATAATTTATTCTACCAGATACAAATTATTAATTAAACTAAATTATTTTTATATTCAAATTATATTATAATTTAATTTAATATTATCAAACAATTCCTAATCCCAACGAATTAATCTAATTATCACACAAAACACTAAAAAATCATGCCACAATTTGCAAATCCTTGATTAGGCCTGGATTACCACAAATTTTTTAAAAATACAATGAATTAATTCACTTGTATTAAATAAAATATATATATTTATATTGAAAAGTTTAAACCAATATAGTTTTTTTTTTACGTATAGACCACAGTTATCCTCATTATTTTACAGTATTCCTCATTTATGCTTTATATTATATATTAAATTAGATATATAATTGAATTGGAAGTCAAAAGAGGAGGATAAATAAATTAGCTAAACAAAGAGTTCTCTCAAGTCTTAACTTCTAACAATATGACAGTTTGCTAAATGCGAAGAACAGTTTTTTTTTTTTTTACACCAAGGAACGCATAGTTATTTTTTATTAATAAAATTATTTTATTAAGGCCATTTCTTTTTGTTCATTAGCAATTATTTTACTTGATGCATTTGTAATTCTGAAAAACAAGAGCTTAAATATTTATTTCTATGCTAGAGTGATACAACTAAGGATTAAATTTGGTTTAGGAGAAAGAAAGCAAGGGATCGCAATTGGATTTCTTTGTACAAATTAATTATTAGAGTCCTATATTTTCTTATCATACAAATTATATAATTTCTAAAAAAAAATTCTTCATTCAAGAAATGTAAATAAATAATCAAAACCAACAAACATCTTTATTCAATTTCCAACTTCCACACAGACAAATTCAAAAGCCACCTAATCTTAAAACACAAAATATATAAGAAAAAGAAACTTAGAGCCACTGCCAGCAGCTAGCGTGTAAATACAGACACGTGTTAACGCGTTAATCAGTCACTCGCAACTACTCCTGGATGCCAACATACCCAAACAACAAATCCAATAATTTTCTTTTATAAATTAAAATTGAAGAAAGAAAAAAAACCAATAAAAAAATCGTATAAGATGATTCTCAAGTCCCATTAACCCATCACCAAATACCAGCACAGTAGAGAGAGAGAGAGAGCAGCCATTATTATGCGTTAAAAGTAGGCTTAAGGAACTCTCTGGTTATATTGGTCCGTCTACCAACTGGTGGTTAGCTTTTGAGCTCACTTAAGCAATAAAATTCATACTCAGACACAAACGATAACAAACAGAAACAACCACCGTTGTTAGTTTCTTCCATTCATTCATGCACCTTTTACTTGGGTTTTTCCTTTTTGTTTTGTCACACGTGAGAAACCTGGAACCATTACTAGACAAATATTCTTTTTAAATTACTCCCTCTCTTGTTCATTTAATATATTCTTCCTGTTGCTGTTGGTCCACATTTCAAGTTATATATATATATATATATATATATATATATATATATATATATATATATATATCGGGTTGGCGTCAATGTTCCAATGATAAGGAGGTTGGTTGGGTTCTCTTCTGTTTAGGGGTAGTATCTGTATCTCTTGGGATTGCTTTTCCTTTTTTTTTTTTTATAAAAATTTCGTCTTTGAGTTTTCTAGAGCTTTCTGTTCCCCACCGCATCATTTCTTGGATTTTCAGGTATTTTAATTTTATTCTAACCACCTTTTTTTTTTTAATTATTTGGGATGATTGCTATTCTGTTCTTGAAATTTTTGAGTATTTTACGAGATGATCATCAGGGGAACTTACTAGTTACAAACAACTAATTCATGAGTGTTGCTAGCTTAATTTGGGGATTTAAGCATGCTATGGTTCAGTGGGGTTTCTAAATTAAGTGTCTTTCCTTCAAGATTTTTTGTATTGATGAGCTTTTGACTTTTGTTGTTGTGAGTATGGTTTTGTTATGATATGATGGTGTTTTTGATTTGTGTATTCATGAAGCCGAGTTGCTTTTCGATTATTACTGGAATCAGGATTGATGTTTACTGAGTTTCTTTTCTGGTCGTTCTTTACCCCGTCCGTAGCTCTAACTTGTTTTGGGTTTTTAAGATGCCTTTATTTTATTATTTTCTTTTTGAATTTTACTCATATAAAGCTTCTTGCTTTCTCTGCGGATGTATGCAATTTCTTACCGGTTTGATGTAGAACTGATGTTAAATTTTAATGAACAATGATTTAGTAAAAAAGACTTGCAGGTTTAGTCTTACGGTTTTTTTAAAACTAATAAAGATCTTTGCTTTCCCCTCTTCTGGGTTTAAGGAAGAAATGAATGTTGTAATTTTGTGTGGATTTTTAGTTTTAGTTTTCTTATGAGTTCCATACTGGACATTATTTTCAGTGTTCTGAAAATCTGAGCTTGCTGTTACACTGTTTACTTATATTCAGAATAAAATGTTTTCTTTATCAGTGTTTTTGAACCTCATAATACCTTGAATGAATTTTGTGTAAACTGAAGCTGAAGATATTATAAGAATCTGGTTGTTGGTATCTTTGATCATAGGCTTTGAATGATCTCTGATAGAGTTTTTGTTTTTTGTCAGGATTTGTTAGGTGATCATTGGGGCCTAATTGTTAGTCATCAGTGCATATATGAAAAGCACTGGGAATGCTTTCTCGTTTTTCTAAGAGCATTTGACCTGAGGCATTGAGGCAAAGGAAGGTATGATGGCTGCTTACTACCCCAGTTTGAGCAGCCAGAAAGACAGCACACAAAGTCCATATCCAGGAGACCAGAAACATGATTCTTTTGCTGAACTTCTCTCCCAACAGAGTACAATGGCAATTTACATGAACCAAGCTTCAGCTGCTGGATCATACTCTGAATTTTTGTCTAGGAGTTCCTTGTTGTCTCACAATTGTGCCGAATTCCCATCTGTTGGGATTAGAAATGAGATGATATTCATTCCACCTACAAGTGACACAGTGAATTTGCAATCTATTGATGAACATCTGAATATGGCTGGTGGTAATCCAGTAGGCAACCCTGTCAATGAGGATTCTCAAGTGGTTTCAAAGACACAGCTTGGCATTCTGGATAATGAACAAAATTTTCAGTGTCAGGGGTTATCTCTAAGCCTCGGCACAGATATGCAGTCTGCTGTTTCTCTGCCTCCACTTCAGTATCAGAATTCAAACTTAATTTTGCCTTCTTTGTCGAGTCCAAATCTACCTGTACTGGGAAAATGGACATTATCTTGTGAAGATGATGAAAGTAATCAAAGTAAGGGGTTGAAAAATCCTGAATGTTTGTCTATTTTTGCTGGAGCTCACCTTAACACTTTAAAATCAGAGGTGTCCAACAATCCTCAGTGCTTTGATATCCGCAAAGATGTTCACACTGATACATTTCTGTATGAATCTTCACGTTATGCTAATCCTATCTTGAATTCTAAATACCTGAAGGCAGCACACCAACTGCTTGATGAAGTGGTTAGTGGCAGAAAGGCCCTTAAGCAGTTTCAGTCGAGCAAATGTTTTGATGACACCAAGGAGGCTGATGGCAGGCCTAGCAACCAGCCATTGGCCCCTTGTGAGTCAGTTGCCAACTCCGCATCTGAGATATCTCCTGCTCAACGGCAAGAATTACAGAATAAGAAGACAAAGCTTTTGACCATGTTGGATGAGGTAAACCCAATTTGTGCTGACCTATGATTACTATTTATTTGGCTTTAGTGGATGCAAAAGTTTGTGATCTGATCCAAGATCATTAAGAGAGATCTAAAGAAAAATGCATTTACCATTTCAATGAATAGCACTCACATAATCAGACTAAATTATCATTTTTATTTGATGCTTTGTGCGTGAACTTCTTTCAGGAAAGTAATTTGGTCCCTACGTTAGCTTGGGGTTTTTGAGAATTGAGTTATGTAATGTTGTATGTGATATTATGTACTAATAAAGTATGAGAGAAAATGAGTTCAGCTTTGATTTTATTTTTTTTACTGGACAACAGCTACTCATTTCTTCCTTTCTGTTGGGACGCTTTTAGTTGTCTGAACTCGTTTTGTCTATGTATATCTACAACTCTTCATATATAAGAAGTTTTCTCAGTATCCATTATTTATTAGTTTTCCTTTTTCTTGAACATTGCTGTATGTTTCTAATTCTTCTTCTATAGGTAGACAGAAGATACAAGCAGTATTACCAGCAAATGCAATCTGTGGTGTCATCCTTTGATATGATGGTAGGCCATGGGGCAGCTAAATCATATACAACACTTGCTCTCAAAACCATTTCTCGTCACTTCCGCTGTTTGCGCGATGCAATCAACGGCCAGATAGAAATAATGAGCAAAAGGCTTGGGGAGGAATATACTTCACCAAATGGTCGAGGGATACTACGTCTTCGCTTTGTGGATCAACAGCTTAGACAACAAAGGGCTCTTCAGCAGCTTGGCATGATGAGACATGCTTGGAGGCCTCAAAGGGGACTTCCTGAAAGCTCTGTTTCAATTCTTCGAGCTTGGCTTTTTGAGCATTTTCTTCATCCGTATGTTCTTGGATGTTTGTTCTTTCAATTTTAGTTATTTTTACCTTAAAATTATTAAACGAATTCTTCTTGATTATGCATTTGATCAGCTACCCTAATGATTCAGAGAAGGTCATGCTAGCAAAGCAGACAGGATTGACCAGAAACCAGGTAGAGATCTTACTGATTATCTGGCTGATAGATCATCCATGTATTTTACTCATCTAAGTATTTCAAATGTCCATGATATGACTTTAGTTGGTTGAAAATGAAAGTTTGTTGCCAATATGTTTAGGTATACCTGAGTTGAAGATTCTCTTTACAGTGTTCCTTACAAACTTTTTTATATCTTCATGAGTTCTATGCCTACTTTTGGGCTTCTAGTGTTCTTCAGAACAATAATGCAATATGAATGATGAAGCTCTCTTTTTGCGGGTCTCATGCCATGATTATTACAATTTTATTTGGATCAGGTTGCTAACTGGTTCATAAATGCCCGGGTTCGGCTTTGGAAACCAATGGTTGAGGACATATACAAAGAAGAATTTGGTGATTCAGAAGTAGACTCTAAATCCTCTCAAGATGAAACAAGCAAAACGCATGGAGAGAATCACTTGGCATCTGAGAGTAGGCCAGACGAGTTGCAGGACAGTATGACATCAATAGCTGCTGATGGCACAACTCCAGGGAAAGTTCTCAACTTGAAGTCTGAATACGTTCCTGCTATAGAAATGGAGAAACCTATAGCAAAAAGAGCACTTCCTAGTAGTTCTGACGGAGATAATGGCACTGCAGATTCTGGAATTATGAAATTCCATCATGACCATAGCCATTATCCTGACAAAAACATGCCACATGATGAACATGTTGATGAGAGTCTTTTGGCCAGTCCTCTTCAATATGACATACCAGCATTGAGTGGATTTGCAATTGGCAACCAGGTGACACTTGCATTGGGATTACAACAACATGAAATTGATGCTTTTCCCATGTCTGGTGGAAACCATATGGGTGGTAATAATATTGCAGCTTCCTCTATGGGACCTGACACAGTGGATTATCATTGCATGGATCCAGGAAAGCAACAGGACAGGTTTGGCAATTCCCATCTGCTACATGATTTTATAATTTGAAAGAATCTTTCCTCTTTCTTCTATCCATGCATAAAAAATACTTGTCGACAGAAGGATTTGTAAAGTTCTGAATAACCAATAACAGAAATAACAAGTACTGTGATGTTGCTTTGATGCCCATTATTCTACTTCATATAAGGTTTGAGTAGAAGATAACCAATGATGCTACAGATACATAGATGTAAATATTGCCGCAGAGGCTCACTTGTAATATACGAATAGATTTGTGGAATTGTAGACATATTTGTGGAGACACAATGATACATTTGTGGTCTTGTGCACTCTGTTGAATAAGGATTTTTGTACAAATACTCCCAAACTATGACACCGATGTATCATATGATTCAGAGTTCAGAAATAAAATGTGAGAGAGAAACAATATGCATGTGTAACGAGAACATAGTTATTACATAAATAATATCATTAGTAATATGATTACTTAAAATTCTGCTGCTCAACATAGTATTTGTGACTGCCATAAAGTATCTATTGGTAAATATCTTGTCTCTGAATAAGATGACTTTGAGCATAGGTTTTGCTGACCCAATTTAACTCGAAGGATTTCTCTGCTCTTTCTTAATTTTCTGGCAGCTGGGATGTGGTCCCACATTATGTTCCTACTGCCCTCTTATTCCTTGGATCCTATTTTTTGAACCCACTCATCTTTTTCAGTCGTTTGTCCTTTTCATGAACCGGATTTACTGGTTGAATTTAGGCATTTTGCTTCCTGCTTTAATATGTGCTCATGGTTTGGCTGATGCCTGAATAATGTAACTTTTAGTTTCTGGTATTAATAGTCTCTGCAGCATTAAGCACTGTTTCTTATCACCCTACCACCAAATCAAAGTTGATTTTGTGAAATATAGTTTTGGAATTTTTTTACAGAAATGCGTAATTTTTTCTATCTTCTTCCAAACCCATGTTTATTTTAGCTTGAAATTGATTTAATTTGTGGGGAGAAGAAAGCAAGCAGAATTTATCTGGTGGAAATTTACTGGGATGGTTCAGATTATGCAGATACCTTTAATCAATATTGTGAAGGTGGGCCCTTCAGGTCCTATTAGACAACAACAATGTTGCAGAATGAGAGAACGACAACTGAAGAGGGCAAAGGAACAAAGATGGCAATCATACTAAAACTATCCAAAAGCACTGCCCCAAGAAAATTACACCTAGAATCAGTCTAATCACCACACCAAACCTAACTCTTAACTCACTCTCTCTCTCTCTCTCTCTCTCTCTCTCTATATATATATATATATATATATATATATATATATGAAAGCGCAAGAACCCATTTTTCCTTCGATTTTTCATTTTTTCTCACCATTCTTGAAGGATTGTGATGTTCAGTGTCCTTTCAACGTCCACATGCATGATTACAACACCTAACAGAGAAAAAGGTTACATATTCTCATATGGTTTACAGTATCAGAAACAATCTTAAAACTGAGAGTGTGCAAAAGATAGCCCACTTTTTATCCTTTTTACAGATTACAGCAACCCAATGTACCCAACAGTTTAACATATTAAAAGAGAGAGAAATAGTTTCACTGTTTTAAGCTCAAGTCACTTTTGAGTATCCCAAAGAAATGTAACTTGACAAACTAAAGCTGATGGAAGGATTGATGCTTTTGCTCTTTGTTTATTAGTCAGGAAATTGTGGGGACCACCTTTTTTGTTTTTGTCTCTTTCTGTATCCTTACTCAACCAATTAGCTTCCCTTCTTTGAAGAGTAGCATAGAAGCTGAGTTTTAGGCATTATAAGCTTAGTTTTAGACCTGCTCTGTTTAATTGTTTATAGTTCAAAGATAAAAGAGAGGAACGATCTATGCCTTTTCCCTGTAAATATTAAAATAATAGTAAACAGAGTTGTCATAGATTGGTGGATTGTCTGCCTTGGGCTATTATCCTTCATTTTTTTATGCATATACTAAAGTTAAAAGGATTTCTATTGTAATTTTGAGATGTCTCCTAAAACTTTGTTAGATTGGAGGGAAGGGAAAAAGACAAATCAAGATATTAGTTTGTTCTGTGTTGTGTTCTCCTGGTCCCGTACTATAACCTTTTTTTTTTATTTATGTTTTTGACTAATTGGAACTCTTGTTTCATTTCTCTCTCTCTGTTGCCTTTATTTCCTCATGATATCTTTAACGAATTCGTTCTGCTTGCAGTTCTTCTAAGTTTCAATTACCTGAGCTGAAATGGTTTCATTCTGTTGGCAATCAATGCATTTTGTTTGCCTAAAGCGACTTGCTATAACTTGTGGACATGCTCTCGGTTTTTAACTTCTCTTCATGCCTAATAATGCAGCATCTTCAATTTTAATCCCTTTTAAGTGGAAACCCAATAGGCAAAGTCAATGTTTTTCTCTTTAATTTGGAATGAAATTCAGTATCTTTAGTTCTGATTCTTTCTTTGCTTTAGAACCTTGAACATTCATGTAGGATCGGCGATTTAGTTTGTCACCTTCTCTTAAAAAGAATACAATTTTCTGGGTATTCCCATCTAGTTTGTAATTAGTATTATCATGGTTTCGCAAGATTCACCCCCTAACCCATCTTCTACTATAGTTCAACAGTTATTTATCTCAGATTGTGTCACTAACCAAAACCAATTTGAAAACCAGAATTTCAATGTTTACGGTTCAACTTTAAGAGATAGCAATACATTCCCTCAGTCTCTTGGTGTATTGCCTAGCATACAAACTCTGGGCGAAAGAATGTGCCGATCAATTGACCTTGTCCAAGCTCCTTCAGCCCCGCAAGAATCAGAGATCAGCCACACCAGGCATTTAGTGGATCTTCTTGGAGCTGCAAATGCGACGAATCTGAATCATCAAACTCAGGGGCTGTCATTATCTCTCAGTTCTCAAATGCTTGCTCCTCAAGTCCAATACAGACAGAGGACCATTGATTCTCATCTCTTAGGTCCCAGGTGCCTGATTCCTGGAGAAGATGAAAGAAAAGATTGTAATGCAGGCATTGAACAAGTAAACGATGATTACTCTTTCACTGGTAATGCATTCGCTTTATCATCTACTGGGCTAAGAAGACATTCTCCCACTTGTTATGGAACAGAATCTTTTGGCATTGCTATAAAGAATTCAAGATATTTGAAGCCTACACAGATTCTTTTAGAAGAAATTGTTAGTGTTAGTGAGAAAGCAGTCGAAAGTAGCAATGAAAAATATGTGGGAAAGTTATTTCCTGGCAGCATAAGAGGAGCTCTAGGACTTTCTTCAGAATTAAAAGCAGAATTATGCTGTAATGAACTCTTATCAGCTGATAGACATGTTCTGCAGGCTAAACTAACAAAACTTATGGCATTATTAGAGGAGGTATTGATCTATTATTATTATTTTCGAATACCCAACTCCATTAAAACTAATTTTTGGATTCATCATTTTCAGGTCGAGGCAAGATACGAGAAGTACTACCATCAAATGGAAGAAGTTGTATCATCATTCGAGGAGGTAGCAGGTTTGGGAGCGGCTAAATCTTATACCGCTCTAGCACTCCTAGCAATGTCCAGGCATTTCTGCAATCTAAGAGATGCCATAGTATCTCAAATCAATGCAACAAGAAGAAAATTTTCTCAAGATTTACCAAAAATCGGTACAGGAATGTCCGGGCTTAGCCTGTTCGATAGAGAGAGTGGGAGTAATCGTATTTCTCTTCAACAGCTTGGAATGATCCAAAACCAAAGGCAACCGTGGAGACCCATCAGAGGCTTGCCAGAGACTTCGGTCACAATCCTTCGCTCTTGGCTATTCGAACACTTTTTGCACCCGTAAGTGCTTTAAAACGAGTTATTTTGCTAATGAATTATAATCATAATCGTGAATTATGTTAATGATTGTTAACACAGGTACCCAAATGATTCTGAGAAGCTAATGCTAGCATCACAGACAGGCTTGACAAAGAATCAAGTTAGCGTCTTTTTTATGCCTTTCGATCTTATCTTTTTTCATCGACTGGTTTGATTTTGATGTTGATTATTGCTTCAGGTTTCAAATTGGTTCATAAATGCTCGAGTGCGGCTATGGAAGCCAATGATTGAAGAAATGTACAAGGAAGAATTTGCAGACTCATCTGAAGACTCAAATCCATCACTGGGTTGCAGTTCCATGACAAGGGCATTAGGTGTTGCTGATCCATCTGAGGATTGAATTTGATAATTGATAAGATTACGGATTTAGATTGCCCATCTTTCTTAAGTCAGATTTTCTTGTTTCTTTAATCTAACAAGAAAAATTCCAAATTCCTCCATCATCATTCATCCACTGTTAATTTATTTAATATATCATATAATATTATAATAAGTATTCAACTCGTATCACTTATAATTTCCTTCAAATAAATACATTATGATGCTTCAACTCTGGCTCTTATTGATCTACTTAATACAATTTTTGTTTGAGCGTCATGAAACCTACATTATTAATGGGGAATTTCCCATGTCGGCAGGGTATATATATATATATATATATATATATATATATATATATATATATATATATATATATATATAATTGTAAAGCATATTTATTTTTAGGACAATAAGTTATTGATTTAATCGTAAATAAGAATATGAGCTCAGTGTAAAGCAGGAATGTTTTGAATGATAGCGGCTATAAAAAAACAAGTTCCTTTGACAATAAAAATGGCTGCATGCGCGGCAGCACCAACAATGAGGAATCCACCAATCCATACGTGATATGTGAACCATGACAGTTGTGTACCATAGTCAATAGTTAGATATGGACATGGGGTGGTTAAAGAACCTAACATAGCTAGGTTTAGAGATAATTGAGTCACCTAACATAGCTAGGTTTAGAGATAATTGAGTCACACTGGTGTTATCAAGTACAGTAACCCTATCCACATATGGTACGGTTAGCCAGTTGGATATCTTGAACCAGTCCGGATTAGGCCGGTTGCGGGTCCAGTTTGGACAATGGTTTAATAAGGGAAAGAATTTATCCGGATCTTTTGAAAAAGTCTAATTTATTAATTTTATAATTTAATCAAATAATTTTAAAAAATAGAACCAGTTGGACCGTTGGTTTATAAATTAGAACCGAACGTTCCGGTCCAGTCTCTTTTTTATGAGATCTCAGAACTGATTGGTTTCGAATCGTGGCCAGACCAAACATATGGTATTCATAATGAAGTGGGGGCCAATTAATTAAAGTTTAGTAAATTCTATGATTATTTTGGTTTAACAAGATAATCATTTTTTTCTACATAATCATAATTGAATGATGATAGAAAGCACAAGTCTTAAAACTAAATTAAAAAAGAAAACAATTTAATTATCTACATTTTTCTGTCCGGATAACTTACAATTGTAAAAAGATTTTTTTTTTCAAATATAAGAAAAATCCACCCCAAAATGCAAATTTGTAACTTTTTTGCATTATTTTTTTCATTTTTAAAATAACATATATTTTTATTATAATAAAAAAATATTATCAGTATCACCCACAAAAATTAATGAATAAACTAAGAAAATAAAAAAATAATATAAAAAAAGGTCAGGACGTTAACACCGACTCAGTAACGTTAGCTTGGATACAGTTATCAAAATTCGTAATTCTTGAAGGAAAAAAATTGTATGATATTTTGGCTCTGGAAGTCTCTATAACATTCTGATTTCTCAAGAAATAAATAAAAAAAAATCCCCCCGTAGATCGTTAAATGGGTCTGGCAATTGAATTAAGACGTGTAGAAAAGTTTTCTAATAAAAAAGATTGACCTAAATAGGAGTTGAAAAGTTTCTAATTAAATCATCGACCGGTTTAAATGTGAGGAAATTACATTATATACTCTTTTTAAAAAATATATTTTTATTCTTTTTTTAATATTTTTGCTCCTTTTAATTTTTAACTTTTTTTCTTTTTTTTAATCTAGTATTTTGTAATTTTTATATTTTAACTTTAAATGAAAAAAAGGCATAAATAGAATTTAGATTTCATAAAAAATAGAATTTTTAAAATAATTATTTTTAAATAAAAATATCAAGTTGGATTCGAAACGAGACAACTGTCCACTTTTTCCTTAAAATTTTTGCTAATTGGATAATAATATGTAGCCACTTAAATATTGAGCTCAAGAAAAAATAAAAGGAAAAAATACTATCAAACTTTTAAATTTACCTATATTTAAAAATATCATAATTAATTTTTTTAAATTTCAAATTTACTAAAATTTAAAGCCACAAAAATAGTAAAATTGAAATGGAAAAACGATAAAAATGGCAAAATTGAATAGACATTTTGATAAAAACAATAAAAAAAAATTGTAGGTATTTTTTAAATAAAAACTTAAATCCATGAAACTTTCCCAAAAATAAAAATGCATGATATTTAGAGACATGGAATTATTAGGAATATAAAAATATAAAATTTTAATAAATTACAGTTATAAATAAAATTTAAAAAATTAACAGTGTATCTTTATGTAGTTTGAAATTATATACATTTATTTAATACTGTGTAAATTTTAAATATTACAATACAATATATCACATGATATTTTTATACGAATTATCTAGAATTTTATGCACAGTCTAGTAATATTTTATAAATATTTAAAATTTTTATTTGTTATCTATAACTATAACCGTAAAGCAGACAATATATCTAAATTTTAATATTTCTAATTATTATTTTAAATAAAAATTTTATTAAAATATATGGAATATGCTGCAAATTTTTAAAAATAATCGAAATTTCCCTATAATTTGTTCGTATAAAAATAATAGATCGCATACATGCTCCATGTGTACGCAAACGCAAAGTCTAGATAGGGATAATTGCTAAATTGGAAGCCAAAGATTCCTGACGTGTCAAAATCAAGCGGTCATACTGACAGTTTGATCCTCGGCGAATCCATCCACAGTATGCCAATAGGCTGCCATACCCCCAATCACATTCCTTGTAAATTTTCTTTGAATTTGCCCCCAATTTATTTGTTATAAATAACATCACCGTACGAGGAAGAAGGCCTTTTTGACCCTCACTCCCTCTGCTGCAAAGCCATGACTAGCTCCTCCGCTCAGTCCCGCAAGGTAATTCTATATATTCCCTGCTTTTAGTGATCGTTCAATTTTTTATTTTTTTTTTCAAATTTCTATTTGACTTTTGAATTTTGCGTAGGCTTTAAGCAAGATCGCTTGTAATAGATTGCAAAAAGAGCTCGCTGAATGGCAGTTGAATCCTCCAGCAGGTTTCAAACACAAAGTCACTGATAATCTTCAACGGTATTGCTTTAATCGATTTTTTTATTTGGCTTTAATTGGAGACTTTGTTGGTTAATTCCGGATTATGATAATTTTTATTTGTGTCTAGATGGGTGATAGAGGTCCATGGAGCCCCTGGAACTCTCTATGCGAATGAAACTTTTCAGCTTCAGGTTGATTTCCCTGAACATTACCCCATGGAAGCACCACAGGTTAGTGACTTAGGGGTTCCTAAGTTCTACCATTGGTTTTATCTTTCCTTTGCTAATTTATAGGATTTCTTATTTTTTGTTGTCCGATTTTGTTGTTTTGGTTGAAGGTGATTTTTATCCCACCAGCGCCTCTGCATCCTCACATCTATAGCAATGGACATATCTGTTTAGGTATTTGCCTTGTCATAATATTTTGTCATATTCATTCTTGTTTTCTCTATATTTTTTCATTTGTTCTAATTTTTTTGTGATTGTTGACTTGATTAGCCTATCTGAATTTATTATTCATTTCCTTCCTGTAATTGAGTATGGTATTTGTTAATTGATGAAATCCTAGATCTTTTCAGATTTAGGATACCGTTTCACATGAAGCATTTTCATGATTTCTCATAAAATGTATGAATGTCCATCACTTGCTTATTTTCGTATAGCTGAACCAAAGTGTTTGAGTTTAGCTGCTCTCAGTTTTCGCCCTCTTTGTCTTTGTGAACTTTAATTGTGGTAGCTTCTCCAATGTAATCTCATACACTGAGAGAACATATTTTTCAAATACTTGTAGGAAAAAGAGTCCTCAACTGCTAAGGAACTAATGTTTTGCGTAAATATGTAGTCTAGGTTTGGTTATGAGTTGATAATTCTGATGAGATGACATCATGTGCCAAATTTTGGAGTTCTATGTCTTTTGTCATGGCTGAGATTTGTGCTGAGATTTCTCATAGCTGAGATTTGTGCCTGTTTTTGTTCTTTATTCCCTAAACCTTCAAAAGACTGTATCTCTTATGTTATTTATTTAAATGAAATGGTTGCTTCTAGTGTTTCTGATCACACTACCTTAATTGGATGAAATTTTGCATGCTTATCATCTTGGCAGTTTTTGACTCATGTAATTCTCGTGTAAAAAGTATGATAAAAAGCAATATTTGTTAACTACATCAAACTTCATGTCATATTCATATTCAAAATAAGTTAGTGAGCATTTCATTGATTATGCTACAAAACTGTGAGGCATCCTATCAAATTTATTTTCTTGTTTAAAAAATTAGTATTATTATTTCATTACAGAAAATAGGTAACAAGTCATCCAAAATACGCACTGCTTTGGAATTAAAATTTGAGAAGAATATCATAGATAATGGAAGTGATTAAGCACTTGTGTCTCTTGTTTGTGAATATTTTATTATGCTATTCATTGATGAATCGTGTTGGATTGTACTGTATTTCCCATGCATTAGTGTTGTTTTCCTTTAGTTCTTGAGTGCACCTTTTTAGCTAATGTATATCATGAATTTGGATGAAGTTCTTTGTCAACATGATTACATGATCTGGTTGTGTAACTTATTTCTGGTTTTCTGCTCTTCAATACTATTACTGTTACCAACCATCTTCATTGCATATCTTGTTCATTAATTTTAGACATATAGAATAAAGGGCTAGTTATGTTTTATATTTAAAGTCACCTATAGTATTTTATATATAGGCTTCACTTTTTGAGATGTCTACTTTTCAGTTGTTTGCTACAATTTTTCGGACTGCTAGTCCTAAGGCTCAGAGAGTTGGACAATTTGCTTACACCTCAAGGTTAGAATCCTGAGGCTTGATCGCTGGAGGAGATCATCAATGTTGTAGATAAAGTTCCATCCTGGAGCTTTCAAAGTGTTTCTATTAAGTTTTCCTATGGGTTGTGTGTGCTTAGACGCATTTTTATGCTATGAAATTCTTCATCCTAGATCATTTAAAATCCTGTGATGAATAGTTTTCTGGCAATCATTGCTTTCAAAGCATTGCTCAAGTAGATCATGGGCATTGATGGCTATAAGGTTGAGATGTGGCATGTTAATGTACTTGTTGGAAAATATGTTATTTGGAATACTGATGTCTGTGTGCACACTTGCCTGTGGGCCTGTAGCTTGTACACGCATCATATAATGGAAGATCATCTGGATCCTTGAACCTAAATTCCATAGTCTCGACCTGTTTTTGCTATCACCATTTGCTTCACTATTGTCTATTGAGTGATGTAGCCTAACAAACATGAAATTTGTTCAGTTTTTTTGTGTGAAAAGGTATTATACAACAGATACAAAAAGGTTCTAGACTGAGAGCTGTCTTTTACATTTTGTATCAACCAAAATGGATGCCTTTGGATCCAGTTGATTGCTTGTTCATTCTTTCAGTTGTGCATTACTGCCCAGCTGTTTGGATGTTGTGTGACAATGGCCAAATATTGTTTATGTAGAATTTTAAGTGACTAGAATTTTTTGTGTCTACATGCACATTCTTTTTCTGTCGAAAAAGAAAGTTGGGGATTAAACTTTTCTACATTTGTGATTTCAGATATTCTATATGATTCATGGTCCCCTGCGATGACTGTCAGTTCTATCTGTATCAGTATTCTCTCAATGTTATCGAGCGCAACTGTGAAGGTTTGTTTCAAATGTTCAAGTTCAATAAGTTTTGTGGCTATACCTCCTCTACCGTAATTTTTTTTTTCCAAAAAAAGGTCAAGTTATTTATGTTGTCTGTCATATGTGCACTATTATGGTGCAGCAACGTCCTGTTGATAATGATCGGTATGTGAAGAATTGTAAGAGCGGCAGATCTCCAAAGGAGACAAGATGGTGGTTCCATGATGATAAAGTGTAGTTTACGTAATAAAATAAGCTTCCATTGCCTGTATAAAAAGGATGTCCTGTATCATGGTGATGGGAAACTGTTGGCAAAGCCATGACCTCGAAAGTTTGGTCGACTCGTTTATTTTTTACCTTGCTGTGCACCATATAGCCATTTATATTACCATTAGGATAACAAAGAAAAATTTCATCATAGCGTCTCATTGTTTGCTCGCTCCATTAAAGATTAATTGGGAAGGCATGGTCGCATATACAGAGGGTCAATCCAGAAATTTCGGCTTTTTCTTTCTTCTTTTTTTAGAGTTTATAGGAAGGGATCTCTTAACATCCGAGATTTAAACCACACCCCGCTTTTACATAGGCAACCTACACTTCAATGTAGTGGCACCAATCAAATTTCTAGCTTTGAGAAATTAGCAATAAAAGACAAACTTGCATTAAAAAAAAAAAGACATTTAATTTGAAAGGATGACATCCAAATTTGTACTGTTGATTATATATACTCTGTCAAACCAACACAGGAAGTCAGGTAGAACTGTTGAAGGTCCAACACTGCTTATTGACGGCTAATTTAGATTTGGGAATGTATTGGATTATTGACGGCTAATTTAGATTTGGGAAATAGTGTCAGCTGGAACTTTTTTGCATTGATCTGGGTTTCATGTTCCAATTGACCTCTCACTTTCTTTTCTTCCCCCAAGAAAGGGCTAAAGATAGTCAAAGCAAAATAAAATATTATGGATTCCCCAACTTATAAAAAAATCAAATAAAATGTAGATGCATGCATGATTTCCAAATCTCATAGATATGAAATATCATAAAATTTGGATAAATAAAAATAAAAAGTACATTATCTTGCCCTATATTTAATATAATATTTATGGATGAAGAAAAAAATTGTCCACGAGAAATGCTCAAGTATAAGTATAACTAATTTAATTTGGTGTTTGTTTCATCTAATAAATTAAAATTAAAATAGATATTTAATTAGTTCAATTTTTAGCGATCTAATAAATAGAAAATTAAATTAAATATTTGATTAAATAAAAATAAAAAACAGCTGTTAAAAATTTTAACTCTCAACTTTTAAAATCTATACTAAAAGTTGATTTTTATGAAAATTTTATACTTTTCAACTTTCATATCAAAAATTAGTTTTTAGATATTTAAAATATAAATTTTTTTTATTTGTTCATTGAACATTTTATAATAATTTTTCATTAATTACAAAATTATATTTTTAATTTAATTAATTATTTGTTATATTATATGTGATATGTTTTATGAATAAATAAAAAATTAATATATATATATATATATTATAATTATCTAAAAGAAAATCAAATGGTTGGAGGTAACAACAAGATGGTGTACAGTCGGTCAATCTCTATGTTTAATTTTAAAATTATGCATACACTAATAGTTTTTTTTTTTTTTTTCTTACAACGTCGTGTAACACTAATTTTACCCAAAGTATATAGGAGGATGGGAAACCTATGCTCTGTTTGGTTAGAAGGAAGAAATTTTTGAAAGAAAGGAAAAGAAGGGATCGAGTTTAGAGAGAAAATTAGAAGTTAGAAACAGTCTTTCCGCTCAATCTTCGCCTCTGAACCAAACACGCTACTTCTGTATCTTAATACGCCGGGCTACTCGCGCTACTCTTTCTCAATTAACCGTGCAAATGCTGCTACGACGAGTACCTCCGGTAACGGTGTCGCTCACGGTGTCTGTTTATTGCAGGCATCCTTCTTCCAACTTTGTCCGTACTCAAACGGACCTCATATCGCTTAATTCAGTCCTTACTTATCCTAGAATTGCCACGCTTTCCTTCCGTTCAAGCAGTCAAATTTCTCCAGAGATCACCGATTCAATCCCTGAAGAGTCTTCAAAACGTGTAAGATGATCACTCTAATGGCCTTGGTTTTAGAATTTGTGCATTTGGCCTCCTACAGAGCTTGTACATTCATTTGTATGGTATTTGATGCTGATATGATTATTCTTGCAGGGTCCTCTGAAACCTGGTTTATATTTAGTAGGAACTCCTATAGGAAATCTTGAAGACATTACCTTGAGGTACTGGCTTACCTGATTCTATATTTTTGAGAATTGCGTGTTTGGTGTGTGAGCAAGATATTTAACTATTTCAACTACGCAGGGCTCTCCGTGTTCTGAAATCTGCTCATGTTATACTTTCAGAGGACACAAGGCATTCGGGGAAGTTACTTCAGTACTACAATATTAGAACTCCCCTTGTGAGTTTTTTTAAGCATTTTTTTTATGTTGTAATTTTTGTTCCGTTCTGATTGTATTCTTTAGAGTTCAGCTTAGTTATCACAAATTCAATGAGTCTCAAAGAGAACACTCTGTGTTAAAGAGGTTGAAACACGGTGAGATTGTGGCTTTGATCAGTGATGCAGGAACACCAGGCATTAGTGATCCTGGTGCAGAGTTGGTAAGTCCATTACGTTTCATGTGTTATTTTATTTTATTTTTGAGAAGGTTTTTGCATTCCTCTGTTTTTGACAATCTTTTGTTTTGTTGTTATCTGCACCTTCAAAATAAAAAAGTGCTACTATTTCTTGTATCGCATTGTGTAAGAAATTCATGATGGTGTAGAGAATATAAATTTCTGATACTCTAAACATTTTGAAACAAACTTAATATTTTTTAAGTTGATATAATGCCTCATTTCTTCAACAATAATATTCAATTCACAGCGTTAAACTTTTGGTTCCCACAGAGTTAACCAAACATGTGCCTTTGAAATCTATCTGCAGGCAAAGTTATGTGTGGATGAAAATATTCCTGTTATTCCTATTCCTGGACCTTCAGCTGCAGTAGCTGCTCTTTCAGCCTCAGGCTTGGCGACAGATGAGTTTACATTTGGTAATTTTTTTTATTGATTTGATCCTTATATTTGTAGTTGGCATGCTTCTCTGAAGCAGCAATATCAACATCATAACATTAAGATTGTCAGGATTTAATACTTTATTATTTCTGCAGTTGGATTTCTTTCTAAACATTCCACATCCAGGAAAGAACGTTTGATGGCTTCTGCTAATGAAGAGAGAACACAAATATTCTATGTTCCTCCGCACAAACTTTCTCAATTTCTTGAAGAGACTTTGTCACTCTTTGGTGAATCAAGGTAAATATTTTCTATCTTTAGTACCATTGATTTTCTATATTTTGCTTGTGCTGTTCTATGAGTGCAATCTCTTTTCTTTACTATCATGATACATAATGTGGATTTTCTCAGTTTGGTGTAGATCTATGGATATAAAATCTATAAGGGCTACCATAAAAACTTGTATTCTCGCTGTCCCATATAGAATTTTGACATTTCTAGGTTTTTTTAACTCTCTTTTGTTTCTTGGTTCTGCCTTGTTTAAAAGAGTTATAATGCTCTCGTTGAATAAGATATCCTTTTACACAAAGCATCAACTTGATCAACCTGATAATTGCATTTTAACAGATTGACAAAGGTAATCTTTCAGAGAATAAAAAGGATTGGACAAGTTTATGGGATATATATAAGCAATCTAACCTCAGATTGCAGAACAACCTACAAGGTGAAAAATTCTAGGGAATTCGGACAGAACATTTAGAAAAAGAACAATAAAGTCCTCTTAAAATGCAAAAGAAACTCTTGATATTCTATGATAATTTGAAGCCTGATTAATGGTGTTTATACTTCATAAGAAAAAAATAATGGCTTATTATATACTGTGATAGATGAACTTTCTTCTCTGAATTTCAGATTTCTGTGTTACTAGCTCCATTTGGCTA
This sequence comes from Triadica sebifera, assembly GCA_023653625.1. NCBI lineage: Eukaryota > Viridiplantae > Streptophyta > Magnoliopsida > Malpighiales > Euphorbiaceae > Triadica > Triadica sebifera. Next base: position 32,657,439 of record CM042899.1, read on the forward strand.
TTATACCAGAAAAAAATACTCGCCTTCTTCCCATTTCTGTTGTTAAATAACATTGATGATTTGTATGGGCTGATTGTGATAGTTTATTTGATTGCATTTCAGATGGTGTGTCATGGCTCGGGAAATGACAAAAATACATGAAGAGGTGAGAGTCTTATGTTTACTTATATTGATTACACTATTTATGTTGCTCAAAGATTAATTTGATAATGATGCTGACTTGGAACTACTAAATACCAGTGTTTCAGCAGAGCTTCTCATATTGAAGTAAATTATTTGTAAGGACATCAGGTATCAAATTGGTTAAAATTTTCCTCTAAAGAAAGCCCCCTCTCCTTTCAAGTAGAGGAGATTGTACTCAGTGATACCTTTATGTAGGCATACTAACATTTAAAAGATTGAGCTGTGCAGTGAAGCAAAATTGGGAAAGTAGTAACTGAAATTCAATATTATGATAGCCTACATTGACATATCCAATGCCAGTGAAGTAATATTTGATTATGTTGATGGCCTTAAGTTAGCCAATGCTAGTTTAAAATGGCCATTGGTCATTGGATGTATTACTTTTGACACTTGTATGTAAAATTGCTATGCTAGATCACTATTTGTAAGACTTTAAAGATAGCAGGTTAGTTTTTTCAAGGTTATTGCGTCACCAAGTTATTTTATAGATGATAGCCTATCTATAATGCCTGTATTCCAATGGCAATTATAAGTTTTATGTCTGACCAGTTTTGGCGGGGCACCCTTGGGGAAGCAAAAGAGGTATTTGCGGATCACCAACCTAAGGGAGAGATCACATTGTTAATTGAAGGCAAGATAAATCAGGTGGTTGAAACTCCATCAGAGAGTCAACTGGAGCATGCATTGAGGGACCTGATCTCCAGTGGGCACAGTCTATCCACGGTAATTGCTTCTTTGGTTGAAATTAAGTTTATATGTTACACAGAGAGGTGATATCTATTCATTTTTACCTGTGCTCATCACTTCAGAAGTTGATACTGGGAAACTGGATGAGACCAGGCAATTTCAAAATCCATGCTAATAGTAAATAAAAATGGAAAGGAGATGAAAGTCTTTTTTTTTAAAAAAACCTTTTGTTTTGGATTATACATGTAGCATATTAATGTGGCAGTGCAATGATATTTTCATTAATGGATAGTGTCCATTGGAATGCTCTTTCCGGATTTAACAAGAGCAGTGAAAAGTTTTCTGATGTACAAGTCTTTTAGATTGCTTTAGTCAAATCGGTGAATCACTGATGAACCTTATGCATTGCAAATTGATGCACATGTTAGTGACATTCATCCTGGACCTGCATGTAATTGAAGTAATGATACATTACTTTTCTGCCTTGATTATGGTCTGATGTTCCTTTTTGTCTAGTTCTGGTGGTATTGAGAACTGTGTGTGTAATTGGATTTATGTGCATTTAGGCGGTCAAATTGGTGGCTGAAGGAACTTCGGTGAAGAGGAAATTGATATATTCGCTAGCACTGAGGAAATTTGGGAAGCTTCTTGATGCAGAGGATCCTTAAAGCTAATTTTATCATGCTCTGGTTGGCGTTCAAGGTAATGCTTGGAACTTGTTCAGTTTGGTTAGCACATCTTTGATGGGTTTTTGGTCTTTCATTACCAACTTTGGGGATTTTGGATTGTAGAGTGAACCATCAAGGTACTATTGATATTGACATATGATATCAAGGGCAAGACATTCTACAAAAATGAAGAGAATGCAAAAGAAAACAAAGCAAAGGAAATAACAAGAAACTCTAGATCGAATGAGCATTGTATTAACCTGCTGTAGTTATTTTAACACGTAGATTAAAAAAAAAAATTCCATGATACTATGATTATTAAAAATAGATACTATTCAGGGGATTCCCTTTTTGCCATTATGTACAAGACTATTCCTAAGTCAGTATACTATGAGGCAGTTCTGTAAGTTAAAATATATATATATATATATGTCTATATCATCACCTCCTAGAAGAATGAGTAGAGGGGCCGAATATACGTTGGCCAGTTGCTAAAATACGCCAGGGGTCAAATTCCATCTTGTTGTGGTAAAACTGGGACCACTTATCCCCAAAGTGGTCCATCCAGTCTTGCTCTGTGGTGTAGTGGGGCAAGTATTGCTTCACCTTAATGCCCGCAACGTCACAGAATCTGAGGATCTGACGGTTCTGATTGCTCAGGTACTCCAACGTCTGTGTCCCCTCTCCATTATCCAAAGCTGATCTTAGCAATGCTACTAGATAAAACACCTCCTCATCTGGGGTCACCACCGAGTTCCTCTGGTCCCACCTACACAAGATAACTCCCCAAATAATTAAACAAAACAGATAAAAAAAATCTATAAATGCATCTAATCATGATTCAAGATATTTAATTATTATGAAACAAAAATATTTTATTTCGGAGCCGGCTCAGTAATGTTCAATGTTCCCTTCATCAGATTAGATAATCAAAGAATCTACTTCCCAGTCGTGGCCGTCGGGTTTTAGTCAACAAAACAGAGAAAAGTGAGTTGGCCTTTGGTGACTACTAGGATATATTTAAGTAGTCATCTCCTTTTTCTTGGGCATTTTCCATGTGGACCACGTATTTGGCGAATGGCATTTGCCACGTTTCTTTCTATCAGTGCAGGAGCATGACCCCTATAGTCCATAGGAATGGGCCCATTAGATTTTTGACTCCTTCTGTTTCCTTTATCGGCCAACCCACATGAAAATTGTGGGACAACTATCTTAACAATCCTATCATGTCCTTTTCATCACCATCATCGTCACTAACGAGAGCAGTGCTCTTTCAAAAGGAATTGTCTAATTAAGACATTAAAACACTCATCTCTTTTAATTCATCAGAAATCATATTTCTTACATTATATTTTATTAGGAACTTGATTTGTTATTATCAGATCTACATAAAAATTTGCATTTGTAATTCATGGCAAATATGACAACGAAATACCAAAATGATTTACTAGTTTATGGCTGCTCCACAATACTTGGATCTAATTCTTTATGTCATTCTATTCCTAATTTACTCCATACATACAAAAAACTATGACTTAAATTTAAACAAAACCATTAATTTCCTATAATTTTTATTTAATACACACAATTTTGTACTTACTAAATGGACAGCCAGCAATCTGGAAAATAGTTATTTATCAATCCATTTCTTCAATTCTATCTTGTATAAATTTCAACTTCTCCTACGCAAATACATTCATTGTGCCTTCTGGCCAGTAGTCATGGCTATGGTACAGCCGACAACTATGATCATCCATGTTTATTAAACTGAGATTATTTAACTATAAAATGAATAATTTTTTACTTGCGAATTTCTTAATTATTTTATCACCCACCTGAATTAAATCTAGATATAAAATTAATATATAAAAATAGGAGATATATTTATTATATTAAGGTTTTTTTTTCGTGGGGTTCTTTTGTCTTTCAATTATTGGTCTCTATCTCTTTCTTCAGTTAATTCGAAGTATACATGCACATGAAACAACATGTGATTATATATAGCAAAAAGCAACCACTGCCAGGTGGGAAATCTCCATTCTTTCGAGGATCCACCCTGAATGAGGTGGAAATTTCCCATTTCACCGGGATGGGATGGGGGGAGTTTCTTCCCCGTTGAGTGGGACGGGACAAGGAGAAAAAGATACTCTATTCCCCGGCCCAGTGGGAACCCAAAAATTAATATAATTTATTATATATAGTTAATTTCTTAATTTTTTAAATAAAAATTAATGTTATATATTTAAATAAAAATTTGTGTGGATTATCAAATTTATCCAATCTTTATATTTTTCATATGAAAATGTCATTAAGATTTCACATTTATTTCATGTTTACCAATTTACTTTATTTTTAGCTTGGAAGAATTTTTAATTTTAACTATGTTAAGTAGATTATAAATCAATTACTTCAATTTATAAATTTAAAAAATAAAAAGAAGAAGACAACTGATAAATTGAGCAATACAAATTATATTTTTTATTTTTTTGACTTTGATATATATGTACTAGTTAGCTTTCACAAAATCTTTATATTAGTATATAGCAACATACAAGTGAATTTTAATATTATTTTCAACAAAGTAATCATTAGCAAATGAAATATTGCATTTTCTATTTCTTTCTTTTTTTCTTATAACTTTAGTGTAGACAACATATATTGAATTTTAATATTATTTACAACAATGCACTTATAAGCAAATGAAATATATAATGCGTTTTCTAACTTTTGTTTTTTTATCATAGTATATATCATGGATACAAAAAAAAATTTATCTACTTTTTAGATGAAAATAATTCATTGTAAAAAAAATAATAATTTGTGACAAAATCCATCATAAAAAATAAAAGCATAACTGAATACAAATTGTCACTATTGAAACCTAATTCATCAATTTTGTCACTATTTAAGCTTAATTTACTCAATTTAAGTTTACTTTATCAATTGAACCTCAATCCAATGTAAATAAGTTTTATTAATTAATTGGACCCCATTTTGACAATTGAAATTTAAAGTGATCCAATTGAACTTCTATTGACTAAGCTGGAGTTTAATTAATTATCCCAATTAATCAATTGAAGTTCAATTTAAACTAAATATAATCAATTTAATTGTCAATTAATCAACTAAACCTCAATTTATCAAATTAAGTTCAATTATACAAATGGAGTTCAATTTTATTAAATTGATTCAATTGAACTTCCATAGATTTAAATGGAGTTTAACTAATTAAATTAAGATTAAATTAATTAAATTAAAATTATTAATTAAACCTAAATTGATTAAATTGAGGTTCACTTGATTAATTGAAAATTTTAACTTTATTGGTAAAATTATTAATTACTTTGATTGGGGTGGAATTTAATATTTTAACTTAAATTAAACTTCAATTGATTAATTTAATAAATTGAAAGCCAATTTAATCAATTCAAGTTCAATTCATCTAATTCAATCTAATAAATTAAAGTTCAATTTCTTAAGAGCTCAATTTAATCAATTTAAATTTAATTAATTAGTTGAATCCAAATTTATTCTAATTAAATTTAATTAATTAATTTCAATTTAATTAGTATAAGTTATATTTAAGTTCAATTTAATAAAATTTAATTTAATTATCAATTTTAGTTTAATGAATTTAAGTTTAATTTAATCAATTTAAATTCAATTGATGAATTGAACCTCAATTTAATCAAATTAAGTTTAATAAGTTAATTGAATATAAAATATAACAAATTAAAATCAATTGTTTAAAGTATAATATTTAAACGAAAATTGTTAAAACAAATAATTATTTTACACCTAATTTAAAAAGAAAAATATAATAAGAAAAAAATGTTAATTGTGGAAGAAAAATGAAGAAATTAAAAAATGAAAAAAGAAACTCACAATAGGGCCATGGGGTGAGAGAGAGAAAAGAAAATGATGTGTTATAATTATAGGCACTAATCCCATATCGGTAGAAGTAAGAAACTCACAAGCTAAGTCATGTTATAAATAAATAATTGTGATATTTTTAAACCAAACCAGTAAAAATTAAATAAATTTATTAGCTTACTATAAATACATTTTCTGTGACATACAATTAATTCACTCACATAATGTACTGATTAGGCCATCATGAATCAATTATATGAACGGAGGCAAGTATTGTAGCTGATTTATGAGATAAAGGTAATAGGAAAAACAAAGACTTACTTGTTTCGATTCATGGGGTAAATGAGAATGGGCCCACTGGTTTTGTTGCCCAAAATGCCCTTGAAAACACCCTTATCGAAATCAGCAATTCTTGATTTGGGTACAAAGAGGTTGAGCCACGGGTGAGGCACTTCCCACAAACCCTTACATCTCAGCTTCAACTCGGCCTTATGGACTCTATCCAAGAAATCCACGTAAGGCAGGTCTGTCGTAAAAACTGATGATGCTATAAAATTAAGCTTCTTTAACAAAGCTTCAACCTCCTGCATTAATTAATTAATTAACTAAAAATATAATATTCATCATCGTAATTAAAGACATTATAATAGGCAACGCCAAAAAAAGCTGCCATAAGACAGTTGCTTTTGTCAAGATAAGTTTGATTCTAATCAGTTCTTAAATTAATTTAACACTCTGGGGATAGAGATTGATTAGAGCATAATAGTTTGGTGGGCTTATATTACTTTTAATTAATGCATTATAAAATTTAATTTTTTCTGTTCAATCTTAGGATCAGATGGCGGCCATAGATTACACTAAATCTTCCCTGTTTTCTAGCATTTTTTATACTAGGATTTTGGTATTAAATATTTATTTAGGGGTGTTTGAGAATCTTGTTTGGAATTAACAAAGCATATTAGATTTTTTTATTTTATTAATTATTTTTTTAAAACAAAAAATATTTATATATTTGTTTCTTTTCAAAATTAATTTTTAAAACTCAATTTTTTTTTTCTCCAAACGCAATAAATTGAATTTGTCCAAATTATAATAATTAATGTGTTTATATATGAAAATATAAAATGAAAATGATGGTAGTATAAGCTTCTAACTTGTTATATTATTTTAATACTTATTTATCACTTAAGTTTTAACTAAATCTTTACTCCCAAACCTAGTTAATTAACAACTAGTCAAGCTAGTTTAATGTCATGGATAAACTATATCACTGAATTTGCTATATGTGTTTAACTAACAGACCTTCATCCCACCAATGATTATATAATTATCCCTAATTTCTAAAACTATTGGTATAATTAAACCAGAATGATTTTGCGAAGACGTGCACATTTAGATTAGAGGGCGATCCCACAGTAATAATAACTTTGAGCTACAAAGAAAGATTTTCATAAGAATAAAAAGGAAAATTTAATATCAAAATAATTTTTTTTTGTCTCAATCAAATCGATTAGATGCATATATTATTCATGAACCAAGTAAATAATATCCTGCTGGCTCTATTCATCAATGAAAGAATGTATCTGGTGTACCAGATAAACCCTTAAAATAAAGTAAAAGCAACTATATCTAATATATGCATACCTGATCGATGGTGTCAACAGTGGATTCATCATAGTTCTTGGTGATCTCCAAACAATATAGAACACCACCATCAGAACCAATAGAGGAAATCTTAACAGGGTTTCGAGGGGAAAAGAAAGAGGATCTCCAATTATTGATAAGACCTTCATCTACAATAACAAAACCCTCAACATAGTCGAATTTCTGGGTGGGTGAGCTTCCATGCAAGGAAATGAGATATTCTTGATCTTTGGTAAATGACGAAAAGCTTGAATACAGTACTCTGATCCACCTCACCTAATAGTAAAAACAAACCAAAAGTGGAGAAAAAGACTACGTTAAAGGGGCAATTAGCCGAAGGAGACATCAACAACGTTGCCAGCTTTAGAACAGCCGTTTCAAATTCAATGGGTTAAAAAAAAAAAGCTCTTAAGGAAATTAAATGGACCCACCGATCCATCATTTGCTCATGCTAGTTTCAAATATTATGTCATGTATATAAAATAATTATTAATCTATAAATAATATTCTCCTTTTTTTTTTTCTTTTTGTCATCAACTATATATACTAGGAAAATTTTCGGTCAAAAAGAATGTACCCCACCATAGAATTTCTTGCCGAGATTACTAGTATAATGCAATATGACCGAATTATAGGCAATCATTATCTGCCTCGTCATAGAAAAATATTCCTTCCTCTTATAAAGATGGACATATTTATTTTATTTATTTTTTTTGACATTTTGATTTTTTTAAAAAATATACATCTATACTTAATATAAAGAAAACAAATTAAAGTAAAATCTACCAATTCCGATATATTAATTAAATTTTAACGGTTTGTAATCCTTTTTTTCCGATTATTTATTATTATGAATTAATGATCATGTTTATTTCTGATATTAATGAGGTTTCTTTGTTAATCGGAATTCAGAATTAATATCTGAAAAGAATTTCAGTGATCAAATAAAAATTAATTGGTTTAATATAGATGATTCTGTCCCTTGGCTAGGGTTCCAAATTGTTGTTGATAGAAACTAGAAAAAGAGAGATGGATACCCTTTGAGGAGCTGGTTCAAGAACGATTCTGGCCCTAGTGATGATGCCAAATTGACCCAGGCCACCAAGAACCGCATGGAACAGCTCTGAGTTTTCTTCTTCTGAACATCTCAGGATTTCACCCTTCCCTGACATCAGTAACTTGGCTGGTTAATTCCGTCTATAAATTCTTATTTAGTAGTGTAACACAAATATATAATAAGAAACTCCTTGAAGAAAACTAATAGCCAATTAAACGACTTACATGAAATTTTTAATCTCAAAATGCTTACATGCCAAATTTGATATATATATATATATATATAGCAGCTCTAACATAAGCACTAGAACTAGTCCTCCCCAAAAAGAAAAACAATGCATACATAAAAATTAGTGAGTGAATTGTAACACTATCATGATTGTTTCAATAACTGAAAAGGGCAAAGTGAATAAGAAGAAAAATACCCATACTTCCTAGAGCTAATGCAGAAGACAAAACTGTCATGTCATCTGGTTGAAAGTTTAACAACTTAAAACAAAAAGCCCACATAAGAAAGAAAATAATGTATGACCTAATGAAGGAAAAAGCGCTGCCAAAGATATTTTTAATAAAAATGGAAGCAGAAAAAGGAAGAAAGAAAGAGAAGAAAAAAAATTAATAAAAAGCCCATGCAAGCGAGCGAAGGAAACCTGTAACAACGTCAAGTTCATGAACATTGCTAATTTGAGGGCCGTGATTGAAAGCTTGACCACTTATCCCCGCATTTGATAAGGTACCACCCACTGAAAGGTACAAGTAATCAGTCCACGATTTTGGTGCTAGCCCATACTCTAGCGTGCTCCTTAGCACATCTATCCAAAGCTCTCCTCCCCACACGTCTACATACATCTCCGCCACCGATACCTGAGGCAAAGCCGGCTTCCTCCTCCACTCGACCTCACCTCCTCTCGCGCCACCGCCTCCCCTCATTTCTATCACTACTCCATTGCTCGTCTGCGCCTGTCCGTTTATGGAATGCCCATGCCCCCTCGGGGACACCGTGAAACTACCGCCCGAGTTATACGCCGCTCGAACCAGCCTGGCTATGTCTTCCGCCGAAGCAGGGTGTAACACCGCCATAGGCTCCGCTCGGCTAAGCAAGCCGAAATCATGAGATGCAATTTCCAAGTCTGAGTGGTCAACGCTGAGTTGACCGTCGAGACCTAGCCGGAGAAGCCCTGCGGGGTCCACGGTCAACCCTACGGTTACTATCAACCGACAGATAGCAAACGTCAAAAGCTGCTGGTTAGTAACCATTTTGAAACGCCGATTTCTTTTTGTTTCTTTTTTTTTTGTCCTTTTCAGTTATACAGCGTATTATGAGAGAAAGAAGAAGAAGAAAGCGGTGAAGGATAAGAAGAAAAAAAAAAGAAGGGAACAACGGGAGGTAGAAGACGAAGGAGATAGTGAAAGTAAATATCGTGGGGGCTAACGTAAGTCGGATTGCGCTTTAAAGATTTGCATGCAGACGACAGATTCGCTGCTCTTTTAATCTCCCCCCTTGTTCACCTTTTTATTCACATTGCAGTTGCACATATAACCTACACATAACGAGGAGTTTTTTTAAAGAAAATCAATAATTCTGTACGTCATTACATGTTTCTTTCTTCCAAGAATCAAGAATTCTCATATTCTTTTTAAATTTTTCTCTTTTTCTTTCTAGAGAGAGAGAGAGAGTCTGACAAATGTGTTGGGGAAGAGGGTAATTCGTGTCTAGGATATAAGACACAGGGTACAGCTGGTAATTAGCGCCCAATCCTGTCGAGCCAATCAACGTTGGTGTTAAGTTTTCTCCATTTTTACTTAATCTGTCTATTGTGGTGTCATAGACGATAAACAAGTTGATTTTATGTTAGATTATTTTAAATTATTTATTATTTTAAATTATTTATTATTTTGATATTCTTAAATCAAAATATATATTGCTTAATTTTTGTAAAAAAAAGTATATATAACTATTCAACGATCACAAATACATATAATTTACATTTCTATATTAAAATTATAGTCCAAAAACTATTAAAATATCACTTATACTCGACTCATTTAATTCAAAATCAACCTATTTATTAATTGTATCGTAGTAGATGGAATTATATTTATATTATCTTAGGTATAGGTTCTCAATCTATAGTACCAAAAAAAGAAGGGAAGGAGGGAGTGTGGATGAGAAGGGAACACGTGGATCTCACGTGCAGGGATGAGGAGACACGTGTGGTGTGGGAGAGAAGGGCGAAACGGCGAAAGGAGGTGTCGTCTGTTGGGTTTAAATAGGGTTGGGGGAAAAGAAATTTATTTAAAAAAAAAAAAACACACAGAGAGAGAGAGAATGGCCCACATTAGGATACGGAAAATCTGTGTGGGGACGTGAGCAAGGGAAGGTTCACGTGGGTGCAGAGACTGGGAGACTATGTTGTTGTGTGCAGCTAATAAAGATTCTCTCTCTCTCTCTCTCTCACAATAGCATTTTTGCCTCTTACGTACACATATACCCATCACCTCCAGCAGCTGCAGATGCTTTTACCTCTTTTTTTTTTAACCAAATCAATGCCTCCACAATCAATCCATTCAGAAAATATCTTCTCTAAATAATTAAATTATTTTTATCTAAAAAAATAATGTTTAGATTATAAATGTGAAAAATTAATTTATTTAGGTGTACAATATAAACTCATGTATTTGGTGTAATTTATAATTTATCTTATAATAATATGATAATAAGATACGATAGATGCATATATTAATTATATAAAAAAATTTATGAAGCTATCAAATATAAAAGATAAATATGTTTTAGTTACTGACAAATAATATAATAGCTTGATACATAAAAATAAAAAAAAAATCTAAATAAGAATTTTTATTAGCAATTTACATGAATTAATACGAGAAATTAAAAGTAATCTATTTTGAACTCAACCTCAGAATTATTTGATTAATGAAGCCTTAGATTAGATTGGAAATTAACTTTGGCTATTTCCCACTACACACATTATTATTATTATAAAACAACACCTAGTTAGCCTAGCTTTGCTGGCTAGCACGATTTTATATATATACAGTGATTGAGTTCCCTATAAATATCTTATCATTCCAAATTAATTGTCTTTTTCCTCACAATTATATATAATAATTGAATAATTATGCAATCCCATTATAAAATAGGAATATCAATTATATATATCAATTATAAATTATAATTAATATAATTCATTTCTATTAATTTATTTCTAATTTATTTATACTTGTTTCTGAACTAGAAAACGTTCTTTCTGAATAACTTATTTCAAAAGGATTCACCTTCAAATACTACTCAATTTTGACTTGTATACTCAATGCTCGATAATATATATATATATATATATAAATAAATTTCTGATCACCAATTTCATTTCCTGAAAGTAGCTAGGCCTTTATCATATTCTTAATTTTTTTTCTTAAAAATAATTCAGAGAAAAATATGACTATTTTTTATATTATCGAAATGATATATACGATCCATAAAATTCTTGTACATTCTCTCAACGTAAACTAATGTTTCTTGTTAATTATGCATTATTGAGTTGGGCTTGTTGGCGTAACAAGATGTGGCTAAATGAGTTCTTCTTCTTCTTCTTTTTTTTTTTCTAGCTAATCTGCTGAATTTTTGCTTTTGTTTTTACTTGATAAGTATATATCAATATTACTTTTCACCAGGCAGCCAGGGCATTATCCATCCTAAAATATGTCAATATTTTTTTTTCAAAAAATTATTAATATATAATGATTGACGTACGGATTTCGGGGATATATATGATCGATGAAAATTTTAAAATAAAAATGAATTTTAAATTTCCATTCTAAATTTTCTCAAGTCCGACTTAATTTCGGAGGTTTAGAAATAAATATAATGTTCCAAAAGTTAGGTATGAAATTATCAATATAATCAAATTTCTACAGACAATAGAAAAAAGATGGCTTGACTATGATAGTTTTAGTCAAGATTAATGTAACAAGAAACATGTAGGACCAACATAATTAGATGAGCCCTAACACTGATTGGCTGTGGTTTGAGATATATTGACTCTAATCTAGCTACCTGCATGCCCAATGCCATTGATATGAGCATCACCTGCTTTTGATTTTCCAGGAACATTCCCACGTTTAAATTAATATTAGCTTTCCACTATGCTTCTACACTCTATCTGATCAGTCTCGATATGATTTCTTAATTTGTCTGATATACTATTCCTTAGACCTTGGCTTAGATCAAAATCCTCCAAATAAATAATTTACATGAGGAAGATGTTTGCAACAAGTGATCAATCATGCTTTTCTTTTCTCTTTTTGTTCTTTAAACATAATAAGATGAGATTTCAACTCTTATCTACCTACCATTATTGTTGTGTCCTCTAGCCCATCATCAAACAAAACTCTAATTAATCACATACTCAAATGCAGCTAATTAAAAGAATTGTGTCTATCATGAATTATATATATTATAATTGTTGAACGATTCTTGATTTTCTAATCTATATGCATTAGGCGGTATTATAATTGGATAAACCTATCCGGTTAAATTTGATAATTGTAAATTCAATATTGTTTCAAAATAACTTAAGTAAATATGAAATTAATTGCATTACAATTATAAACTATTTTTTATCCCTTAAATTTTTGATGTAGAATTATTTTCAACATTCATCTCAAGTGTCACTAGTTTTAGCTCAGTTGTTACTTACTTAATTCATAATTTTTTTTTATATATGTTTAGGTTTTTTCTTCTTTCTTGAATCTCATACTTATTTATTATTCGATTTAGATCAATTTTCTTCTTTTTGGATTTCAAATTTTACACATAAAATTTACGGTCATGTGGTAGTTATTCCTCTTATAACTTTAATACCATATTATAATAAAATTCCCTTTTAGTTTGTATATGATGTGTATTTAGACAAAAGTGCAGCTTGAGAAATGGAGTACAAGATGAAATAGAATATACATCATGTTAAGGATGATTGGAAGTTGATCAACAAGATTGGGCGTAGTTGTATTAGGAATGATTGGAACTTAATTGATGCTGGAAACAATATCATTCGAATTATTCATGGTGAAAACGGTGGATGGGAGAAAAAATAGGGAAAAGAGTTTGGGTTATTAGATCTCTTATCATGTCTCATACCATATTAGAATTTGATGCATCTATACAGTTAGATTTAATAATTGTAAATTTACCATTATTTTAAAATGATTTAAATTAATATGAAATTAGATGCACTATAATTATAAAATTTTATTTTATCTCTTAAATTTACAAATGGAATTCTTCTCAACTCGAGAATTATATTAATGCACATTCAGTCGTGGTCCACCTAGCTAGCCTACAAGTAGTTTATTCATATTTTAGATTAAATGACGGAAATTAGGGCAATAATTAAATTGATAAAGTGTATATCTTAAAAATATATAATTAAAGATCAATAAATTATTTTTGAATGACGGAAAAGAATTTCATGAAGTCCTTTTTATGAAGTGGGCTACAGTGATCAGTTCAACTTTCATATATAATCTTTAATTTATCTTTTAGGGTTATTCTACACCAACCTATGTTGCTTTACATATATTCTCTTTTTAGACTTTGATTCTTCCCACACAAACTTAAGAATAAATTAACTTTCCCTTTGTTTTTGTGGATTTTACTTTTATAATATTTTGCTATTCTAAATTTTCTATCGTGCACGACAGTGTTTGCGTTAAATAATTAAATTGAAGAATATGTTAAGAAAATTAGTCTGCAAATTCTATTGGTCACTACTGCCAAAGTTGACAACAACACTTTTCTTATTTTAAACTAAACATTCATTAATTTCATAAAATAGAGAAAGATATATCACAAAGTTCTCTGAAAGATTGGATGCATGTAATGATATAATCCAACTTCTAATTTATAATAACTCCATTTTTATTAAATATATTCCTTGGCGCAAGAACAACAATCAATGCACTTGCATTTATTAAGAGCAGTTTAAATTATATGCTTTTTTTTAATTATTATTCCTTTGTATAAGAATAAATATAATATTCTTTTTTGGTAAACTGGAAATATGACCACCCAATTCTTAATTGTTTGATAATCATTGGATAAAAACTAGATAATTTGAATATCAGAATCCAATATATATGAAATGAGTGCATGGCTTGAAATATTATAAATGAAAAATAGCATAATCCATGATATATTCTGAAAAGTGGGTGATGCTAGCAGTTTTAATATATATGAAGCATGAATAAGACCAGTTAATCATTCAATCAAGTATAGGGATAGACATAAAAATGTGATGAAATATTGATGAGAGAAAATTTCACAAATTTGCATGTGAAGAGGTGGATTTTAGGTACAGGAGAGATGACCCACCTAGTGGATGAAATGGAAACATCTTCCACATGCCAACTGCATATGATCAATCCCAAAATTAACTTGTAAGTACCAAAACAAAAGCTTTGGTACGATTTAATTATTTGATGGTCATGAAACCCTATCTGGGTGACATAGCATGAGCTTATTTATGTATAGTTTGTACCACCTCTTTGTTGATAAAAAAAAATTTTAAAAAAAACCATGGAACTTGGTCAGTTCTGCCATAAATGAGTTTTTTGGGTGTCTGATATATGTAATATTCTATAATAAATTTTCTTCGTTCACATTGATTGAACAATGTAACAAGAGATTTTGTTACGAATTTTTCTTATTCAAATTAGATTATTATGAATACATTTAATTATATTTATGTACATGATTAAATATAATGATTAAATTAGTTTATTATAAATTCGATTTAAATAAATATTATTATCATGCTATATCTTAAATAATTAATCAAAAGCTTTCGGTAACATTAAAATAACAAAAAAAAATCCCTTTTTTAAATAATTTATTTTCTAGTAATATTTAGAATTGATAATTTTTTACTCAAATTTGATCCGTCTTATAATCTATCCGATCCGTTCGGATCACTATATTCAAATATCTTGTAGAAAAAAAATATACTGGGCATATCATTTGTTTATGGTAATATATAGAAAGACTTTATGTATTGTACGATGAAAAATATACATATAGAGAGAGAAAGAGTGGATTTTAGTTATGATGATGATTAGGTTTCCATTGTGGTTGTCTTTTATTTTTTGTTATTTCTTTTATTAAATATATGAAAATTTTTTAAATAGACTAGATTTATAAGGAATATTAATTTAATTATATAGTAATATATATTTAATTATTTTATTTATATTAATTAATAATTAATAAATCTGTATACATATAATTAATTTAAAAATAATAAGGTAATTGAATCTTGTAAAAATTTTGCTTTTGGTTGGTCTTTTTCTCTTTACACCTAATATGCAAAGCAGGATTCCTTCTTCCCCAAAATTTTCAATGTTCTTCAAAAAAATAAAAAATCAAAGTTGGTATCTTTCTTGTGAAAATCTTTTGTGTATTTCTTTCCATTATCAAAACATCATCATGTCTTTCTTTTGTATATATTTTTATTTTATTAATACTCAAAGTGCAAATCAATAGGAAGTAGGGACCTACACAACTGTCACTTTCCTAGACAAAGAACTTAACAGGCAAAACTCACCGACTTTTTCACTAGTGTACAAGGAGGAATCAGCCTCTGCTTCGTCTGTCTGACATCAATTATATATTCTTTAGGTTAGATTCTTCTTCGTCTTTCTTCCTGTTTATAAGGTATCGTACTTCATAATTTTGAAGT
This sequence comes from Triadica sebifera, assembly GCA_023653625.1. NCBI lineage: Eukaryota > Viridiplantae > Streptophyta > Magnoliopsida > Malpighiales > Euphorbiaceae > Triadica > Triadica sebifera. The sequence continues at coordinate 32,673,307 of CM042899.1, forward strand.
TTGAACTACATAAAAAACCTAATCTCTAAATTCACCCAATAGGCTTTATCAAAAAAAAAAAAAAAAAGGGGATACAAAATCAAAATATATGATAACTTGGGAAAGGTGGTTTTTCTAATCACTTTTCCACATATTTACTCCTCAATCCCATTTGTTAATATTATCATTTTAGTTTCTTGTTTTCACTTTAATTGCTTCTACAGTTTTATCCATTAAAATATGCATGCATTTATGGTACAGTTTGCTTTTTAAATTTTAATTATAGTGAGATTCTTGAGAATTATATTTATTGAGTTTCATATGTTCATCTTGGAATTTGTTGTTTTTATTTTTTAGTTATTCATTCATTTCTTTCTTTGTTTCTTTACTTTTTATTTTCTTGTTTCGGTGGAATTCTTTTAAACAGCAAATATACTTTATATAAGCATCTTATCTCTCTTTATTTTCTCAATGCACGCTTTTACCAATTTTAAATTAAAAGACTTTTTTTTTTTTTGCATAAATTAGTTTCATCTATCTATTAACAAGTCAATAATACTATCGAGTAAAATAATTAATTCTGATTTTTGACGTGGAAATAAATTTTTAGCTTGATATATGAATTGTTCAACAGCAGTTTAATTGCGTGTACAAGGATATATGAATTAACTAAGCCTAAAAGAAAGTTTTGAGAGGGATATAGACATTGAAATTATTTTCAAACTAATTCACATGTTTTTTTTAAAAAACAAAACTACAAAGAGAACCAAATTGGACTAGAATACATGTTTGAAAGAAAGAAAGAAAGAATAGCAATATTCTAACAGAAAAAGATAAAATAAATAAATGGAGGGTAGAATCAAGAATATATAGACAAATATAAATATGGGCAGAGAATTTTGTGAAAATATTTTTATCAGATAAAAGAGCATTATCAAGAAGCAACACCATCACAGTTTCCATGGATTTCAAAGCCGTAACGTAAGCATTTTGTGATTACCATATATAGTCATATGCAGCTGGAAACTGGACCAAATGTTTGTAATTATAAAAGCAAACATTTTTATGCTTGCGTCCCTTGTTCAATTTCCCTTTCAATTTGTTTGAGATTTCCGTTTCACCCTCTTTAATTCCATTTTTATTGAGATTTCACACCCATCAGATTCATTTTTGGTTTAGGTTTTGTTAGTTCAATTCTAATAATGTTAAAAGAGTACAACAATTTTACGGAATTTCCTGCCATGAGAAACCAGCAAAGAAGCTCTAAATAATATGAAAATGATTGACATGGAATACAAATTCTCTGCTCCTTTAGGTTAGTAATAGATCACAATAAACAAGGAATTTGAATAATTAATTATGGCTTTCTGCAAGTATAAGATAACATACTCAAATTCAGGTTTAGTTTAAATTCAATATAATTATTTTTAGAGTTTATTATTGGTTTTGGTTTTTTATTTTAACCATAAAGTATCTTACAATCTAAAGCAGAAAACTATTCATGTGGGATATGTCCATTAATGAGTAAAACACTTCTTTTTAAATTTTAAAGATATTTTATACCCAAAACTTAAACTTAAAATCTCTATTAATTAAGAGAGAATGGACAAATTGTTGAGGAAATCGGGTTAGTTTCCACCAAAGTGAATAATTGTGACAAAAATTAAGACAAAGAAAAATTCCCAAGTAGTTGGTGGAGTCACAAATGGTCTTCCTTAAAAACCAACTTCCTTAGACTCTTAGAGTCTTGGTGACAGAATTTTTCCTAGATAATTTAAAGCACAATATATCACAAAGTAAAAGACCCGACAATAGCTATTAAATAGAAATAAAAAGAACACCAGAATTTAACGAGATTCGGTCAATTATGCCTACGTCCTCAGACACTACTAAAATAATATTTCACTATTTCAAAGAAATATTACAAAGTGAAATATTACAAGAGAGAGGAAAAATACAACCAATCTTAGAAGTAGAAGGATTGGTGTTTTTGGGATGAATTGTTAAGAGGGGGATTAAGCCATTTTATAGGCTAATGCTATGGTGGAAAATTGAAATATTTCCGATGTGGGATTGCCACATTTCAACAAATCTCTACCTTGGCGATCTCACAATTCCAAACAAACATTCTCTTTACAAATTTCAGCAATGTCTCCAAATGCGCTTCAAAGTGCCCAATTTCAAATTCTGAGAACATTTATTAAGTCCAAGCAATGTTGGAACTTGATACCTGTAACAACTTTTGTTGCCATATCTGCGGGATTTTCAGCAGTCAAAATCTTCTGAAGTAGTATCCCACCATCTTCAAGAATTTCCCGTACAAAATGATATCGAACATCGATATGCTTCGTCCTTGTATGATAAACTTGATTCTTTGCCAAACAAATAGCACTTTGACTATCACAATGCACTTTGACATGCTTCTGACCAATTCCCAAGTCATTCAACAACCCCTGAAGCCAAATTGCCTCCTTAACAGCTTCTGAAACTGCCATGTACTCTGCCTCTGTTGTAGACAAAGCAACTGTTGACTATAAGGTGGACTTCCAACTAACCGGTGCCTTTGCAAGTGTGAACACATAACCGGTAGTAGATCGACGTTTGTCTAAATCACCTGCATAGTCGGAATCACAATATCCAACTATATACTGACCACTTTTCTCATCCCGCTCAAACATTATACCAACATCTACAGTATTCTGAATATACCGTAGAATCCATTTCACAGCTTGCCAATGTCCTTTACCAGGATCATGCATGTACCTGCTCACAACTCCAACTGCTTGTGAAATGTCAGGCTTCGTACACACCATTGCATACATCAAGCTACCAACAGCATTTGCATATGGAACCTTTGACATATATTCCCGTTCTTCATCACTTTTCAGAGATAAAGATGCACTGAGCTTAAAATGAGGAGCAAGTGGAGTACTAACTGGTTTTGTATTCTCATTTATCCCAAAACGCTTTAGTACTTTTCTCAGATATTGTTTCTGAGTCAAACAAAGTCTCCCCAATTTTCTGTCTCTGCATATCTCCATACCGAGAATCTTCTTAGCTTCCCCTAAATCATTCATTTCAAATTCCTGATTTAGTTGAGCTTTTTAACTTCTGAATCTCTCCTTCATCTTTTGAAGCTATCAACATATCATCAACATAAAGGAGAAGATAGATAAATGAACCATCCCGTAACTTGCGTAAATATACACAATGATCATATTTGCTTCTTGTGTATTTCTGTCTTATCATAAACTTGTCAAATCGTTTGTACCACTGTCTTGGAGATTGCTTCAATCCATACAACGATTTGCTCAACTTGCACACCAAATTTTCTTTTCCAGCAACTTTAAATCCTTCTGGCTGAGTCATGTAGATTTCTTCTTCTAAGTCTCCATGTAAAAATGCAGTTTTTACATCCAGCTGAACTAGTTCCAGATCAAATTGTGCTACCAAAGCCAGCAGTATTCTTATGGAGGAATGTTTTACAACTGGAGAAAACACTTCATTATAATCAATTCCCTCCTTCTGAGCATAGCCTTTAGCTACCAATCTTGCCTTGTAGTGGATATCATTCTTATCAGGAAATCCGGCTTTCTTTGCATAAACCCATTTACAGCCAATTGCTTTCTTTCCCTTTGGCGGACTTGATAGCTTCCATGTCCGATTCTTTTCAAGGGACTGCATCTCTTCTTCCATAGCCTTTCTCTACTTTTCTTCTTCTGAGCTTTGAATAGCTTCACAATAAGTGGAAGGAATCTCATCATCTACTGAAGATCTATAATTAGTCATATCTTCAAGTCGAGCAGGTTTCTTAATATTCCTTTTCGGCTTTCGTAATGCAATTGGCTCAAGTTGCTGAGGAGGTTCTTGTGCTGAAACCTCTGCTTCCTCATCTGATCCATTTTCTACCATTATCTCCTCTTCTGCCATAGGAGTAATTTTATCAGACTTTACAATTGCTGGATCAATAATTCTTCTTTTATCAAACTCCACCTGTTTGGGAGTTTCCTCCACCTGCTGTGGAGAACCATCTCTCTGCTCCTTTGTTACCTTTAACATGGTAGACTCATCAAAGGTAACATCTCTACTAAAGATTATTTTCTTCGTCTCTGGGCACCATAGTCGATATCCTTTGATACTAGAGGATATCCCCATAAAGATAGTTTTCTTTGCCCTTGGATCTAACTTCGATTCCTTAACATGATAGTATGCAGTGGAACCAAATACATGTAAGGAATTATAATCTGTAGCAGGTTTTCCATACCACACCTCCAAAGGTGTTTTGCCATTGATAGCAGTTGATGGCAAACGATTAATGAGATGACATGTGTATGTTACAGCCTCAGCCCAAAACTGTCTGCCTAATCCAGCATTAGACAACATACATCGAACTTTCTCCAGTAGAGTTCGGTTCATGCGTTCAGCCACCCCATTCTGTTGTGGTGTATTTCTGACAGTGAAATGTCGAACAATTCCTTCATTTCTGCAAACTTTCATGAAGGGATCACTTGTGTACTCTCCGCCATTGTTTGTTCGAAGACACTTGATCTTTCTGCCCGTCTGAGTTTCTACCATCTTCTTCCAGATGAGAAAAACTCCCAACACTTCATCTTTTGTCTTCATTGTATACACCCATACTCTTCTTGAACAATCATCAACAAAGGTAACATAGTAGTGTTTACCTCCCATTGAAGCAGTTTTGGAAGGACCACATACATCTGAGTGAACATAATCCAGAATACCCTTGGTATTATGGATTGCAGTGCCAAACTTCACTCTCGTCTGCTTCCCTTTGATGCAATGCTCACAGAAGTCTAATTTGCATGTTCGCACTCCTTGCAATAATCCTTGATTTGCCAGAAGTTTCAAGGATTTTTCGCCTGCGTGCCCCAAGCGCATATGCCACAATCTGGTTGTTTCTAGCTCCTGGTCATCACTAGAAACTGCTGCTGTTGTTCCAACAACTGTATTGCCTTCATAGTAATACAAGTTGTTGCTCCTTTGAACTCCTTTCATCACCACAAGTGCTCCAGATATAACCTTCATTATTTCATTTTTAATGATTATAGTGAAACCCTTTCTCCCAAGGATTCCCATAGAAATAAGGTTTTTCGTCAGACTGGGCACATATCTTACGTCTGTCAGAGTTCTGATTGATCCATCTCAATTCCTCAACTGGATTGAACCAATTCCAGTTGTTTTGCAAGGGCTGTCATTTCCTGTATAGACAACTCCACCTTCAATTTCTTTAAAATCGAAAAACCATTCCCGATTGGGACACATATGGTGGCTACAGCCTGAATCCAGGATCCAAGCAGTCAAACTGCTTATTGATGGCATCAATGCTAATGAAAAATCTGAATCATCACATTCAGCTACATTTGAATCTGCAACAGCCTTGCCTTTGCCAGATTTGCTTCTCAACTTAGGACAATCTTTCTTCCAGTGTCCCTTTTCTCGACAAAAGGCACATTCATCTTTGCCCACTCTGGACTTTGATCTGTCTTTCTTTCCCCTGTTTTTATTTTTCGAACGGCCTCTTACTATCAAAGCTTCTGCTGCTCCACTAGTGTTATCCTTCTTGTCTTTTCTCCTCAATTCATAGCTGTATAGTGCAGCACATACTTCACTAAGAGACACTTCAACTTTCCCATGGAGTAGAGTAGTTTCTAGAAACTCAAACTCCTCAGGAAGGGATCCCAACAACATTAGGGCCAAATCTTCATCTTCAAATGTCACATCCAAATTCATCAGATCTGCTACAAGTTGATTGAAATTGGTGATGTGATCATTCATCGTGGTACCGGGAACATATGTGAATCTGAACAGCCTTTTCTTCATATGAAGCTTATTTTGACTGCTTTTTTTCAAGAATTTTTCCTCCAGTGCCTTCCACAATTTACTTGCAGAAGTTTCTTTACAAAAGGCATACTTCTGCTCTCTAGACAGGCACGATCGAATTGTACCACATGCCAAATGATTGATTGTCTTCCATTCCTTCTCATCTGCACCTTCTGGCTTTTCTCCCTCAATGGCAATGTCTAAGCCTTGCTGAAATAAGGCGTCTAGAACTTCACCTTGCCACATGCCGAAATGGCCTGTACCATCAAAAATCTCCACTGCAATTCTCGTATTTGTCACAGCAGTTCTCGCCAAAATTGATGAAGTAGAAGCTGTTGTGTCCATCGTGGATTTTTGTCCGTCTCTTGTCATTTCCTTTTTAAGACTATTTAATAGCTTTCAAATGCGGAATACCCAAGCAACCAAGGAAACCTTTCTGATGTGGAAGATCAGCTTACGCCGCAACCACATAGCATAAACTCAGTAACCTTGGCTCTGATACCAATTGTTGTGGAAATCGGGTTAGTTTCCACCAAAGTGAATAATTGTGCCAAAAATTAAGATAAAGAAAAATTCTCAGGTAGTTGGTGGAGTTACAAATGGTCTCCCTTAAAAACCAACTTTCTTAGACTCTTAGAGTCTTGGTTACAAAATTTTTCCTAGATAATTTAAAGCACAATATATCACAAAGTAAAAGACCCGACAATAGCTATTAAATAGAAATAAAAAGAACACCAGAATTTAACGAGGTTCGGCCAATTATGCCTACGTCCTCGGACACTACTAAAATAATATTTCACTATTTCAAAGAAATATTACAAAGTGAAATATTACAAGAGAGAGGAAAAATACAACCAATCTTAGAAGTAGAGGGATTGGTGTTTTTGGGATGAATTGTTAAGAGGGGGATTAAGCCCTTTTATAGGCTAATGATACAATGGAAAATTGAAATCTTTCCGATGTGGGATTGCCACATTTCAACACAAATAACATCTCATTTTACAGATTAGGGATTGTTTACTATCAGTGTTTAATGCTAGGCATTTAATGTTCAAATGACTTGGTCATCTTGATATGTTTCTTTTTTATATATGTTAAGATTGCCTTCTCATTAAATTTTATAATTAGAGTCAATAAGATAAACTGATTTTATTTAATAATTTATTTACTTATATTGGTTTAGTTTTCTATTTTGTTTATTCTTACAATGCATAAATAAAGCCTGCCTTAGGAGTAGTACAATTCTTAGCCTGTCTTTTTTCGTAACCCAATAATTTTCTTTTTTTTTTCCCCACTTAATATACATTTGATAATAGTTCAGAAGTTGATTATTCATTTGTCACACTCATGACTTGGAAAATATGTCATTTTTGGATCGTTTATTTTGAATTAAGGGTATTTTTAAAAGCTATAACATCTGCTATTTGCTATATAAACCCATGGAATTGGAGTCTAGCACCGACCCTAATTATTCACTAATTAATTAAGGTCGACCTCGTTAAGTTATAAATAATTTTTGGTTGTCAATTTCCTCCTCCTTAAATCCTTTAATTTCCTACTCCCAAACCTCAATATCCCATATCATATTGTTAGCAACAAACTTGTTCTTTTTAGTTGATAATGTACATCAAGTTTTATTTTAGAAAAATTGTAATATTATACACATATATATACATAGAAACTAAATACCTGCAAGAGTGAAGTGAAATACATAGTCTTGGGACGGAGATTCATAGCCTTGTATATTAAATAAACATTTTGTGTAATAGGAATAAACAAATGAGCAACTGTAACTTAGATATAGAATGTTCTTTAATTAATTATAATTTTGCAGCTTCTTATCCAGTTTGCGACTATTAGTTGTCAATTTTCCAGCTGTATATATAAATATATTCCAAAATTACACAATAATAATCAATTTGAAAGATTGTAAGGCCATATTTAGACAGCTAATGAAATTTTTGCATGGCAATAGCTAGACAATATGACACTCATATTTCTTTCATGTCTCAGTCTAATCAAATTTAATGTTTATTGATTACAGATAATGTAGACAAGCCATTTTATCTTCTGATGTTTGTGTGTGTTATTTCTTTATATATATATATATAAATTGTTAACTTCTAGAACCACTAATCTTTTTTTTTTTGTCCATATGGAAATGAATAACTTTATGATGCATAAAATTGGATATATAGCTTTCACTTGATTGTTTTTTTTAATACCAAATAAATAATTATATAAAATAATTAATGATGAATAAAATTCTTGGTTTGTGATAAAAAAAAATTTAAAAAATGCATTAATCTTTCATATATTAACGTATTTAGAGAAATCGTATTTTGATCATAAACTTTATAAAATTTATGCAATTAAATCTCTTAATTGAAATTTTATTTAATCAATTTTGAACTAAGGTGTATTACAGCTGAAAATTTATTTACTCTGTATATTAAAAATTATCATTAATTAGAAGCTAACTGTATTATGATTAGATAGTTCAAAATTAATAGTTAAGTTGGTCAATAAAAAAAATTAAATAGTTAAGAGAAAATCAAACGAATTGATTGTTAAAGGAGTCAAATGAATAAATTTTCGGTTATAAAATTTAATTGTGTTAACTTTATAAAATTTAGAGAGCAAAATATGATTTTTTTTCTCATGTATTTAATAATTGTTGGAATTAATGCAGTAAATTGATGAGCGATAAATGTAGTGAAAACTGGGCCATTAACAATGAAGATCTTTTGTGCTCTTAATTGAGCCTTCAACTGGGTTGAGCTATCTTTTTCCCCCTTACCTTTTTAGTGGGTTCAAACCCTTAATTCAGTAACATATTCACATAATTTCTGAATTAAACGAAATTTAGCGCACATTTGATCTCATTTCCTCTTACAAATGGCACATGCAACTAAAATAATTATCATTTCTCAATTTGAAACTAATAAATATCTAATAATAATAAAGCACGTATTTTTTAAACCCTGAAATTTTTTATTATTTTTCTATTAAATTCTTTAACCTCTATTTTTTGGATAAATTAAACCCTTTGTTAGCTTAAAATTTAAATAAATAATGATGATTTGAAGAATCTAATAAAATAAAACATATAAAAATAACTTATGGATTTTGATAAATAAGGTAAGTTTAGCTTAATCTGAATCATGACTTGATGATTTGTAAGTATACAACAACAACCACAGCCACTCTGTTGCTGAGTAACAGATTTACTAATATGAATCTAACAAAATATAAATTTAATAACATAAAAGAAGAAGAGTTGGAACATCCTTCTCCTGGAATTTGAAAAAACTAATGCTGCATATTAACAAAGTTATAAGACAAATTTTCATTGGATCCAAAGGAAGAAGCTGGAAAAGAATTTTCAATTTATTATTCTTATATCAATTAGAGGACATGGAAGAAAATCTGCTAATTTATTAGCCCTTTATTCTTTATAGTATTTGAAAGGCCTTTCATTACTATAATCAAGCAGCTATAAATCAAATGTTACATTTAATATTCCATTGTAGATGATGTAGAGTCAAATCAACTGAAAATCTTAAACAGAGACGATTTTGAGGTTTTGTTATTTCCTAGCCAGTGCTGCATATGGACACCAATTGCATCCAAGTAAGCTCCACACCTTCCATGGAAACCAACCACCTTTCCCTGTGTTGTGATTGAAGTGAAAAATGTACCAACTTCATCACCAAATGGACCATACTGTCCTCTACTGGTATAAAATGTGAGTGATTTAAGAACCGTTGGCCTTTCATCTCTACTCACAGAGCCATAGTATCCTGATATGCGTATCAGTACTTCATGTGGGTACTCCAATTTTACCTGAAGAATTTATTATGAGTAACCAAAATAATCATAATCAAGCTTAATTTTATCATAATTATAGTAATGAATTTGCCTTACCCTATTTGTGGCAGTTCCTCCATTGCCTCCATGTTTTACAGACCAAACAGATTGTCCATTTCGATCATACTCAATCTGTATTGAACAAATAGCTTCAGCTCTAGTTATGAATATCTGTTTAATGCCAGAAAATACTCCATCATCCCACGGTCTTCCCCCATCTCCACCCCACGGACCTGGACCGAATGGAGCTGGTTCTTTTACCACAGCACAAGCAACCTGAGAAAATTTAACAACATTAGATGAACCCATTGTCTACTGTGTCCTAAAGTGCGTGAGATGCTCTGTTTCACCTCTTCAGTTGGTCCTCGTCTGGCTACTACTAGCTTATTGGACCAAGGAGAGTTATCAATCTCAGCAACATCTGCTTCTGTTTGGACAAGTGCATCAGAAAGATAATGCTTAGCAGGCTTCACTTTTCCTTCCATCACTTGTACACCAATGGCATCTAGGAAAAGGCCTTCTTTCCCATGGAACCCAACAATCTTTCCTTCGTATGGCTTGGTTGAGAAAGAGGGGCCTTGTTCTTCTCCAAATGGTCCATGCTTCCCCTTATTGGTGTAGAAAGTGAGTGACTTGATAATGTTAGGGCCCATGTACATCAAAGGACCATAGGTCCCAGATATGTGTGTGAGGATTTCATATGGATAATCGAACACTATCTGCAGAAACAGCATTATGAATAGAAAGAAAACTTTTTGAGTCAATAAAACCTTCTTTTACTAATATGAAGCAAACATATAAAATGATACAGGAAGAGTTGGATTTACCTTGTCAGTTTTAAATCCTCCAGTCCCTCCATGTCTGCTTCCCCAGACAGCTAGCCCATCGCGATCATACTGGACCCTAATATATACTATTCCAAGATTGCGCGACAAATAAATTTGCCTAATTCCTGTGTAAATTCCATCATCGAAACTCGAACCACCAGTACCACCCCAGGGGCCATATGTTATCACCCCTTCAACTTTTGAAGGCAAACTTTCAATTCTAAGTGGCTGCATTGAGGCTATTGTTTCAGAAGTCATGACAAAAAAGAAAAAAAAGGTTAATTGAGCATAACTTTGAAGACTTGAGATAGCTCACCTTGTCATTGGCTCCTGAATCATTGGAATCGAAAGAAATTTGTTTTGAAGGTTTACTCTGCAAAGGGTTGCCATAGTCCTCTTTCTGCCTCACAGCAACAACTATGTCATAACTGTTGCCTGCACTGCCTTGTATCACAGAGTAGCCCATATTTTCAGTCCCAGTATTGACAAAACTTTTTGCTTGGACCAGAGATTTGGAGCTCTTCTGTTGTTGAACAGGCTTTAAATATACACCGATTGCATCAAGAAACCAGCCACTCTTGCCATGTAACCCAACAATCTTGCCTCCAGTCATGGGGAAAGAGAAGTATGTTCCTTGTTCAACGCCGAATGGTCCATATGTTTTTTTATTGCTTTTGAAAGTGAGTGAACGAACAAATATAGGTCCCCATTCGTTTAAGCTACCATAGTATCCGTGGACTGAAGTAAGATACTCATCTGGATAATCAAGCTTGACCTGCAAAATGAAAATTTTGGTAGAAAACATTCTAATCACGCTTCATTAACTGAACGCTTTTCTTTGTTCCCTAAAATACCAAAAGCCTAAGACATGGCCAAGAGAGACAATGGCAAAGAAACTGTCGAGATTACTGAGATTTTTGGTAAAATTAAAGAGATTTTGTTTAGATGGTAAATGCTACTAGGTGAAGGGTATGGTATTTGTACTAGTTTGATTATTAGGTGGATAAAAAAACATGACTTTTTGACTTGTATTTGCTGATGTATAAGCAATCTTTCTGCATTTAGAAAAGAGAAAAAAATGTATGGACTTTTATGCAGAAAATGAAGAAGAAAAAGTGAAAAAATTTTGTTTTTTCAATAAAAGTTTGTTGTCTCTTGCTTGCTACATAATTTGCGGAAAAATTATTCTTGTTCTTTTGCTTTGTTTTCTTTGTATTCTCCTCTCAAACTCCAACAGTGGTATCAGAACTAAAATGGTCTTAGAGGGCCTATTTTGAGAAGATCTTGAAGGACCTATCATGTCCTTAAACTAGAGAAAATTTGTTAAAAAAATGGGTGTTCAAGTTACAAAAAACTTTGTTTTGAGTTGTAGCATGTTTAAGGGACCTGTGTAAGTCCATAAACTGCAAAGTATGTTGAAAAAAGTGAGCATCAAAAATAATTGTTGAGTTTTGAAGAATGAATTTTTTATGTGAAGAAAATGTGAGTTGCAGAAATTGTTTGAAAAAAAAGACCTACATGTCTATAAACTGAAAAAGAAAAGAAAATTTTGAATGAAATATCAGCATGCCTCTAAACTAAAAAAGCAAAAAAAATGTTTGTAGACCAAGAGCTCTGTTTTTATATTCATGTTGTTTAATTTGTTGAAAAATTAATCTAAAGGAGGAAATAATGATCAACAAGCTTGGAGATAGAGTTGCGTAAAAAGATTAATTGATCTGAAGTTAAAAGTTGCTGCAAGAATGAAGTAAAGAAGACAATGCTCCATGAGGAGACAAAAAAAAAAATGACTTGGGGAAAATTTCAGATTTCTACAAAAATCTCAAAAAGGGAGTGTTAGGATTGCTGAAATTTTTGGTAAAATTAATGAGATTTTGTTTAGATAGTGAAGGCTGCTAGGTGCATGGTATGTTTTTTGTGCTAGTTTGAGTGTTAGGTGAATAAAAACCACGACTTTTTTACTTGTATTTGCTTCTATATAAGACGTCTTTCTGCATTTAGAAAAGAGTGAGTTATGAAAGGAGAAAATGTATGAAATTTTTATGCAGAAAATGAATAAGAAAAAATAAAAAAAATATATTTTTTCAATGAAAGTTCGCATTCTCTTGTTTGCTACATAATTTGCAGAAAAAATATTCTTGTTCTTTTGCTTTGTTTTCTTTGTATTCTCCTCTCAAACTCCAACAAAAACTAACAAATTCTCATATGAAGAGTTTGGAACTAACCTTATCTATTTTGTTGCCTCCATTTCCACCATGCTTCTCTGACCATATTGACGTACCTTTCTTATCATACTCAATCTGGATGGAGTCAATACCTGAACCATACGCTATCACCAATTGCCTGACTGTGGAGTATACCCCATCGTCCCACCGATAACCATCCTGACCTCCCCAAGGCCCCACCGCAATGGGTTTCTTCTCGCCAACCTCGAAGCTCTGCAGCCAGTGAGATTGATTAATATGGCACAACAACTTCAAATGAAAAGCATCATAACTATAGAAATTGTTTACCATTTATCGATGTACACCAAAGTCTTGGAGAAAGTCAGGACTGAAGGGCACTGGAAATGGCTTTATGTTGCGTGGAGTACCAGCAGGGATTATAAAGACTGAAAATTTATGACAGGGAAAAGGGTGTATTTGGTGAGTGGACGTTTTATAAAATAGACATATCTAACTTTTCAGAAGCAAATTCGCCATTCCACTACGAAAGGAAGCAATTGAAGAGATGAGAATCAGATCCAAGAAAGAACCCTTGCGAAAATCACTGCAGAAAAGTACCATGCATTTATGGCCGTCGTTTTTGGGCTTTTCATTTTCATTGTTTATTAAATATCATGCAGTTTGTTAATGCTACGAAAATGCAAACAGCTCAGCCATATATTCTTTGCTTAAAATAATTAGAGCTTTCAAATATTCCATTAATCACTATCCCAACAATAAACACACAGTGCCATTACATAGTTATTGTGATATAAACAACAAATAAAAGATGCCCTGGAAAAGATTTGGACTTGCTTTCAGTTATTCCATCGGTCAATACCCCAGCTACGTAAAGAAATTCTCCTTTTTAGAAATTTTTATTGTGGGGGTATGGGCACACAGCAGTGCGTTTATAGATCCGAGTGGACGTAATCGAACCTTACCCTGCAGAATTTACTTGAGATTGTTCTTTTTGCTTTGCTCCTTCGAGGTATTTTATAACATCATAAATTTCCAAGATTTTGTTTCCACAATGCAATTAATTCGTTAGTTTACCCATTTCCAATGGTTTGAATCTTATGCACGAAAACCATACTTTTTAGCTTTACAATTGTCACCCAGCTCCACAGTAATCAATTCGTGACATGCGGAGCTCTTCATCCAGGTCCTGCAGCTTGAGAAACCTGGAACTATATGCTTTCACATGTCATTTCCAGTTCAAAAATTAATTATCTTCTCTTTATTTCCTTTGTATTTTGTAGTCTCCCCTTCCTACAAGGAACTGTGGTTTTGAAGTCCCCAGCCCCATCTTCAATACAACAAAATGATGATTTGCACAGGGAACAAACTTAGGAAGCTAAAACTTGAAACATAAAATATGTAACATGAATCTGCTTGACACACAGCAGAACGCAAACACAAAGCAAATTCAAATTGCTCAAACATCTCTTTTTTAGTAAATATTACTCTCAAGAAAAAAAAAAAAAAACCTATAAATAAATAGATAAAGAGATAGGGAAAAGCCTTCAGTACAGAATGGGAACTAACATATCTCTTTGCCTATGTTTCATTTTTTAATGATTGACGCTTGCCTGTTAAAGTCATGTCCGCGATGAATGCAGACAGAAAGTCCTCTGACAATTCTTAACTTGGCCGCCAATCATCTCAGTCCGATCCATGGCATGATCAAAAGCTCTCTGTTAGAAATTCTCAGAGTAAAAATTGAAGTGGAAGTACTAAATGTTGGCAAGCATCAGTTCTCAGGAGGAATAACCCCTTACAAATTGAGGAACATGTCTCTACAACAAAAGAGCAGCTGATGAAGTTATATGTTCCCCTGCAATTATTCTAATTTAAGATGATTCTGAAGTGGGTAAATCATTTAGCTCTTCACCTGAATTCAAGAGGTCCATCATTATCAAGAATACAAAATATCTTCATATTGCCCACATTTAGCATATCCACCTGCAGAGTCCAAAACATCATTCAAAGTAGAACGCATGAGTGACTGCAATTTGCTGACAAAAATTCATATTTGAAGATTTTTAAGGTCATTGATAAAATAAATGCCAGTAACAGAGGAAATAGGTTGAGAATGAATAAGGCCTAGGGAAGCAAATGCAAAAGAGTGGGGCAACTAATTTTAAAGATGTTTACCTGATTCAACATGATTGATTCCGTATTGAGCATAAAATCATTGCCATAAAAACTATAGATATTAAGAAATATCATCCACGCCATGTAATCCCACTTAATTCTGGAATGAAAAAAAAAAGTCATCTGTTATTGAATCCAGATTCAATATAACAATTCAAAAAAACCAAAGTTATACCTGTCAACACCATCGACTTGGGCATGACAGAAGAAATCATTCTTTTCACCAACTGTTTAGTGTATATTGGAATACTCTTTGCAACATACCCATCTTGGTGCTTCTATTTCTTCAGTGGTATTTGAAAGATCCAAATAAATTGATTTCGTACAAAATGTAAGAAAACCGTAGAACCCAAAAGTAAGATTTACGTTGTTTGAATCTTCTGGAGGTAGAGGTAGAAGCAAGATCCATGGCAGTTTGAACATTATCTAGAGCCCTCAAATGAGCCATTGCTGGAACTGATCTTTCATCCAGCTTGGCTATATCCTCCAATCATTGAGTTCCAACTATAAACATCTTTCTCTGGCATTATATCAAAGACCTTCCAAGCAGATTCCAATTCCCCACACTCGGAGTACATGTCAATGAGAGAATTCCCAACTAGAATAGCATCGACGAAACCCAACTTAACAGCCAGCGCATGAATTTCTAACCCTTCATGTAATAATCTTGAAGATGCACTTGCTGAAATGACCCTGGCAATGGTAACTCCGTTTGGATCAACCCCAGCCAAAATCATCTTGCAAAACAAACAGAACGTCTCAACTGTCCTATTGTTTTGAGCAAGCCCTGAAACCATAGACGTCCAGGTGACAACATCAAGATTTATCCCAAATCCATCTTCTTCATCAATTCCATTGCAATGTCACAAGACCTTATCCGGGTATATCCAGCTATCAGTATATTCCAAGTCACTAAACATGGCTCAATTCCTTCTTCACACATTGCATCAAATAATCTTTAAGCTTCCTCAATCTCACCATTTTGACAATACCCGGATATCAAAGAATTCCAAGCGATCTATCTCCTTTATCTATGCTCTCAAAACACCTCCTAGCCAAACTCAACTTCCCACACTTTGCATACACAGCCAAAATTGAATTATTAACAAATGGGTATGCATCAACTCCACATTTGATCGCCAAACCATGTATAAGTTGTCCTGTCAGGAGATCCCGACAATTCCCACACGCCTGCAATATCTTAGGCAACAAAAACCAATCAGTTAAACAATTATCTTCCATCATCATACCAAAAAAATCCACAACTTCCATCCACTTCATGGCCGACCATGTGTACAGGTTTCTCTCCCGCATTTTGTCAAACATGTTACGCGCATCACTAAAGCACCTACATTCGGCATACATGCTGGCTAACTCTACCTCAAGAAATGCGGTTTTCTCTTCGACCAAATCAATATGGGCATGGACTTTGCGGCCCTGAGTAACAGAATTGGAGTCAATGCAGTACATAAGTTAAATTGAGGAAGGTTTTAGGACTTACCCTAGACCCATGTTGAGCAATAAGTTCGAGAGCTGTTACGACCTCATTTACGCGACCGATATTGCAGAGGTAATTCAAGTGCGAGTCAGTAATTTTCTGGTGGGGCTTTTTGGTGAAGGAGATAGAAGATTTGGTGGTTTTGGGCGAGAATTGTGAAAGAGTGTCTTGTCTGTTTACTGTTGCTAGGGGAGCTTTGTGATGGTGGGAATAATCAAATTATCCATTATTACTGTTTTTCAGTGTTTATGGTGTAAGAAGGAGATGGCGAAGATACTCGAGATCAAAGAAGAGTCTCTGAACATGGGCTTCTTCCTTTTTAGGGTGTGTTGATAAAATAATCTCTGAAGAAATTCCCAATGTAGGAGTCAAAAAAACCTTTAGTCCGCAGTTGGAAGAAACGGACAGCTTTGTTAGCTATTGGAAGAAAGTGTACAACTTTATCCGCTCTTGAATAAACTGACAACTTTATTCGCTTCTGCCATAGATTATCTACTGTTGGAAGAAGTGGACAGCTTTGTCCGTTAATGAATAAGCGGACAACTCTGTTCACTTCTCCCACAAGCGGAAAGTTGTTGTTCGCTGATGATGTAGGCGGACAGAAGTTCCATTAAAGGGAAAAAACTCAATTTTGTATGTCATGACAGGAACTTTATTTGATATGATCATTGTCAGATAATAGCAGTGATATCTTAATTTATCCCAAGAATTTATATGGATTTATCAAATTAGTACAAATTGTTTGGTGAAAAATTTTGAAATTTTTTTTTAAAATTTGACTTATATTTAAATGTAAATATTGACCTAGATATATTAAAATAAATAAATAAATAATTTTTTTTTATTTAGTATTTTCATTGCCGCTATTTTTTTTCCATCATATTAATAGCAATATTTTTATAAGAGGCAATGAGAGAGACCGCTAGTACGTGCTAACACGTACCAACAGCCCACTGTTACTCGCGAGGAATTGTCGCGTGCGTGACAGATGTATAACAGCTAATTAATAGTTTGTAACATAAAATTTAAATATATTAATTCCCAAAAATCATATCCTTTGATAATAACTATTTGTAATCCTATAAATACATATTTTACATTAAAAATGTTAATTTAATTTTTTTCTCCTCATTTTATTTTGCAATCAAATTTTAATTCTTTAAATTATTTTCTAACAAATTATTGAAAAATTTATAGATTTATAGTTTATAAATTCTGGTTTTGTTTTAATTATCTTGAAAAGAATTATCATAAATTCAACCGTAAGAACAATATTAAAAAAAAAAAAGTTTTCTACACTGAATATAACGTTGAATTAACATTCATTATATATCAATTTTTCTGACAATCATAAATTTATTCCAGTCATTGCAGAATTTGCAATCGTGGCCTTGCCTTAAGTGCATTGCTATCACTTCTTTGATAAATATTAAATATATCTGAATGAAACAAACTCAAGCCCAGTGAGGTTGTTGCAAAGTTAGCCCATCCTTGTCAATATGAAACCAAGTTTATCTGAGCTCCAGGCCACATATGGGTTTGTTTGCCCAACCAACTGAATCAAGCATAAGGTGTTAATTTGAATGTAGCCCCTCCTTGTTCTTGCTTGTGTTTTTTAATTTCTTGGGGAATATTGCTCTTTAGCGAGCAAAACATTTAATTAAAATTTGGATGCTTACCATTTTTAGCATCTGAAATTTAAATTATCCTTATCCTTGGTGTTCAGAATAAATTATTTTGTTATTATTTAGAAACCTGTTTTTCTCTAATTATTATTAGACCTTGTAATCCTTTTCTCCTTGAATGGGTCGGGCTATTTTCGGGTTGCCATCCTCATTTCATCAGATTTCAGAATGGATTCCGATTATCAACTCAACTCAACTTTCAAACGTCAACTCAAATAATTTATGGGTTAAAATTTCATCAGATTTTCGTGTTGAGTCACAAATTTCTAGATTTATATCTAATGGATCAAATTATTTACTTTTAAATTTTAATCATACCTGGTTGTATATTATAAGATAGCTTGTAATCCTATTCATAATAATTTTTAAAAAAAAGTTAATTTGTATCTATATGCAAAAATATTAAATAACTAACGTATAAAGTAGAAATAATAATCCTAAAATAAACTTATAACTTGAAAGAAACAAATATAAAATATTTAAACGCATGAAATAAGATAAAAGTAAATATTAATCTATTTTATTATAATATTTATGACTACATAAAAATAATAATATAATTCTAGCATATATATTTATTTTTTTGAAATATATTTTTAATTTATAATCTATTAATATCATTAAAAGAGTGTTCAAAAACATTGTAGAAAATACACAGATATATCCTCAATTAAAACGGTAGTGCCTTTCATGTATTTTTTTTTTTTTTGCTTAACCATCTACCAAAAAGGCGTCGTATCAGCTCTCTCCACCTTAGCAGCACGCCAAATGACCTTTTTATCCCTACCCTGCTTTACAACAACCATATTTTGAAGTCAATTTTGGTCATTCAACTTCCAAACCCTACCCATCTTCCCTTACAAACCCCAATTTATTTACTTGTAAAAAAAAATTAATGGATCAAAACAAATTATTTAACAATTATAAAAGAGAAAATGTTAATGAATTTAATAACAATCATAAAACTTATTAAATTTTATTTTTTTTTGAAATTAAGTATTTAATTCTATTATAGCTAATGTTAATGAATTAATATTAATTCTATATGTTTTCTATAGCTAATTAATTTCTATAAATATTAATCATTTATAAATTTTAAAGACTATACGATTAAAAATAAAAATTTGACAACCAAATTTATAAAATAAAATTTAAAGACCCCAATTCATTTCTCTGAAAAAAAAAATTAATGGATCAAAACAAATTATTTAACAATTAAAAAAGAGAATATGTTGTTAATGAATTTAATAATATTCATAAAACTTATTAAATTTTAATAGAATATTATTTTTTTTGAAATTAAGTATTTAATTATACTATAGCTATTGTTAATTAATTAATTTTAATTCTATATTTTTTATAGCTAATTAATTTATGTAAATATTAATCATTTATAAATTTTAAAGACTATATGATTAAAAATAAAATTTTGAGGGCCAAATTTATAAAAATTAAATTAAAACTGCTTATTTGACACCAAAAAAAATGTATGTTCCTTAAATGACAAAATGGAAAATCACAAAATTATAAATTTTACCCTATAATAAATTGACGCTAAATAATAAAACTAATAACTAAGAAAAAGAGTACATTTTAATTGCCGAAGTTTTCAATTTTGTAAAATTATTCAATTAAAAATTCATGTAATTGATAATAATTGACTTCCTAATTATTTCATAAATAGAAAATAAATTAATTAAAATTAATAACTAATTGTGTCAAGTGAATAAATATAATAATTTAGAGAGGTGATGAGTAAAGGGGGGCTTTTTATCAGGTGCCAATTTAAAAAAAAAATTCCAAATTGGTGTAGAGTAAAATCTATGTACAAATATGATGTTATTTTTTAAAAAATTCTACACATGATTGAAAAATTAAATATTTATTTTTTTAGGAAAAAACAAATGTACGGATGGACAGAAAAATATAGATATTTTTTCACGCTCTTTAAATTATAAATGGATGAGGATTCAAAATTTTAATATAAAGTTATGAACTGTGAGATTTATCGGTGATTTATAAATCTCTATATAAACGTGGGGGCTGAATTTAGACAAAAGTTTTATGATTACTATCAAACAGCATTGCATGCAAATGCTTGAAGTGGAAATTTATCTTATGTAGAACAGATGAACCGACCTGCACCGACGTAAACGGAACGGAGATCTAGCGGCGCCCAAACTTGTACTGACATTTTTGTTTATTTTCAAAACGACTAGAACAGCGGAACAAACGGCAGCATGAACGGTGTTCCCTTGCTTAACGATTAATCAAAGCAAATATTAAAATTGACCTAAGGTCTTTTCAAGTGTTGACACCCCTTTCCTTTCCCATCCTTTGATTGAAAACTTGCATATGGCATTGCTGTCAAATTCCAATGCATCCTCCACCTCCTAAATTCTACAACTGCTTTATTAGATAGATGATTTGATATTTTGATGTTTGGTTAGAATATATATTATATATAATTATTAATAATTAATTTGACATGCCATAGAATAAATAAATTTGTATTTTTACTGATGTACTGAATTAATAATTTAAATTATATTTTAAAAAATAAATTTTACAATTAAATTCATATTTATGTAATAATATTTTATTTCTTAATAACATTTTATTATTAATTAACTCAATTTATAAATAAATCTAAATAAAAAAATTTCCTATTGTGTGTTGCAAAACCTAAACATCTCAATCCACAAAGTTAATTACAGGTTGGATGCAATAGGAAAAAAAGAAAAAAAATAGGTATGATTGCAACTTTTAGGTTATTTATAGGCAAAGATTAGATCAACCTCAAAATAATTTTTAGTTATTTTTTTGGAGTTGGTGTTGAATGTGAAGAAAAAAATATGTTTAAAATTTCATTGATTACTTTTTTTATTTTTATAAATTTATTTTGAAAAAATATCTATATATTTATTTATCTCTAAAATTAATTTTTAAAACTTAAAAAAATAAAAAATATATTTTTTTCTGAAAAACAAATTTTCCAAATGCAATGATAGCTAAATTTTTTCTTAAAAAAGGGCCAATCAAAACCATAGGCATAGAGAATATTATATTGTAAATAGAATTTTATGATTAAAACACAGAGCGAGATCCGAAGACTGATCTCACCACATGTAGATAAATGGTGTCAAAAAGTTTATGAATCCGAGCAAACAAAAAAAAAACCATTATCTTAGGGTTGGGCTCTTAATTACAGCCAAACCTTCCTTGCTTGTTTTTGAAAATTTGTGAAAAATACAACACAAAAAGATACACCCCACATTCAAATTTATCCGCCCGTGGCGGGGCGTCACGTGGTCTTCTATAGCTGGCCACCATCGCCTGCTAATATATAAAAATAATAATACACACCGACATATAAACAAATAAATAACATGAGCAATAATTGGATAACAGAAATAGCAATTTCCTTCTAGGAATTTATGCATACCAACTGGCGAAAGGAGAAGAAAATTAGTAACAGAAAAAAAAAACATAGAATTACTAAAAGAAACTAAATAGGCCTGTTTGACATTTGAACAGAAATTTTTTTATTTTTTTATTTTAAAAAATAGATAAATATATATTTTTTCTAAAAATAGATTTAAGAAAAATAGTTTATAAAAAATTAAAAAAATTAATCAATTAAACTAAAAAAAATTAAATATGCTATTTAGACAATTGATATCAATCCCAATGGGGCATAAAGAAAAAAAGGAGGAAGGAAAGGACAAAAGGTACAAATGGGATAGGAGATGTGGAACAGGAAGTGGGCAGTGATCGCTTAGCAGTGAATGCGATGAGAATTGTTGGGCAGCTCTGTTTTGAACTTGGCAGATAAGTGTCAGCTTCCGCCCATTAATTGGCAGAGAATGAGAAAACAAGCATTGCATAAGGATGAAGTGTGAATTGGTAGGCCACGCTTTGATTATGAAGTTTAATAGTGGCCTCCCTTCAGCACTGCCTTTTCTTATTAGCAGAACCCTCGCTCCCCACTTTGTGGATATCTCCATTCAATGTTGAGCTGATAATACAAATTCACTGGTTTTTTTGTTTTTCTTTCACATGCGATGTGCCCGAAACATGAGGGGTCTGCATCCAACTGGCTATGTCTCCTTTTGAAAGGTTTAACACTCTTACTATTCTGCTGTGTTTTGGAAACGAGTAATTATTTTAATTTATATACAAAAATATACACTTAATTTAGATTTTCATATTCAACATTAATAAGTAATGAAGCTTAAGAAAATAGTTACAATTAGGAATTTAAAGCAACGGGCAACATCATTTAGAGCTTTTATTTTCACTTTTTCTAGACATTTGCTTTGAATTAGTCTGCATCATTAATTTAATTTATTAAATAAAGTAATAAAATTTATAAATTAAAATTTTGATGATAGACCAATTATATGATAAGTAAGTGTTAGTAGTTTTTCTGTATAACATTATTAATTAGAAGAACTAAAATTTTTGCTGTATGAATTTACATGCAACTGTTTTTCTGTTGTGCCGTAATTGTCTTAATTAATTCTTTTAATTGGTGCGTGCTTTGATGAACATCAGTTCCTTGCTTTTAAAGGGACTAGTCAGGCTGATTTATTGAATTACCATGATGCAATAACACAAGATAGAATTAATTGTATGCACGTATTCTACTATCATTATTTACAAGTACATACTTAATTTGTTTATATGATACCATATAATTATATTAATTAATACGTTAATATTTTATTAGAAATATTGGTACATGAATATTGATTATAGGTAAGAATAATCAATTATAATAGAATTTCTTGGTTACATTGTAATAGATTTAATATAAGATCAACTTACAATATAATTAGGATTTCAATAAACCATCAAATGAAATTGTTAAAAAAAACAATCAAATGAATTTTTTTTAGGAAATTGTAAATTTTCAGGAAATGATATTTTATAAATTCATCAAAAGGCCATCCAAAAACTCTCTCTTTTTATGGTAAAAGGTGATGACAAATAAAAAAATTTAAAGGAAATTTACAATTTATGGTTTTTTCTCTACTTTATAATATGTTGATATTGATATTTATAGATAGGATAAAATTAAATTTTGATTTGGGTGTGGTGCCATCTTAAATTTTCCCCTTTCCTTTTTACAACTTCAAAAGTTCAAAGAAAATTTTAAAAAAATATTATTATTTTCTTAAATTTATCGAAAAAAAAATTTACTGCATAAAAAAGAAAGCGTAACAGTCATTATATTTATAAAGGCGGCCAGCAAAGAAGTAGTGTTGTGTGGTTTGGTCGCTGGCCAGTACAGTGGAAGCATAATGGCGGATAACGTAGGAGAGTACTAGAATAGAGGAGTAGATCAGGGAACTTCATTAACTTCCGTCTGTCCACTAATCCTCCTTACATTTCATTTATCTTTTTCAAATTTTCCCTCCATCAAATTACACTCGGAAGTCAGAAATGGAAACTAACTCAGTTTCCAGGCTTTTAACCATCTTTTTAATGGGTTTTATGATGGGTTCTGAGCTGATCCTGTGCACTGTCACTTACGATAAGAAGGCCATTATCATCAATGGTCAAAGGAGAATCCTCATCTCCGGTTCCATTCACTATCCCAGAAGCACACCTGATGTAATTTTTCCATCTATTTTTTGTTTTTTCATGCTAAATAGTAGTGTGGTTCTTTTGTCGTTTGTGGGTTATTATGACATTTTTATTGTTGTTTTGAAATGGTTTGTTTGGTTTAGATGTGGGAAGATCTCATACAGAAGGCGAAAGATGGAGGGCTAGATGTTATCGACACTTACGTTTTCTGGGATGTTCACGAGCCTTCTCCTGGCAATGTACTCTCTTAGATCTCCATTTTGTCTTTGCTTTTACTTCGCTATTTCTTTTTGCTGCTTGAAATTCTTATAAACCAATCGTTTCTGAGTTTTTTTTTTAAAAAAAAATTAGTATAATTTTGAAGGAAGATACGACCTGGTACGGTTCATTAAGACAATCCAGAAAGTGGGACTATATGCTCATCTCCGTATTGGACCGTATGTCTGTGCAGAGTGGAATTTTGGGTACATATTTTTCCTTTTTCTCCCCAATTTTTGATATGTTCATATCTATTTTCTTTTGAAATTTCAGGATAAATGCTTGATGAGCGATGGAGTTTTTATTATCTTTAACTTGTGCGGGCATGTGGTTAATTTTTATTTTTAACTTTATTAAAATGGAATGATTTAGTCTGTTTAACTGTGTAGAGGACTTCCTGTTTGGCTGAAGTATGTTCCTGGTATCAGCTTCAGAACAGATAATGGGCCTTTCAAGGTCGATTTTATTCTACTTTTCCTTCTAAATTTCTTTTACAAAAATAAAAAAGTTTTAATTAAAGCAAGGAGAAAATCATTAAAAGTAACCTGTATTTAATTGTTAATATGTGTGATATCTTCTTTTTCCCCTGCAGGCGGCAATGCGAGGGTTCACCCAAAAAATTGTGCAGATGATGAAAACCGAAAAGCTGTTTGCATCACAAGGTGGCCCTATTATCCTTTCTCAGGTATGTGATCCTGAAATTTGAGTTGGTTAAATTACGTTGGCGATGGATGTATATTGGTGCTATAGTTGCATTCGTCCAATTCTTATATGGGGCAGTTGTTCCACCCAAAAGAGAGAGCACCTGTCAAATTGACGTTTCTATTTTGAAGGATTCTGCTGTTTATTAGTTTTTCACTTTTTTCTCCCAATGTTAATTTATGCAGATTGAAAATGAGTATGGTCCAGAGAGTAAGGCTCTTGGGGCTTCCGGTCGTTCATATATTAACTGGGCTGCAAAAATGGCTGTTGGGTTGAATACAGGAGTTCCATGGGTGATGTGCAAGGAAGATGATGCACCAGATCCTGTGGTTAGACAACTTCCACTTACGAAGTCTACCTCATCTGTCCTATGATTGCTAATTAACCTGGTTTTGTTATTTTGCTGACTTTGGCATTGAGAAGCCTTCTCAAATTGTACATCTGAAATTGTTTTCTATCAAACTTTGGAACAGATAAACGCATGTAATGGTTTTTACTGTGATTATTTCTCTCCCAACAAACCTTACAAACCCACAATGTGGACTGAGGCTTGGAGTGGCTGGTAAATAATATGAATTGAATATAATCAATTTAGCTATCTGAATGCTTATTGATGTTCTCATATCCCTATGTTTTTTAATGTTCTTGCCTTAATATAGGTTTACAGAATTTGGTGGCACTGTTCATCAGCGACCAGTTGAAGATTTGGCTTTTGCAGTTGCTCGTTTTATACAGAAGGGTGGCTCCTATTTTAATTACTATATGGTTTGTTTCTCTGCATAATGCAATTTATGGTTTAAATGAAAAAGGTTTTTCTCTTAGCATATTGCTTATTTATTTTGTACTTGTAGTACCATGGAGGAACCAATTTTGGACGGTCTGCTGGAGGTCCATTCATTACAACTAGTTATGACTATGATGCCCCAATAGATGAATATGGTAAAAACTCGGGCCATGTCCATAGTGATAAAAATAAAAATATTTAAATGTTTAGTTTCAATTTTCAGTCATAAATTAATGTTTAAATCTGCAGCTAACTGTTTCTCTGGTTTAGGTTTGATTAGGGAACCTAAATATGGTCATCTGAAAGAGCTTCATAAAGCTATTAAGTTATGTGAACATGCTTTGGTTTCTTCAGATCCTAGCATAACTTCGTTAGGAACCTATCAACAGGTCGGCCTTTTATGATAAGAAACTCCTTTCATTTTTAACATTAGTCAATCTGTTTGATAGTTAATATGTTAACCCTGCTAATCCAATCCTTAATAATGATCATCCTGCAGGCTCATGTATTTTCTTCAGGGCGGAGAAGCTGTGCAGCTTTTCTTGCTAATTATCATGCAAAATCTGCTGCTAGGGTGAAGTTCAATAATATGCACTATGATTTGCCCCCCTTGGTCCATTAGCATTCTTCCAGATTGCAGGAATTTAGTATTTAACACTGCAAGGGTAAGAAAGCTTTAGATGTTCTTGGTGCAATCTATTCACTGTATGAATTTTAAACTCACAGAATGGAAAAAAGGATCCAGAGTTGATTGCATAATGTCAGGTTACTGATTGGTTCCTGTTATTATCCAGGTTGGAGCTCAAACTTCACATATGCATATGCTGCCAACTGGTTCTGAGTTGTTCTCTTGGGAGACTTATGGTGAAGATATTTCTTCTCTGGCGGATAATTCAAGGATGGCAACTCTTGGGCTTTTGGAGCAGATAAATGTCACTAGAGATGCTAGTGACTATCTCTGGTACTTGACCAGGTGAGCTCCATGCAATACTATGTTGTATATGTTGACTCCCTAATATCTATAATCCAACTTCATATAATCAAATTGTAATAAGAAATGGATTGCTACATTCATTTGACAATGTAGCTTAATGTCCTTCCAAGTTGGCTCTATGGATGTTCTTTGGTCTTTCAAAAGTTTCAAAGATGATATCATTTATTTTCTACTATCTCCTGCTGTGGATTTGGATCTGAAGGACTTGTACTGAGTTATTAATTGGCAAATTTGGAAAATGAGGGAGGGGAGGGAACGGAGAAAAATAGTGGTTGTTGATAGCCTGGCTCCGTAGTCCTTTTTGCCCATGGAGTCAATCTCTGGCTAACGTATTTTCCCCCTTGATGTGGTTGATTATTATCTAATTCCTGTTACATGAAGCATTAAGCAATTAACCTATCAGTTTCAATTTCTTACCAGTGTTGATATTAGCCCATCAGAAGCATTTCTTAGAAATGGACGAAAGCCTAGTCTTAGTGTGCAGTCAGCAGGCCATGGTCTTCTTGTTTTCATCAATGGGCAGTTTTCAGGTTTGCTTTTATGTTGCATTTCTCAATTATTACCTAAACAGGGTTTCATTTTGCTAGTTGACAAGTGTTATAAACTAGATATTTCTCTTGAATTAAATAACTTAAGTCGAGTAATCTGCTTTATAATTATACTTCCAGGATCAACCTTTGGAACCAGAGAGAACAGGGAATTCACCTTTACAGGACCAATCAACCTACGTGCTGGAACAAATAGGATTGCATTACTCAGTGTAGCTGTTGGATTACCGGTTGGTTCCCTTCTAATGCATATCTATATGATAACAGTTCTCTAAATATTTACAATATTGACTAATTTCTTTGATGTTCAAGAATGTTGGGTTACACTATGAGACATGGAAAACTGGCATACTAGGTCCAGTTATGATAGATGGCCTTAACCAAGGAAAGAAAGACTTAACATGGAGGAAATGGTCCTACCAGGTTGGGCACTCTATGGTTGTGTTTCTGAATTTTATGCCTTACATGAAGTTTTTGTCACATGGTATTATATATAAACAGGTTGGTCTAAAAGGAGAGGCAATGAATCTTGTGTCTCCAAATGGAGCATCATCTGTTGAATGGATTCAGGGGGCCCTGGCTTCTAATCAAGGGCAGGCCTTGAAGTGGCATAAAGTAAGAAGGAAGCACAAGATAGTAGAAACAATATTCACAAAAAGTATAGTTAAACTTAAGAGACTGCTTTTTCTTGTTGGAACTTTCAGGCTTATTTTGATGCACCTAGAGGAAATGAGCCATTGGCACTGGATATGCGCAGCATGGGAAAGGGTCAGGTGTGGATCAATGGACAGAGCATAGGGAGATACTGGATGGCTTATGCAAAGGGTGATTGCAATGGCTGTACTTACTCCGGGACATTTAGGCCTTCAAAATGCCAACTTGGTTGCGGCCAACCAACACAACGATGGTATTTTTATTGAAGGACTAATTATTAACACTGATCCTTAGCTTTTAGCGCATAGCTTGAGGTTGCTAGTTAAAAATCTTAGAGCTAGTTAAATTCTTCTGTGAATTTCTCAGGTATCATGTTCCAAGGTCCTGGTTAAAACCAACGAAAAATCTGTTAGTTGTTTTTGAAGAGCTTGGTGGGGATGCGTCAAAGATATCTCTTGTCAAGAGGTCAATTTCAAGTGTTTGCGCTGATGCCTATGAACACCACCCAGCCATAGAGAATTATAGTAAAGAGAGCTATGGTGAACCATCAGCACTTCACCAGGCCAAGGTTCACTTGCGGTGTGCACCAGGACAGTCCATATCAGCTATAAAATTTGCAAGTTTCGGTACTCCTATGGGAATCTGTGGAAGTTTTCAGCAAGGAATTTGTCATGCACCAAAGACACATTCAGTTATAGAGAAGGTAAGAGTCTTTGACTTCATATTGTTCTTATCCTTCATTTTAAGAAGGTATTGCAATTTGACATATCATTATGCAGCGGATTTCCTGATATATCTCTATGAATTATTGTGCTCTGCAGAAATGCATCGGGCACGAGAGCTGTATGGTTACCGTATCCAACAGTAACTTTGGTGCTGACCCATGTCCAAATATATTGAAGAAACTTTCAGTTGAAGCTGTTTGTTCTACAGGTAGTACGACCACTTCACCCAATGCATGAAAAAAGAACACTGAAAGGAGAAGTTGCTAAATTTTCATGATTATTTATGATAATTAGTACCCCAACAGAAGAATAAAGAAGCAAAAAATTTAAGCATGATGCTTAATGTGGGATGTATAGCTAGTGACATAGCAGAATAGGGTTATGAGTTGTTAAGATAGCTGGTGCGCATGTGAAGCAATTGGTTCTGCGTAGATTGCCTATGAAGTCCCATACTCTGGCCTTTTTATCTAGAGTTGGGAGGAGGAATTCTTATGTGCTGGAAACGTTCATTGCTTCATGTGAATTATTTAAGTAAAGAACAGCGCCAACTTGAATGTTTGTTGGAATTATAAAAATATTGTTATTATGTAAGCACGTTATAGATTTGTAATAAATTGTGGTTTTCAGTTATACCGTTTCTATTATACGTCCATTAGCCCAAGTAGGTCTTACTCTTAATCAACGTGCGAGAAAGGGAGAGAAGAAATACTAATTTTCAGACATGTCTAACATCATATAATCATTTTGATAGACGTCCACGAGGCCATTATTGACAGATTCACCAATTGGTGGAAGTAGGGTATTAGGCTATTTCACAGGGCCCTCAAGAAGAAATTGATTGAAATGCTCAAGAGACTGGCCCACCGCGTGTTTTTTTTTTTACATAAAGTCATAAACATAATTTTATACAAGATTGCAAAGAGAAAAAACAAGGATTAGGCAATGAAAAAGATTGCAGCAGTAATTGGGTAAAAACCATCTCTTTGTCCTTTCACAGCCCCAAGCAGCTGCAACTTTACAAACAGGGTAATAAAAAAACTAATACCATGGAAAGCACGATTCAGAATTCTCTCCCGAATATTTCATAAATAAGTATAACAAGTAGCCAATAACAATAACAAAGTTTGTCGCGCACACAAAACAATTTGATATATCCATACTACAATGCCATTGAAAACCATGGGAGTTTTAATATGATCATAACCTATGCTGCTGCAACCTCAGCGGCATGCTTAGTAATGGCATGCTGCAATTCCTCTTTCTTAGCACCCACCACCTTGTCCACTATTTTTCCTTCTTTCACGAACATGAAAGTTGGCATAGCCTCCACAGCCCAGTCTTCAGCAACAGTCTACACAAAACAAAGTAATCTTTTACTTTTAGTTTTGACTTCTAGAAAATTATAACTGTATGTTTCTTTAATGTAAGATAGCAGAAAATTCATTCCATTTACACAACCCCAAATTATCAACTTCAAATCAGAAAACGGCTAAAGATTTATTACCCTCAGTTCATCCACATCCACCTTCAAGAAGGTAACATGGGGCATCTTCTTGGCCAAATCCAAGAGAATTGGATACATGACGCGGCATGGCCCACACCAGGAAGCAGTAAAATCCACCACAACCTGTTTTTTTTTATTAAAAAAAAGGTTCTTAGTAAAATACCAAAATCCATAAAGAGCAAACACAGCAAATCAATTAAATAAAGCTTTATATTTAATCCATATAGTAGAAGGATCTTTATATTGAAATGCAAGAGGGGAGATCTCCCGCTCCAACAGTCAATAGACGTCATAGAAACAATATGATCAAAATTATTATAAAAATAGACTTTCGTGATTAATAGCAGATTTTTACTATATTCAAAGGAACTCGGACTGGGCTTAGATTAGAGACACACTAGGATCAATTTATATAATAAGAAAGCTCTCAAGTCCTAAATTTGGACTTTCATGCCCAAGGAAACAAAACATGGAGAAACAAATGAAACTACGAAGAATAAACTGCAGCCCCAAACTCCAATCCATACCGCTAAAACCAGGAGTAACTTAACCGAAATTAGAAAGATCAGAATAAAAAATATGAAATTTCGTAAAACTTAAATGAAAACAACCCAAATGAACCAAACATATTGTTTCAATCAAGAAAATTACAAAACCCATCATAAAAACCCAGCAAAATCACATAGATCTATGGAAAAAAAAACGGAGCAAAATCTCCTCTAAAGCAGCTTCAATCAGGCCACGACTCATATATAATACCAAAATTGAGCATCACATTTACAGTTGCCAAACAGAGACACCAAAACACTGAGCTAATAACAACAACATAGATTTCGAAACATCAAAGACCACACAATCAATATTCGAATAGAACCCAAAAAGAAAAATTAAGGGAAAAAAGGTTTAAAAAAAAGGATGAAAGAATGAGATTAATACCAATTTCTTGGTCTCCTGTGCCTTCTCGAGCTGCTCAGTCCAGGCCTGAACGGTGTGGCAGGAAATCATTTGTCCTTCTTCAGCCATTATATCTCCTCTTCTGTTTTCTTTTCTAACTCGCAATCTCAAAGCAAATGATGGTATTTTCTTTCCTTTTCGTATTTGACAACTGTATTGATATTCGCGTTAATCCTCTGACCTCTATTTATAGTTGTATCGGTACGTTTTATGTACCAAAAATGTCCTAGAACTTTGTGTATTATTACGAGTATACCATTTAGAAGAATTTGGACGCTGCGGGGCGCTTTGGGGGAATCCGTGTGACGTATTCTTACACGTCACATTATTCTCTTCTGCTGTGGCCGGTTTGAACACGGAGACCGGCGGCGAAAGGAATCAACAACGATGCGGTTCTCCGTAAATATGTGCTACCCGGCGGTTGCAACGACGGACTTCGTCAACGACTCTCCTTCTCGAAAATGAAAAAATTTTCAGCACACGAGCGAGTTTTTTTTATTACTTAATTTTATCACGTTCGGGATTGCTTCGATTGACTATATTCCGAGCTTTTGACGTGATTGTAAAGCAATTGGACATAAAAAAACAGATAGTTATATAGTGGAACCTGGATCTTTGTTAATGCAAAATAAAATAAAATGTTATTAATTATAACTTATATTTTAAAATTATAGATTTAAAATTATATATTCATTAGTTATAATTTATAAATTTATTATTTTAAATTTAGAAATGAGGTTTATTACTTTAAAACCATAGATTCACCGTTTAGATTTATTTTTTTTAAATTAAATGATGAATCTATAAGTTTCAAATGATGAACCTACAAGATTTAAACAATAAATCTATAAGTTATAAATGATAAATATACAATTATTAAACAATAAATCTATAAATTATAGACGATAAACCTGTAAGTTATAAATGGTGAATCTGTAAATTTTAAACGATAGATCTGCAAGTTCTAAATGATAAATATATATGTTTCCAACAAATTTATCAATTTTAACGTCAAACAACTCAATTTTCTTTTTTTATAACTCATTTTTAGTTAAAATATCTTTATTTTCAATCTTTTTCATGGTAAACAATAATAAAAATATTTAAAAATATTAAAAATAAAATCAAATATGCAATTTTAAAAATTTTCTCTCTCTAAAACGGTTTTAAAATAGAGTGACGATTTTTTTTTCCTTTTATCTATTTGAAGGAAGAATAATACAATTATTGAATAATAAAAATATATTGTATTTAAATTACCACATGTGTATGAATTATTTAACTAAAAAAAAATCACTAAGCAGTTTTGAAATTAAAATCCTGTGAATTTGGATGCATGAAATAATTTTTGCGTCTAGACCATGAGAGGTGCTTTGACCTTTTTGAGAGATGGGCTGGGCCGAAGAAATTGGGCTTCAACGTATACGTATTTTCCAACTTTGGAAATAAAAGGAACAAATGCGTTTTTTGTTTAAATTATTAAAATTTTGGTTATATGGTTACTATACATAATAATGCTTCTAACTCTTGTGCTATCTAAAATTTGCCTTTTTATTTATAGCCTCATACTTGAAAAAACAATATTTCTTTGATGTCCAAATCTAGTATATAGTTAACTACCTTTAGAGTCACTCTTTTTAAGTTAGTTTAATAAGAAACTCTCGCCCATTTTTCTTTTTTTTTTTTTTTTTAAAATCAAAAGAGAATTGTACACTTTCATTGCACATGTTGAAGCAAAAGATAAAAAAAAAAAAAAAAAAATCTGGGCGGGATGAATTGCTTAACCAAAGATAAACAGTTTTTGTCCTGAAATATTTGGTTAAAAAAAATAAAGTCACCCTAATAGAAGAGCGATTAATAAAAGTGAAGATAACAAAGCTTTAGTTGCGTGCAATGCTGAGAATGTTGTTTATAATAATAGCTTTTACATCCCAAGGAACAAAAGACTTTTTATTTATAATGTATGTATGTGTCTATCAGCAGCCTGCAGGTATCTGATTCAGAATAGAGAGAGGATGAAGACGATTATTGTAAAACAAGGAATAAATGTTATAATCAGGTCCAATGTCCCCCCCAGTTGAACACCTGGTAGCTAGTCTTCCATCAATGCAAGCCAAAGCAATAAAATATTATGTTGCTGTAACTAAATCACCTAACAAAAATATCATTTGCCTTTGCAGATTAAATGACCATACCATATTAGTAATAAAAAAAACTTATAATTTAATAACATTCAACTATAAACTAGTTAATAGTAGGAAAGATTGAAGGAGGAATCAAACACAAGATTTTCCCACGGGACTGAAAGTGATACGGATAAACCATTGTCACCACCAAATGGAAATTATGGAATGCGATAAAACGTTCTACCTCGCAAAATCCATTTGTCCAATGATAGTACAGGTGCCACGTGAGATCCACGTGGAAAATTCCAAACCACACCCCCTCTCTCCATATTATCCACATCCTGCCTTCCTGTGTTTAAAAATTAAAACCACCAGATTCTGCAATTCCAATTTTTATTTTTAAGGAAAAAAAATCAGATTTATATATATATGATTTCTTGGTCTCCACATGTCAAAATTCAGTAAATCAAAATCATTACAGCTATTAACCAAAATGTAAGCATTTTCATTTTTCTCTCTCTAGCTAAACCAAAATTCCCCTCCTTTCTCCCACTCCCAAAATGGCTCTGCTTCAGCTCCTTTCTACTCACAAGCCTTCATTAGACCCCAATTGTACCTTCCCTTCTTTAAACCCCAACTCCCATTTGCTCTCCCAATCATCGATTCTCCATTACCGCCGTAGACGACACTCTGATTCTCATCGATGCTCCGCCTCTTCTTTCTCTGAAAACCATCACACCAATCATCCCAAACCTAACGATGTCGTTGAGTTGCCACTCTTCCCTCTCCCTTTGGTCTTATTCCCCGGCGCAATCCTTCCTCTCCAGATCTTTGAGTTCCGTTACCGCATTATGATGCACACTCTCCTCCACACCGACCTCCGCTTTGGTGTCATTTACTCCGACGCTGCCTCCGGGACCTCCGAAGTTGGATGTGTGGGTGAGATTGTAAAGCACGAGCGCCTCGTGGACGACCGTTTCTTCCTCATCTGCAAGGGCCAGGAGCGGTTCCGTGTTACTAATCTTGTCCGCACAAAACCTTATCTTGTGGCAGAGGTGACGTGGCTGGAGGATCGCCCCTCGGGAGATGAGGACGTGGAGGCTTTAGCGACAGATGTGGAGACTTACATGAAAGACGTGATTCGATTGTCGAATCGTTTGAACGGAAAGCCCGAAAAGGAAGTCCAAGATTTGCGGAGGAATCTGTTTCCGACGCCGTTCTCGTTTTTCGTCGGTAGCACTTTCGAGGGAGCTCCTAGAGAGCAGCAGGCCTTACTGGAATTGGAGGATACGGCGGCCAGGTTGAAGAGAGAGAAGGAGACTTTAAGGAATACGCTTAACTACTTGACCGCTGCCTCAGCCGTTAAAGATGTGTTTCCTTCTTCGTGATCAAAACGGAAAATAGAAAAAGCCGAGGTTATCTTGATAATTGAAGCACAGGTATTAGCAAAGAGGATATGGAAATGTATGTAGGTATCAATTCGCACTCTTTTGCTTAGTATTTTATACACAAGGATTTGAGAAGTAAATTTTGATGTGTAATTTGTCTGTGTTTCTAATCAATAGATGTTGAACTGTTGAAATTCATAAACTCAATAAGATCTGCACATAATGAACACTTGTTAATTGATAATTGTTAATATGATGTGCAATTGTTTATCTCTCCCTTCCTCTGAATTTCTTAAAACGACTTTTCAGAAGTTGACTGGATGATATTAGTTCCAATTATATTGAAGATGGGTTACTCTGAATTCTTGAGTTATCGATGAGTTGGTATGCTTTTTTCAAATTATTGCGACCTTGCCTATATAGGAGGGTAAATGGGGCTTCGACGGTGATAATTTCTTAGCTTGATACAATAGTAAGGAGTCTCTTTGACCTTGCGTTCTATTGGCTTCATTTTTCAGTAATTCTAAATCACAGATGACTTTGTTTCCTCAAATATTTTACCGCACAAAGATATTTACTTTGCTTGCTGATGTCTCTCAATGTCCCAGGAATAAGTCTGTCATCTTGCATATGAGAAACAGAAACTTGTGATTTAAATCATATTCATTTTAAAGATTTAATCTGGCAAGGCTATATTGTCAAGAAGAATGTGAAAAACACATTTTATAGTGAAGACTGAAAAGTTTTTGTAGAGCTGTTTGATTGTATGATTCATGCTGAAAGTGTAAACTATGTAATTAATGCTCTAATAACTTGATGTCTAAAAGGATTTGCCATTTATCTTTTATTTACAGCATCATTTCAATTTAATTTATTGCTCATGCATTTTTACAACTTGTCTTTTAAGGCCAAATATTATTTGTGATGAATAGGGTTTTTGAAAAAAATTCATTTTCTCATAGAATAAATCAACAAGATGGAAATAATAGGTGTTTTATGGGCTTAAGATAGATTGCTGCAGGCATTGATGGTTCCTGTTGATGAATTCCTTGGATGGCTGTTAATTACTGAATCATTTAGTATGATATAGTCCGTGTTTGGAACATGTCATTGTTACAACAATTGTCAGATTAGAATCATCAACTAGCACCACTGTGAACTATAGAAGATGCATAAATTGGGAACTGGCGTCAAAGGTGGACTCTGTTGAAGTGTGTTTGACCTTATCGTTTGATAGGAGTTTTCTCTGTCGCCCACTTCTTTACTAAAAAAATATTGCTGCTCAGCTCAAAGTAATATTCGCCATTCACAGAAATAATACTGCAAGTCTTAGTATGGTTCCACATCACTTTCAGTTTGATATTCTGAAGATGGCGCAAGGTAGGGATGGTGGGCATGAGGATCGCGAGGTTTCGACAGGCTCAAATTATGATCTGCATATCTAAATAGTCTTTGCCTGTATGAAAAAGAAAATCCACTGGGTGGTATGAATTGCAGTGACTTTACAGAA
Source organism: Triadica sebifera (assembly GCA_023653625.1). Classification (NCBI taxonomy): domain Eukaryota; kingdom Viridiplantae; phylum Streptophyta; class Magnoliopsida; order Malpighiales; family Euphorbiaceae; genus Triadica; species Triadica sebifera. The sequence continues at coordinate 32,709,107 of CM042899.1, forward strand.
TCAGTCTTGAAAATCAAAATAAATTCAAGTTCCAAATTTCAAGCTGTAAATTCAGTCTAGTATTTTTCTGTAAGTAAACACACCCTTAACTTCTTCAAATCAACTTTAATCTTCTCGGAAGTTATAAACTGAAAAAAAATGGCCTAGGAGAAAAAAATTAAAGAACCAAAGATATTATATATATCCAACTCCAAGCGGTTCTTGGAGTTGGATAATTTGTAGAATTCTTCAAAGAATATAATTTTGCCAAGAATCTCATTGCTTTTACTTTCTGTATTCTGCCTCGGAGTTTCATGGATTCTCTTCTTACAGTTATTAACGAGTCGAATTTTGCTTGTGAATTAAAATATAGGGTAAAACATTTATATTGAGATTTTACTTATCACAAAAGTAACATTATAAAGATTTTTGGATACAAAAGGGGCAGAAGCCTCGAAACTAAATTGCAACTAGATGCTCAAACTGAACATCACACAAATCATGATCAGTCCTGAGATGAAGAAAGAAGCTCATGAAACCCAATATCCAAAGATCTAGCATAATGATAACATAAGAAAAAACAATTCAATTTTCCATTAAAAGCTATAGAGACAAATAAAGAGAAAATAAACATCGATAAAGATCAATAGCATACAAATTAGGAATAGATTTGAAAAGATTAATAACATGTAAAGGAGTAGATTTGAAAAGAGAATGAGATACCTTTGTGATTTTATTTGGACATTTCTGTAGTTCATTCTTATGGGATGGTCATAATTTTGGTAATGATAATGGATAGATGTGCATTACTTCTTCTATTTTGTTCAGTTACAATGATAATCTATCATGAAAATTATTTTCTTTATATTAATTTTGGCACTATTATGAGTTTACCTTACATAAAAGGGCTTGATTTTGTAGGATTTTAAACTTTAAATTTGAGTTGTCTTTCTTTTCCTTTCTTCTGAAAAAAAGGATGTCATGTTCTCATTTGGAGTTGTGTTGCTCAATTTGGAATTCAGAATTAACCTGCATTATCTTATTCTCTAATTAATTTAAATGAATTTTAATTAAAAAAATAAGTAATTTAAATATTTTTAAGGTCAAAACTAGCTATTCTATTTGCATTAAACTTCTTACTGATTTTATGACATTTATCCTTAAAGATAATAATATATCAGCCTTTATTAGAACTCAACTACTATTTTAATTGCTAAATTTTTTTATAAAATTCTAAAATTTTATAAAAAAAAATATGTCAATTCTTCTTTATGTTAAAATTTTCATGCTTTATTCAAATAATTTTTTTATGTATCTACAGTGCGTATCGATCCATTTCATACATAGAGTACTAAAGTTGAACTCCAAAAACGAAAATTTCATACAAAATTAATTGAGAAAAATGTGTTAATGATTCATTTTCATCCCCTATTACATATATTATATATATTACAACTACTGAATTCCTTTTTAAAACCTTCTAACTTTTATGAACAGTAGACGTAATTTCTTACCATTAATAATTGCTATGATTGCGCGAATTTTTTTTTTTTTTTTGCTAAGATAGGTAAATGATGCCTATTTGGTTTCAAAGGTAAAAAAAGAAAATTATATAATTCAAAATAAAAGTATAAGGTTAGAAGAATGAATAAAATGTTGAAAATATACTCAGCATACAAATTGGCATTTAACAATAACAGAGAAAACAACAACAATAATAATAAACAATGGGAAGATCTACATATTGTTTAGATTTTCAATATTTAATTAATTTAAAAAATATATTTTTAAGGTAAAAATTAATAGTTTTATTTGCATTAAAGTACATTGCTCATTGAAAATAATAACATACCATCTTTTTTAAAATTAAACTACTATTTTAATTACTAAATATTCTAAAAAAATAAATCGAAAAGATGTCAAATACTTTTTATAAAGAATGTCACATCATCACTCTCTAAATTCAGTTTTATATTAGATATCCTGTGACGCAATTAATATTTGCGTTAATTTTACTCATTTATTGTTATATTGTAAACGGATTAACCTATTTAATATATTTCTTATTATATTATAAGTTAAATTATATTAAAATAATATTATTTTAAATTATTTATCATTTTTATACTCTTAGATAGGAGTATATATTATTTAAGTATTGCAAAAAATCATAATTAATTATTCAATAATCATGAAAATATATATAATTTACAGCCTAAAAAATGCTAAAAATATCATTTTAAATATTAAATGGATTATGATCAAATTATTTTCGTGTCAAGTGATTCAATCCAAACTCGACTCATTTATTAATTATGTTACTTTAATGAATCATATTTATATCGTGTCATTAAGATCGAGTCAAATTTTATCAACACTATATATTAGATTGCCATTTACTTCAGTGTACAAGTAATGCACTTTTCGACAGCTTCTTGTTCGAATCAATCAGTGGAATCTGAGTTTACAGATCAAATCTGGCATAGCAAGAAGCCTAACTACAAATGCCGATAGCACAACGGATATCAAATCATCCACTTTGGCGTTTATATATTTATACACAATATACGAAAGAAAAGCTCAAACAATCTCATATCTAGATTTTGGAGTTCCAACTCAGAATGAGGACTACAATGCTGGTTTACCTCTTCCCTTGATTCCCTCGTTAAATTAATCCTTCCTTGAAAAGAATAAAATGATGCCATGCCGCAGAAATCTTTACACACCGACTCGTTTAGTCTAAATCTAGAAACTCTTCTCTTTATGTGGGGAAACATTCTATTTCTAAATAGTTTTGACATTAGAAATCAATCACCAATACTAATGAAGACAGCTTTACAGAATCCAACCTTCAAGAAGGGAATTCCAACTGCCAAACTTCCCAGAGGAGCTTTTCCTTGCAGCCATTTCCATTCTCGTGGCATTCCTGTAATGCTGCAAGCGAGAAGCAGTTTTTAGTCTATGATAGAGAAATGTTGAAACAATCTAATATAGTTACTCAAATTTCAAACTTTAATTTGCAATACCAACAAGAATAACAAGAAAACAGAATATAAGGAAGCTAAAATGACAAACTACCTCGATCAACTATGTAAATAAAGCATCAAATTTCAAATCAAGAGGAAGTGACTAAATTTATATGTCACACTTCCAACGCTTCAAATAATCTTAATCTCTAGTAGGAATGATGGAATTACATGTGTTCCTATCCTATTTTCTGCAATAAAACATCAAGTTTGTATACCTATTAATTATAACCCAAACAAACAAGATGATGCTTAAGAATGAAGTTATGAGTACAAGACTTTTTGAGAGCGACAAAAATAATTAAGTTTGGAAATTTATAAAGAAAACTCCAGTGAATGCCATTTCAAAACTACCAATAAGAAACAATTATCAATTAAATTTGAATGTCAAGGGGGCAAACTAAGTTCAGCAGACCCTCAAATGAGTTAATCATACAACATCAATTGAAAGCAGAGAAGATAATGCTCACCTTAAAGCACAAGTTGTTTGCTGTATCACAAACTGGGTAATTATGGGGGCAACAGTGAAGCCCATCCTTACAACAAACTGCAGAATCCAATTCACAACATTTCCATGAAAAGCAAATTCCGAAAATATGGTGAGCACAACAGCAAGTTTCCCCTCTTCCACAGTAAGTGAAAAGATCACATCTAGTGGGTCCTGGTGGGGGTGGAGGAGGTGGATTTGGGCTGGTCTTCTTTGGATATGAAGCTAGCATATTGATACCACAGATCCCCCGAGTACTGCCACTGTTTCGCAGCATATGCATATAGCCATCCATTCCCCAGCTAGTTCCCCATGAGTTCTTTATGATCCAATAATCTACTCCATTTTCTGACCCATATCCTACAACCAGTACAGCATGATCCAAAGAAGTTGAACATGGGCCATTGAAGATACCCTATGACACAAATAATCAGAACATGTCAAATCATGTTATTTATTTAACAGTTTTCAGTAGTCATTAAGACTAACCACAAGAACCAACCTTTGAGTACAGCTGAAATGCTCTTTCACTGCCGCATATACCCACACTAACAGGTTGAGTTGCAACAGCTTTTAATAGCTCTTTCTCATTGTTTTGGGGCACATCAACATATCCATCAATGGTTACAATATGCCTTTTTAACTGCGTATGTAGATAGAAATGTGAGAAAGGTAACACTTTCATCATCGAAAAAAATAATTCAACATAAACGACAGAACTACCCAGAAAAGGAAGAGAATGAATGACACAGAAAACGGAAAAATCAATCCACAATTATGTGAATGTGGAAGAGGAGGAAATCAAGTGAAAGTTCCTCGGTGAAGGAAAGAAAGCAGTAAAAACAAAGTCAACACCTTTTCCTTATTGCAGGGCCTGTCCCGACCTAGATATGGGTAATCTTTCTCAGTGTCAATCCCATGATTGTCAATAACAAACTGGAAAGCATATTCCATGAGTCCACCATCACAACCACTATTGTAAGACTTGTCACAATCAATTAATTCTTGTTCAGAGAGGCTAACAAGAGATCCAGTAACTATCTTATTAATGCCTTCGATAGCTCCTGTGGCTGAGAACGACCAACAAGCACCTGAAAAATACAATTACCATTTCAGTCTTAAGTACCTAAGATGAGGACTATTTGCAAATTGCAACTAGTCAAAGACAGCCAAGTAATTATTATAGCATTAATATATATGATTTATGGATGGTAGAGTGGATTAATCACAACATAAAACTAGCACTGAAAACAATTAGAGATTACAGTCAACAATAAACACTTAATGCATAACTAAGAAAAATCGCAAGTAATAAACCGCATAACAAAATGTAAAAAAACAGAATATTGGCCAGAATCAGAACAATAAGCAAGAAGTCTTCATAGTGAAGTAAATCTAGACATGAAATTTCAATATAAGACAAAACTGGTAACACATGTTCATCTAATGAATATTATGAAAAATTTCAAAATACCATGATAACAGGTTCCACCACAAGAAGATAAAGGAATAAAGTTGCATATTTATAATTAAAACATCATATACCTTGATGCAGCAAACAAACACTATAATGAGATGATGACTCAGAGCATGATATAACCAATGGTGCCCTAATTCGATGATGAAAATCGAATAATAGACATAAAAACTTTTTTTTTCTTAAAAAAAAAACTTCAAGTGAGTGTTGCTAAGATGACAGAAATGGCATAGAAATTTGGAACCTGAGTACGAAGAACACTCGAATAATATGTGCTCAAGTTACTTAACAAATAATAAACACACAAATAGCTGAAAAAGAAAAGCAATAATAATCAAGAGTCAAGGAATAAAATCTGAGCTGCCTTCTATATCTGGGATCATAAAATGTGACGATATTCACTTCCACCTCACATCAATTTCAAGCCAATCTCGTAGATGAACTTCCAATACTTGAAAGAGAAACATCTCTATCTTGATTATGTGCAGAAACTGACATGGAAACTAATATAAAAAAGGACTAAAAATAAAGAACAACGCACCACAGCGGCCTTGATCCTTGACCTTGGTAACAGCCCCTTCCTTTCTCCAATCAATCGAGGAAGGAATATCGCCAATAAAATCAGGCATTTGTTGATTTCGCAGGCCAAGCTTCTGAGAGGTTGAGACAGCAGAGAGACCCAAGCGAGAGATCTTAAACTCGTGGTGGGTGAGATCAGCAAAGCCATTAAGAGAAAGGGTATGCGAAGAATTGGGCTGGCTGTTATATTTTCGAACAAAATCATAGTTATCCTCGAACACTCTGAGCCTATACAACTTATCTTCCTCGGAAGCATAAGTCTTCCCATGTTGTTTGTGTTGGTCAAACTACACATGCACCATAAAATAAATGACAATAAAGATGGACGGTGCATCTTTTGTTGACAAAATATTTGGTAGGTAAGATGGTAGGTGAAAATTAATCTTGACCATCCATTTGGTGGGTGGGGATTAATCTTGACCATCTATTTGGTTGGTAAGATGGTAAGTGAAGATTAATCTTGACCATACATTTGGTAGGTGAGACGGTAGGTGACAAATAATCTCAATCATCCATCAAAGTAGGTGAGAATTAATCTTGACCGTCCATTGAGGAGGTGTAGGCCTATATATAGCCTTAGAAATTCATTTGTAATGTATTCCATCAAAAAGTGAGAGAGTAGCATTAGTGAGAGGTTGTGAGTTGTGAGTGTTTGTAAACACTCGGTAAATTTCTCTTCTTTCAGTAAAAGATCTGCAGCAGTCCGGAGACGTAGGCATAATTGGCCGAACTCCGTTATCAACTTGTTTGTCTTATTTGTTCGCATTTTCTTCGCTTTCTCATAAATCTGACTATAGGGAAATTGGCGTCATTTCCCAACAACTGGTATCAGAGCATTGGTTGCATTTTTTCTGTCCTTTTTCGGGCGATTACTATTCACATGAATAGTAAATTTTTGTGAATAGTGAAATTTGGTCAGTTGTACCAAATTATCCACGGAGGTGTTCTAATACACAGAGGTTCACAAGAATTGTCAGAAACGATCCAAAGGAAGTCAGATTCGAGTGGGAGCGATGGCCACAGATGAAGGAAAGGTAAAAATTGAGAAGTTCGATGGAGCGGACTTTGGCTTTTGGAAAATGCAAATAGAAGATTATTTGTATCAAAGAAATCTGTATCAACCTCTCTCAGGGAAGAAGCCAGAGGCTATGAAAGAAGAAGACTGGAGTCTTCTCGACAGACAAGCTCTCGGAGTTATCCGATTGACATTATCCCGTAATGTTGCTTTCAACATAGCAAAGGAAAAGACCACGGCAGGTCTTATGATGGCTCTCTCTAGTATGTATGAGAAGCCTTCAGCTTCAAACAAAGTGCACCTCATGAGGCGCTTGTTCAACTTGCGAATG